>JAKCVP010000373.1:0-185480 GCA_023512835.1 Taxillus chinensis | reverse complement strand
GTCTTTGGGAAAGCTTGCCAAAACTCGTGCCATGATTCTCGGCGCCTTGTTCCGGGGAAGCAAAGAGACGTAAAGCGGGATGAGGAGAAGCTTGCCGACGACAAGGAGGAACTCGATGTAGCTGATGACAATTATGTCTGATGCTTCGTCTTGCTCAGGCAGGTTGAATTTAAGACCCAGCTGCTTCTCGATGATAAGAACGTGAGTCAGGACACGCAAAGCTTCGATCCCCTGCATCATATTGCCGGCTGGTGTCTGCTCAGCCAGGCTCTCCAAAATTTGTGACGGGACAAGCTCGTGCAGAGGCATCGTGCCACGCACCTTGCCTCGACGTGCTATACCGCATCCTTGCGAGTGTGCGAGCGAGCCCAGGTCTTTTGAGATCAGGCTTGACTGCAGTGCTTGCAGTGAGTGCTGCTCTCGGCTGTGGCCTACAGCGGCGCTGGCTTGTAGTGTCTTGAGGAGACCACTCACCGAAGCACCAGACTTGAGACTTGCACTAACACGATTGTCGGCAGTATCATTGTAGGCATGTGGTCCAGAAACAAGCCGAGGGTGCTTTTGCAGAGTGTACTGTTGGTAGTCGCTGACGACGATCTGGTTGATGAGACTGAAGAGATGGTCCTCCCACGTTTTGCAAACCTGTTGGACTGAATTGCCCTCTCCAGCGAGAAGCCCGAATGCTGCGCGCTCATAGTCGTTGATACCTCCCTTGCGAGCTGCTTCTAGGCAAGCCACTCGCCAGGCCCAGCGAGCTCTTATTGCTTGGTCTTTGCTTTTGCCCTGCTCTGAAGCTGCATATGCGCCAAGCATGTAGACTTTGCCGTAGTCATGATGCTCATGGCACCATTCGCGAAGCTCGTTGATATTGCGGCCTCGACGTAGCATTTCCCAGCAGACAAGCCAGGTAGCTTCTTCAAGGAGCTCATCTTGCATCTCCAGGGAGCTTCGAAGCCGAGTTGGAGCGTCAGGATCAAGCTGTGTTACTAGCTTTTTACTCGCGTCGTGCCGACTTTCAATTACGACCGTGTCTCCATCAAAGGGCCGATCTACCGCACGAAGCCGCTTTTCTTGCTTGAGCGACTCGCGGGTGTTCAGCCAACCCTTGACCCACATTCCATGGCCACTCCGAGAAATCGACTCTAGTCGCTGCTCTATTAGACTCACATCATCGCCAGTCTTCTCGGCACTTTGCTCCAGCCACTTCAGCACAAGGACACGTTCTTGAGCTTGTCGGTTGCTGATTAGGTAGGATCGCCAGAGCTCTCCATCGGCGGCAAAGCGATCTTTATCTGAGACCAAGGGAATCTCCGTGGCTGGCAGGCCTGTCTCGGTTGGCTCTTGGTTGCGCACCTGCAACAAAGACTCGTAGAGCCTCCATGTGTTTCGTTCGTGTTGCCAGTACTCTAGATCGTCGACGGTCGTTCGAACCCCAGCGCCAGACTGGTCGTTGGCCATGTCGTCAACATCGATTGCCCGAGCAGCATTTCCATGAGCAGTGGCCGACTGGTAGCTTTCTGCGAGCCTTGCCTTGACCCGGTTCCGAAGCGTTGTAGCGTGTCTCTGTTGTAGCGTTTTGACATTCTCGACCGCAACACCTTTGAATTTCTGGACAAGATCAATGGCGTGAGATATCTTGTAGCCTGAGTTCTGTGCGTCGTCGCCTTGAAGCTCAGTTTTCCATTTGTCAAGTCTTTCAGCAAATTGCTCCACTTCGCGACCAACGCGGTCAGCTACAGCTTGTAGAGAATACGGTTCCTCGGCGTCGAAGCTTTGAGCGGTGTGCACTTGACAACATGTTAGTTTCCAAATCGTATCCATCGTATGAGTTGGCATCTTTACGATCGAGGATGTCACCAAGAGCTGAATCGGAGGATTGGTCAAGATCGCGCTGTGAGGGAAGGTCAGTGTGTTGTTCAGCTCACGCATTTGTGCTCGACTCACCTCGCTCAGTGGCTGTCGTGTGACTGCAGACTGACGCTGCTGTGAAGTCTTCCGGCGGGGCTGTTGTGGGTTACCAGGGATGCGATTAATGAGGTCGTGAGATGGCTGCGGTTGCGAATCCTGAGGGAGCGAGGAAGGTCTGAGACGATTGGAATGCAAAGAGCTTTTACGAGAAACGTCAAACATGTTCTCGGGAACATCGTTCCAATTATCGGTTCCGGCGGCCATTTGACCGCGTGAAAGTGATATTCACAGGTTCGAGAAAGGGTGCGGTACAATACACGTCAAACGCGTCAAGCTTCAAGACTTCAGGTCGGGATGAAGATGGCCGACATTTTAGCGCCAACGACAGGTGACAATAATACTTGCGTGCTGCATCTTTTCCTTCTCTTTTCTCTTCAACAATGTCTTTTAACTAGGCCATCATTAGAGTCTCGGTTCAAACGTTTAATGTTTGTACAGACCCATCGAGGTCTCCTTGCGTGCTCACGATGACCTTAGATGAACAACTTTTGCATTTCCCTGCTCTACCTCTATCAGATTCTTCCCATGCACGGTAGGATTGACTCGGAATGCGACACGCCCATGACCTGCACCTTGCCGTCATCGCTGGCTTTGCGAACGTTCTTTGAGCCTGAGCTTCGTCCTATCTCTTTGTCAGTCATGTTGGAACTTGAATTTGGGACGAATGGGGTTGTCGGACCTCAGCAGAGAAGCATTCGGGCACGAGACAGTCTTGGCATCAGGACCATTTTTCTTGTAGAATGCATCGCAGCATGCATACAGAGCGTCAATCTCCGCTTGACACTTGTCTTCATTGTAATTTTGCCGGGTCAGGCAGCCTGTGTTGGGCGTTATGTCAGATTCCTCTGTTGGTCCTCACGGCGCAGGAACGAGCACACTGGTACAGGTTGGAAGTCGTACTCTGGATATTGCACGCCCGCGAATGGCACGGCGGGTCAGTCTTCAGATCCTCCTCGAAGCTCTACAGTGTTTGTACAGTCAGTCATGTGTACATAGACTGGGGCTCCTGCTGCCCAGTGTCAGCACGAGACTCGCGACTTGCCATGATTCGTAGGGGACGATGCAGGGTCGTCTAGGGTATCTGGACCGAGTCACTTGACAGGTACTGTTTGCACGGCACGTTGACGCAGGAGCTTCTAACTGACAGCTTGACGCAGTGAGCCAAGAGCGACAATAGTTTTATTCCGTGAAATGACAAGGATTGGGTATTTTCAAATATCACACAGGTAGGGTGAGAGCAGGCACGGGCTACATCATGGGACAGCGTAAGCAGTTACGGCAAACAATGAGATCGCCAAGACCGGACCTTTGATGTCAGAATTCGTGACGCCGGCTCATGGTTGACGCGAGGTTGAGTAAGTACAGACAGCCCTGTGAGAAGGCGCAACCTCTCACGCCGCCGCACGCTAGACTTCTGCTTTTGACTTTACACCTCGACTCTTGTCTCTTCTCATACCCATCATCCAAGCACCCTCAGCATCTGCTCCTGAACATCTGCCAGGACGCCTTCCAATCCAGACCCACGATCTATACCCCGCTTCTCACGCGCGTCTCTCTACATATCCAGTCGCACTGAACCGAGTCAGTTCCCCATCTACTGCCCTCATATCAACCTCAAACCCTTCTATACGCTTCGTGCTGACCTGAGGACAGGCTTCGCAAAAGCTCGTTGCACCTTCCACAATGTCCGACAATGGCGGCGGTTCCCCTCCGCCAGAGCAGCCACAGCAGACGGAGCATCTGAATATCAAAGTCACCGACAATAACAACGAAGTTTTCTTCAAGATCAAGAAGACGACCAACCTGAAGAAGCTCATGGATGCCTTCTGTGAGCGCTCTGGCAAGAATCCTAACCAGGTTCGATTCCTCTTCGACGGCCAACGCGTCCAAGCCTCAGACACACCCAACACGGTAAGTTGATACATGGCGTGGAATATTGTGGCAATGCTGACATTCAGTGCAGCTGGAAATGGCCGATGGCGACACTCTCGAGGTGCACCAGGAGCAAGTTGGCGGGGGCGGTAGCAGATAGAGCAAACCGAAGACCTGCACGAGATGACCTCACAGATCAAGGTTCCACAGGTATCAAAGGCGAAGCGTTCGACAAGAGACGCTGTTTGGAGCAACATGATGTTTGAGCGCGGGCAAGGGACCCTCGCCGCCGAAGCTACGGCAGCGCGGACGAGTTCAAATGAGCGGATATGAGGCAGCAAGCAAGCGCTCGCGCTGAAACTAAAGCCGTGGCTAGCCAGGTCACAAGGAAAAGTGCTTGCTTTTGTGCATCTCGTCGGCGCGTAGCCATCCAAGTTCCAAGGCTCACACGGGAGCCACGTCGTCGTACCCATCAGTCTCCCCAAATATCCTTCTTTGCCTTCTCTCGCGCTTCTTCTTGTAGGCGCTGCTGCTCCCTTTGAGCTGCTTTCTTCCTAATTTCATTCTCTTTGACTGCTCTATCATACTTGCGTTCTTCTTCAGTTCTCTTTGGAGCTCTGAGCCCAAGACCTGCAGCAATCAACCGCGACGCAGTGGCGGTTGACGTCTCAGGCCGTTTCTCGGCGTCCGGCGTCAAGCGACTCGGGCTGGTCACTGTGCCGCGACTGTTGGTGAGCGTCGACCTGGCGAAAGAATGGGCGGCCTGTGTTGGCGATGCCGGTGTTGGCGGAGGGGCTGATGGATAGTCCTCCGTGTGCGTAGGTGACTGGGGTGACTGGGGCTGGTTGGCTGGCTTGGATGGCCTCGATTCATGAACTGAAGCGTCTTCTTCCCACGAGTCTGCGAGCTCAGCTTTCTGCTTCGACTTGCTTCCCGAGCCAGCGATCGACAAGTTTCGTAGCTGCTTGTCTAGGGTCTGATCCTTGGACATGTTTGTAGCGAGCTTCCGCAATGGGCTCAGCGCTGGAAGAATGCAGCCAGCTCCTGTGGGCGAGAAGAAGGGGGTCCCTTCAGATTGTCGAGCACGCACGATCAAAGAGCCGATTCTAGCCACGTCGTCCCATTCGAGACGTGAAACTTATCTTAGGACCTGTACGCTTCCACAGCTCCACCGATGCACAGGGGCAGTAAGGCTCGCAGCGACCGTCACAAGCGTATGCCCGACACGATCCCACACAGTAGCGCGCCGCTGCCGTCACCAACGAGGGCCGCCCATGCCAAGTTTTCTGGGGTCTGGCAGCCGCCCCGGAATCGCCAGCCGATGCTCAGTCTGATTCCACATTCGCATTGCTGTGTTCAATCTGGCCTTGTAATGAGGAGCTTCGACTCTCTGCGACCCGGTTTCTCGCGATGCTCGCTGTTCTAATTTGGCGGGCGAAATGCCGAAGAAACCAGCAGGTAGAGAGATCGCCTCGGGCAGGCCCTAGACTTTCTACCGAATGGCCGGCGATGATCGGAGGCCCCAGCCAGCAGCATTGGAGAGCCGTAAGAGCCTCGACCCAGCGGCCAAGCTGATTAGTCTGCACTCCATACAGATCAATGATCACAACGTCCACAGGGTCCGCAAGGATCTTATATACAGTCTACGCCTCAACTGTCTAGAGCTTCACGACTCCTTGTTCTCGATCTTGCTGAGGTGTAGGCGACCGAGAATCCTCTCTCTGCTCTCTGCCCCCCCACCATGTCGTCCTGGACCCGCATCCCTCGGCAGCTGCCCTCCAGGTTCGCTGGAGCTGCACACAGCACTCCTCGAGTCTCTGCCTCCTTCTCCACCTCGACGAAGCTGAGGGCAGAGCCGTATGACGAGACTATCAAGGCTTTGAACCTCACAAAACAATCCAGAGTCATCTACCAGGGCTTCACCGGCCGCGTCTCCACAACCAATGCTCAGCAGTCTCTCGAGTACGGAACGAACATTGTTGGAGGTACAACACCGGGCAAGGAAGGCGAACACCTGGGTCTTCCTTTACTGCCTACAGTCCGCCAAGCTGCAGAGCAATTGAAGCCAGACGCCACCGCAGTTTTCGTGTCCGCACAGCATGCTGCAAAGGCCATCGAGGACGCAATTGAAGCGGAAATTCCACTGATTGTGTCGATCGCCGAGTTCATTCCCTTGCACGATGTCCTTAGAGTGGGTTTGCTCCAAGTCCCATTGAGCGAAGCTGCATGACTGACTAAGCCCTATAGATTTCCTCCATCCTCAAAACCCAGAACAAGTGCCGTCTCGTGGGCGCAAATTCGCCCGGCATAATCGCGCCTCTACACCAATGCAGAATCGGCTTCCAGCCGCTGACTTGCTACATGCCCGGCCATGTCGGGGTGGTGGCAAAGTCGGGAACCCTCAGTTACGAGACTGTAGGCGCATTGACTCGTGAGAACATCGGCCAAAGCTTGTGTATTGGCATGGGCGGTGACATCGTGGCTGGAACAAACATGGTGGATGCCCTGAAGTTTTTCGAGAAAGACCCCAACACACACGCTATCATCATCGGCGGTGAGGTCGGCGGTAGAGCTGAGCAAGACGCGGCGGAATGGATCAAGGAGTACAGGAAGCGTGAAGCTAATCCCAAGCCAATCGTTGCTGCTCTGGGTGGTGTCACAGCCGTCAAAGGAAAAATCATGGGTCATGCAGGCGCATTTACAAACCTGGGAGAAGACCCCACTCCCGTCAAGGCGAAAGCTTTGGAGGATGCGGGCGTGACAGTGGTGAACCATCCCACCAAGTTCGCAGGTGCACTCAAGTCGATCTACAAGCAGGCCGGCAAGGACATCAAGACTCTCGCTGCCGGCTCGAGGAGCTACCACACAGCTGCCCGTCGTACACGCCTAGGGCCAATGACTCAGCGAAGAGGGCTGCATCTGAACAGGGATCTGGGAAAGAATATGCTCAAGGACGCTGGAATCCCTGTCTCTGCGTCCGAAGGCTCCTCAGATCCTGACCAGCGATTCCTCGCCGTCACTGTCGACCGCACGAACAGATGTCCCGCCATCCTGGCCTCACCCACAACTTCTCCCGATTCGCTATACCAGCGGGCAAAGACCTTTCCCTATGATTACAACAAGGGTCCATCTGACGAGACTCTCAAGCAAGTTTACGAGCACATCAATCTCGATGCGGCTCCCCCATTAGCCATGGCAACCGCAGGCAAATTGGTCAAGGAGCTTGTGCGCATCTTCAAGGAGAAGGAGGCCTACGCTTTAGCAACGCATCTATCAGGTACATCCGACGGCGGCTTGCAGGTCGAGCTAGCTGAATTCAGCTTCGACGACTCCGCATACAAGTCTAAGCGCCAACAAGATATTCTGGCCCTACGAGACCTCTCAAAGGAAGATCCCGACAGTCTCGAAGCCGAAAAGGATGGCATCGTGTACGTCAAGATCCCTGACGAAAGCGCCAACGTCGGCACACTCATTAACGGTGCCGGCCTGGCCATGAACGCCTGCGACGCACTGACTGAGTATGGCGCTCGTCCCACGAACTTCCTGGATACCGGCGGAAAGGCGACGGCACAGACTGTTGAGAAGTCGTTTGAGCTGATTCTGCGGGATCCACGCGTCAAGGTTATCTTCGTCAACATCTTTGGCGGTCTCACGCTCTGCGACATGATTGCTGATGGTATTATGCTGGCTTTTAAGAACTTGAACATGAAGATTCCTGTCGTTGTGCGGTTGCGCGGCACGAACGAGGAGAAGGGTCAGGAGATGGTGAGTGTTGCATTCCTATTGCGCCGCAACTTTCACTACGTCCAGAGGCTAACAGATTCTGTCATAGATTGCAAAGAGTGGACTGCCACTGCACGCATTTGATTCATTCGAGGATGCAGCGAAAAAGTGCCTAGAGCTCGCTAATGCAAAGTAGAGAAGAGACGGGAAGGGAAGGTCGTTGGTGGTGACTAAGCATTGATCAAGACAGGGGTTCGACTACGAGCGTGAAAGGTTGCAGAGAAGCAAGAGTCTAGGACCAAGACGTGATCCATTCCATCTGGAGAATTATCCACCCAGCTATTAGTTCAGTGCGTGCGCGCCTGACGAAATGTACCATACAATAGACCATTAACTACAAAGGACATTTTTTTTTGTTTTTTTCTTTCGTTTTGAAACATCCATTAATTCCCAAATTATGCGGTGACTGAGGTGTTGCAGTGAGCAAAGACCTCATCAATAAGCCAAAACAACTCAAATCCAGAAAGACCAGTAGCATTTATGAACTCAAACTCAGCGTCGGATCATGAAGAGCGCAACGGCGATCAAGGCCAGAAGAGGACTCAGCTGACCCAGCGTCATACTCGCCATGTTAGCATGCTCAGCTGCTCCAAGGTCTAGAGTATGAGCAACCTCCTGCACGTCATCGCGCTTCTCGATCGACACATAGTGGATGCTAGGCAAGACAGTTACCTCCGATGTCGAGGTCGAAATTGAAGTCGAAGTCGGAGTCGAAGTCGAATGAGGCGCCGAGACGTATAAGGGCAGGCTAACGACGCGCGCCGAAGGCGTGAATCGGTATTTTCCCTGGTGAAGTCTTTGCGCTTCGCGAGAGTCACGAGAGGTCGTGCTCGTGCTCGTGGTGTAATGTAGCTCCGGAGCAGGAGCAGAGAAGGATTCGAGCTCTGGTCCGATAGTGGAGGTGTCTGTCACGGTTTCGAAGTAGCGAGGCGTGGGGCATCTTTCTTCCGCTGCAGGCCAGACTGAAGTGATTGGAAGGCTGAGAGAGCTGCTGACATTGGTGCTGGCGCTGCTCGAGGTGCCAAAGTCCCACTTGTTGTAGCTTGGAGGCAGAGTGACTTCTGGCTTTTGGCTAGAAGTGGTGTTCGTGGTGTGGACACCTACCTTGCGCCATCCTTCAGGGAGGGACAGCGGTACTCGATGGAGGTGTGAGGTTTTGGTGCTACTGCTGGCACTTGTACTGGTGCTGGCAGTGCTGATAGTCTTGCGCCAAAACGGAGTAGAGATTGACACCGACTCGTAGCTGTCGACGGTGCGGGAAGTCTTGCGCCAGTGAGACGGAATGACGGCCACTAACTCCGTGCTGGAAGTGCTGTTGGATGTCTTGCGCCACTGCGAAGGAATAGCAGCCTCTAGGCCTCTGCTGGAAGTCGTGTTGTAATGCGGAGGGTAAATAGGAATGAGGGTTCTGCTCCAAGGGGTCTCGGACGTGGTGCTGGTGCTGGTGCTGTTGGAAGTCTTGCGCCAATGCGAAGGGAGAGCAGCCCCTAGAACTCTACTGGAAGTGGTGCTGGTGCTGGTACCGTTGGAAGTCTTGCGCCACTGCGAGGGAGAGCAGCCCCTAGAACTCTGCTGGAGGTCGTGCTGTGATGCGGAGGGTGGAAAGGTTGGAGGGTCCTGCGCCAAGAGGTCTGGGAAACGGTGCTGCTAGAAGTGGTGCTGGTGCTGCTAGTCTCCTCAAACCAGGCACGATCGTAAGAGCGCGTAGCGACTGGCTGGACCTCCTTGAGGGTAGTTACCTTGCTGCTCTTTTCCCAGGGGGGATGGACGACGATAGTCGCAGAGACTTCATCCGAGTTGCTGTAAGGACGCGTGGTCTTCTTCCAGTACTCGTCGACACTGGTCCAAGGCGCTGGTGTCGCGCTCTTGAAGGTGTTAGGATAACTCCACCTCTTGCTGCTGGAAGTGGTCGAAGCTTCTGGCTGCTCGTGATGGAAGTGCGTAGTGCAGGCAACATCGTACCCGCCAACGACGGTGCTGGATGAAGTGAGCGTGGGCAAAGGAGGAGGCACAAGCGTCGTGTATGTCGAACAGACAGTGTCGAGGCCCGGGTGGCTTCTGATAGGGTCATGCGTCTCGGTCCAAGATCCGCCCCAAATGTTACCCTTGAAGATACACGTAGTGATGGTCGTCGTATGTGTCGCCTCAGGTGCAGGGTCAAAACCAGACATCCAGCGCTTTGCGGGTGTAGGATCAGGATGGCGGGCAACGCCACTCGAGGGTTCGACCTCCAATGCTCGCGGCCCAAGACCGAAACTTAGGACTCCTTCCTCGCTCGAGTCGCTGCTTGTCGGAAACACGACTGGAGGGATGAAGATGGGAGGAAGAGTGCGCTCTGGGACGCTGGTCTCCGAAAGTGCGGGCGGAGGGATGAAGATGGGAGGCAGAGAGGGAGTTGGGACGCTGGGTGTCGATATTACGGGTGGAGGGATGTAGATAGGAGGCAGGGAGGGAGCTGGGACAGTGGTTAGACGTTCTGTAGAGCACTCACTCCCTAACGGATCGTTGTGGATCTGAGGGTGTGGTGAAGTCTGTTTGCCTTCCATCTGGTTGAGATAGCCGTCTTTAGTCATGTCGGACAAGACTCAGATAGGCTGATGGGGAGCAACGCTGACAGTTGATTTCTTCAAAAAAAGAAAAGCAAAAGTTTGAGAATGCGATGCGCGCAGCAGGCCATATTTATGGTCTCTATGAATCCCAAATAACTGTGGGATGGGGTCGTGCCTGTATTGTCCGACGGTCATGTTGATGCTCTGACAGCTGTTACGTCGCAATGTTGAGTCCCGGTTGGCTCAAATTTCAAGCCAGACGAGACCAAGGACAGTTCAAAACAAAACCTGCAACAAGTGACATCGGAAGCTTCCCGTCATTACCCTCGTGAAGTTGGAATTTCTACGAACCACAGACAGCTGTGCCAACCCATGCTCGCCGTGACGCCTTTCTAATGCAGTATTCGCCAAATTGTGAGCAGCTCGTCAAGCCATTGTATCTTGATCCGACCCAACACCAACGACCGGAGTTCAACAATCTCTCAGACCTCAGCTTCACCGCGCTCCTTTGCGACCTCGGCGGGATCAGGCTCATTCTTGGGTCGAACGTGCCATGTCGCGACACGTCCCTCGCGTGGGACAACTTCCAGCACTTTCTGTTCCCTGGGGAGCATAGGGTGATCTACAGTCCAGCCTGCGCGGCGCGCCAGCTCGTTCGTGATCAGATCGCAATCGCCTAGTAAGGTAATATCAAACTCAATGTGAGTTGCTGGGTCGCGCGAAATGTAGATACATGGCACCTCCGGCGGCAAGGCCACTGGTATCTCCGAAACCGGCGCAACCATCATACTTGTGCCAATGACAATGGCCAAATCGGCCTTTTCTCTATCGTGGTCTGCAAAGCGTTTGAAGAATCGATCCGGCAGCTGCTCACCGAAGAAGGTGATGTCGGGCTGTTCACATCAACCAGTCAGCTATAACTCTATGAAAAGCAAAGCGGGAGGAAAAGGGTAACGCACCTTCATGACGCCAGGCTCTTCAATTGTATATCTTCCGTCGTCGTCATCGTCATCGCTGTCATCGTCCCACTCATTTGAGCGACGTGCCTTGGTATTCGCGCTTCTCTTCCGCTTGTTCGACGGCTTTTGCACAATAGTTGCTATGCATTTAGGACATCGTGGAATTTCTTTATTCCGGACAGCTTCGTAATATTTCTGGCCTGGCTCGACGCTTTTACATTTGCGACAGGTGAATGTGGCCCAGGAACCGTGACATTGAATTAGCTTGGTAGTACTGATACCGACGTTGCCTTCAATGTTGTCAATGTTTTGAGTGTAATTGGTGAGCAAGATGTCTTTGTCATCCAGGAGCTTGATGAATTGATGCGTCGGCGTGCTCTTGCCTGGAGCTGGGAGGGTTTCCGAGGCGTTCTCGAAAAAGATGTTTGGGGTCTCGTCAAATGTCGTGATTTCGAAGATCTCCTCAGGACTCTCAAATCCCAATTCCTTCATCTTGGCGTAGAAACCAGTCTTGGTCGAACGAAAGTCTGGCACACCAAGATTCGTAGAGATACCGGCCCCTGTGATAACCAAGACATTGCGGCTGTTCCTCAGTAGCTCAACTGCATCTTCGATGGTATTGTACTGAAACAACTTCTGACGGGAGCTTGCTTGACGAGCAATGCAGAGGCCGAGCAACTGGTAATAGCCAGAATCTGGTCGGCCCTCAAGAAATTCAGGCGGGCGTATGCCGAAGGCAGTGATTAGCTTCTTTGCAGTGATGCTTTCGCAATCTATCGTTGCCTCCACAAATGCCTCTGGGCCCACGTCACGTAGGAGCTTTCTGTACGCTCTCGCCTCTTCCACTGTACAAAGGTCTGGGTCTTGGGCCAGTTAGCGATGAAATTTGGGTGAAATGCAGAGCAGTGGGAGTCCGAAACTTACTGTGGACGATAGCATAGTTGGCAGGGTCATTAGGATCGTTAACAGATTCAAGAACATCAACAAGCATTGCGTAGTCATCCTCAAAGAACTCTTCTTCCTCGTCAGGGTCATCATCGTCGGCTGCGCCTTCTTCGTCATGTCGTACTCCGCTTAGGGCGGGCTTCTCTGGAGATGAGGGCATTTGCGACCCCGTTGACCCAATCTCACCACTTGGAGGATCGATCATGGCTCCCTTTGAGGCCGAGCCTTGCGGCTCTGCAAACATGGTGAGCCTGCAATGATTGATGCTGACCGTAAAAGTTCCAAAGGAAGACGCGTTGATGTCTTGGAAGGTCGCGTTGCGGAATATCTTATCTTTTAAGGTTAGCCCCATGTCCCGGGGTCTCGGCTCGGCTTTCGTCATGACGTTTAGGGAAAGCTCGGCTTTCACACTGGCTGGCATTACCTCAGCTCCATTGACGGTTCTTACCTCCCAACTACTCCCAATCCCTTTCCCAGTCGTTGGCTTCGCATTCGAAAGCAGCTCCGGCACGCATCAGAGACGCCTTCGAAACGAGGCGCGAAGATTCTGTTGCATTTACACACCTTTGGATCAGCTGAGGGACGCTGAAGACACCTGTCAGACCTTGTTTACCCTCAAGTTCGTCGCAAACGAAATGGCATATCCTGAACCACCGTGCCCCTTCTGTCGCATAGCAGATGCATATCCCCCGGACACGTCACCAGTTCCTCGTAATCCCGACGTAGAAGCCATATCACCGAGCTGCTTCCTTCTGCTGAACACAGCCATGTGCATGGCATTTCTGGACATCATGCCGATAACCTCGGGCCATGTTCTGGTGATCCCGCGCAATCACCGGATTAAACTTGGTGACTTACAAGGTAGTGAGGGTGCGGCATTGGGGTCTTGGCTGCCTGTCGTGAGCCGTGCTGTGATGAGAGCACTAGGGAAGGCTGATGGCGACTGGAATGTTGTACAGAACAACGGTATGCATCCATGCGCCTACTATGACTCTAGAATATCTAATCACAATTCCATATACAGGCGCCTCGGCAGCCCAAGTTGTTCCTCATGTCCACTACCATATTATACCACGAGCACCTCAGGTCCCTGAGATCCGAGCCCGGAGCTGGACCATGTTTGGTAGAGGCCAGCGTGAAGACTTGGACGACGACGAGGCGAAAGCCCTGGCTGCAAAAATCCGTACAGAGCTTACGAAAGACCTTGAGGACATGCAGGCTTCCGATGATGCTGGACGAAGACTGCTAGGGAAGCTTTGAAAGAGCTCTGTGATACTCTTTGAAGCCCTCGAAATACTAGACTTGTGTCAGCAGAAGTTTCGTAGCAGAATTGGCCCCACTGACCTTCTTCCGAAAGCGGTTGAGCTCGTCTGCGCTGCCATATAATTCTCGATCCCGCCGACGATTGGCGATACTTGTGGGCTCGATCTCCAACAGACTTTTGCGACGATATGTCAGCAAACGCCGCGACCCTGCACGTATCAGCATCACATAAAGCCATGGGCACAGAGAGCTGCTCACATTTGTTGAAATCCTGGACACATGAGCTGAGGAGCTCTAGGCCGGGATGTGAAGGTATTGATAACTGGATATCTTCGTCATTCGCTGTCGGCATCCACATGGAAAGCCTGCCCTGGTCGACAAGCATGGCAAATGCGAAGTCGAGCACGTCTTGCATCATATCGTCGAAGCTATATGGTCTCTTCGGCGGGACCCAGCCGTCCCTGTAATGCGCTGGAACCCCGTCGATGAGCACGAGTTTAGCTTCCTTACCTTCGCGATACCCAAGTGTCTTGGGTCCTTCGCGGACACCGTATGGGGGGTCGCATATTATCCCATCCAGTATCTGCCCCTGTCGTAAAGGCGTATGGTTGAGATCTGAGGTGAAGCTACCCAGCCACCTGCTCGATGTTCCATATTGCGCAAAGTTCGTCAGGAGACTTCGATCCGCGGAACCTCGATGACTACGTCCATCAATATCGCTGCCAAGATTTATGGCGCCGAAGTGGGCGCATGTCACCGAGAAGCTACCAGTACCTACGAACGGATCATATATGAGCTTACCTGGCGCTGCTAGAGTCAGGAGAGCAGTGACCAGGGACAGCTCCGCGTCCATTGATGTGCGACTGATGTAAGAACGCTTCTTTAGGTCATACTTGGCAACGGCACTTCGACTGCTTCCACCCAGCCAACGGCCAAGATGGACTTCCTTGGGTAAAGCAGCCTTACTGTCAAAGTCTTCGAATATGCACATGTACACTTCAGGGTTGCTCATCTGGATGCGACCCTGAAAGTCCAGGAAATTGAAGGATTCTATAAGCTTCCGTTGCTCAGTTTGGCTCCGCTTCCCACGGTAGGCATCAATGGTGAAGCGGAATGGAGCTTGTCGATACAAGGACGGGTCGACGTTCTGATTGTTGCGTATGCACGCATGCAGGCTCTCGTAGCTAGACCCTGAGCCCCACAGTTCGTAGATGTCGTTTGCCAGGATAGACCGGGATAGGAAATCCTTGGCCGCTGCGTCGGAGTCGAGCGTCACTATGCAGAATGGTGACTATTAAGAGGGCCTGTTAGCTGAAAAGAGCTTGTTTGCCAACCAGTTATTTGACCTTACATCTTCATTGTAGCGCACAGCGTGCAGGTGGACTTTTGCAAGCACGGCAAGAGCATCTAGCTCTGCGCGACGGAAAGACTCGTGCACTTGTGCAAGACGGATCAGATATTCCTTCATGCTTCCGAACGGGAGTTGGTGATGTTCGACTAAGCGCACCTATTCTCGTCGCGATATGTTCCAAAGTCCGAGCCTGCTCGCACGAAAACTCATCAAGACGATTATGCCAAATCTGCTTGACCGGCGGAAGCAGTTGGTGCAGTGCAAACTCGCACTTGTCGCGATCATGCGGCGCCAGGGACCGTCGATCTGATTTGGGATTGTGGACCCGAGGCTGTGTGCTTGGCTGTATGGCTGGGCGGAGTGAGTGGACCAGTGCGAGACATGACCGCGGAAGTCGATGCGTCCGGTGGAAGTCCGGTCGTGCGCAAGGTACTAACGGCGACCGACCGACCACCGAGCAGAAGTGACTGCACCCTCCCCAGGCGCGTCACCACTTACAGTACCTCTTTCGGCCATTTCTGGGCGCCCTGCAGCGAAATCCCACGGTTGTCCTGACCCCGACACTGCCCCTAACTCGCCTCTTTATGAGATCCTCCCATGGCTCGAACGCTTCTTTAATCATCGAGCGCCATTCTAGATTGAAGCTGCTTATGGCTGGAAAAGACGGACGGGCTTACCGACGCCGGCGCAGTCGATGATTCTGCACGACAACGGCACTGTCTGCGACTTAGGCCCTAGCCCGCACGCCAATCGAGAGCCAATGGGCCGCGGCTGGGTAGTCTGTCAGCGCACTCTCTTTCTTTCGCAGTTAGGCCCACTACAAGCGTCATCGTCGCGAATCGGCAGGTACGATCCGCTTCCCTTGGGGGCTCGCGTGCGTACAAGATAAACGCTCGTCCCATCCTGCGCCTCTTTACCTCGTACGCATCATACATCTTGGCCCTCTCCAATACTGCGCATTACTTGGTGCTCTATACTCATTGCTCCACTGCGACTTGTATCCTCCATCGTCTTCGCTCCATTGCGCTTATCGCATAGCCCTTTCTCAGCCTCAGCACCAATCCCTCGATCTGGCCCATCTGCAACGGTCATCCCCGCCTCCACTCCTGCTACGACGCCATGCCTATCATCCGTAACCCTTTTCGCAAAGCGCCGAGCGATATTGTCCATGACGAGAGCGGCCATCCTGTCACATCGCGACCCAGTCTAGATGCGCGTTCATCCACCTCGTCGACTGGGAACGAGAAGGTGGTTGAGAAGGAACGGCCCGTGTTGGAATACAAACTGAGTGGTACGAGCGCCGGACATAGCTACCAGTCTCACCTCACAGCTGACTCTTCATGTAGAAATCAGCGACTCTGGTGTCTATCTTCCTGTACGCCTTGCGCCTAGGACAGCTCATGTTGACTTGATCACTAACTCGCCTGCAGCCTTCACCCACCGAGAAGACAAGCTTCTGGTCAACTCGATCTAACAGCTCCGCAAATACAGCTCGAACGGTCTTCAGCGAACATGAGCCCTTCAACATGAGCCGCGAGTCGTTTGACTCCTACAGGCGTTCCTTTGTGAGTAGATATGCACCTCTTTGGGTCTGTTCGCATATAAGTGTGCTTATACACATTGCCTAGGATATTTCGGCTCGGTCACCGGTTCTCGGTGCTGATACATACCGGCCAAGACACTCACTGGATGCTAGGAAGGCTCGGTTGCCATCTGGTAGCATACCTCTCAGCAGAAACCACATCAACCTTCCGGAGACCCAGCCGGAGGAGTTTGAGGACGTTGGACTTGATGATGCACAAGCGAAGCCCAAGAAACAGGGTTTCCTCTCCCGCTTCGCTAGTGGTGCCCACGATGCGTCCAAGGATAACCACAGGCCCACTTCATCTCATCATTCTACCAACTTCTTCGGCCGCAAGCGGGGGACCAGCGGCCAAGGCGCAGAGCTTGCGAGCGTCCCTTCGCCGGATCGAGGCGACACCTCGACCATGTCCACCGTTTCAGAGGTGCGCTCATGAGTGTTGCCTCTTTAGACTTCTATTTACCGCATTCTCGGATTGCCTGTGCATTCGGTGTATATACCCATATCCAACGGGCAATGGCTAGTACATGCCTAGAGCGCATCCATAGCCTCGATGGTTTCATGAAGTGGAGGAAATCTGCTTACGGCGTTTGGTTGGCACTTATGGACACAAACAACAAGGGTGAAAGGAATCAATTCTTAATAATGACTTATGAACAGGAATCATTGAAAGATATCAATTTTGGCCGACAGGGCTTGAATGACAGGTCTTGAAACCTGGGATGAAACATGATTCGCATCGCGGTATTGTTCAAATGTAGCCATGGCTTGCTTAACAGTACATTCCAGCCAGATGGAGAGGTAAGCCCAAGCACTACCGTCAACATGAACTTGGCTATCAGCGAAGACACGGCACGATGATCACGCAGGCCGAAGAAGGACCGCAATAGAAGCCACGCAACAGCGCATTCAAGTACCTAAGGCGCATCAAGTGAGGACCAAAGTCAACAAAAACACATTTGCGCGCGGTGAATGCGGTGCCTTTGCATGGTGCTCTCCTCGCTCCAGTGCTGGATTCATGACCGCCCGTGCCCGGCCCCATGCAAAAGGGTCGGCTCGGGAGACCCCTCCTCGGATCCGCAGGGCAGAAACCTTGTGCAAAATCCGAGCAGAGGAAAAAAAGTTGCAGCAGATCCGCACTGCCTGTTCACCACACCCATTGCCATTCATGATCTAAAGTCTCTACAACTTTTTCTTTCTCTAGGCTGCTTCTCTTCACCTTCCCCATTGTTTCTTCGAGGTACTGTACAGCCAAGTCAAGTGCTTTAGTCGTTTCCGCTGCACAAAGGATGTCCGCACCGAAGCGCAAGGACCAGCCTAATGGCAGTACATCGCAGCCAGCGAAAAAGCTCAAGCCCTCGACCGACTCGACTTCGAAGCCGTACAAGAAACCATACGACGCCTCTTCCTCCAAAAAACCATATGATAAGAAACCCTACGACTCCTCCAAGAAATCATATGACAAGAAACCGCACGATGCAAACGCAAAAGTATCCCGCAGCAACATCACCGACAACAAAGTCTTCTCCGCCAAATCCTCGGCGGAAGCCCACGCAATGCAGCGAACCCTAGCCAAAGAACGCAGAGCAAGCAAGCCCAACGCCGACCAAATCGCCTCGGCGAAGAAAATCTGGGAGCAGCTCCGCCGCAAGTCACACGTGGCAAAGGAGCAGCGCGAGACGCTCGTCGCAGAACTCTTCGACATCATCACGGGCAAGGTGCACGATTTCGTCTTCAAGCACGATAGCGTGCGCACGATCCAGTGCGGGATAAAGTATGGTAATCTTGCACAGCGCAAGATGATTGCCGAGGAGCTAAAGGGGAGTTACAAGGAGCTGGCGCGCAGTCGCTATGCGAAATTCCTAGTTGCGAAGCTGCTGACGGACTGTGATCGCGAGGTGCAGGGGTGGATTGTGGGCGAGTTCGCGGGGAGTGTAAAGGGTCTGATTAATCACCCCGAGGCCAGCTGGATTCTCGACGACACGTACCGGGGAATCTGCAATAAGAAGCAAAAGGCCGCGCTTCTGCGCGAGTGGTACGGCGCCGAGTTTGCCATTCAGGGCTGGAATGTGGGCGAGACCAAGGAGGAGGATGGCGATCTCGTGAAATTGCTCGAGCAGAGCCCGGAGAAGAGAAAGCCTATCCTGGATCACTTGTGGGGGATGATTAATGGACTGCTGCAGAAGAAGATGACGGCTTTCACCATGCTGCATGACGCCATGTTGCAGTACAGTCTTGCTGTCGGCGCGCCAGGCACGAGCGATGCCGCCAGCGAGTTCCAGGAGAGCTTGAAGCCCGACGACGAGGAGGATGAAGGCGATTTGCTCAAGAACCTGGCCTTTACCGCCAGTGGTTGCAGAGTCGTCTGCCGGGCTCTGGCATTCGGCAATGCAAAGGACAGGAGAAACATGCTCCGGCCTTTCAAAGAGCACGTACAGCTCATGGCATTCGATCAGCATGCCGTGTGTGTCCTGCTTGCTGCGTACGAATGCGTCGACGACACTCGATTGGTTAGCAAGCTCATTCTTCCTGCTGTTCTAGCGAGCGACAATCCGGACAAGGCCGCGAGATATGATCTCATTGTCGATGCCGTCCACAACCCTACCGCCCGCGTGGCATTGCTCTACCCCATCATCGGATTCAAATTGAAGCTTGCCAATGGAGCCTTTATCAACGCGAGAGTTGATGAGGTGCGAGAGCTTCGACAGGCAACCAGCAAAAAGGACCCAGAGACCAGACGACAAGAACTCTCGAAGTGGTTGATTGAAGAAGGCATACTTTTCGAGACAATCGAGAACAGGGCCGACGTCCTCGTCACCACGACCGAGGGCTGCAGATTCGTTAGCGAACTTTCACCTGCCGCTCCACAAGAGATTCAAAAGGGGCTTGACGCCATTGCCGAGCTAGCAAAGGGCGACCCTGACGAAGAGGGTCATCTTGCAAAGAATGCACCTGCAGGCATGCTGCTCAAGACGCTTGTTTCTAGTAAGAGGTTCGACCCAGCCAAGAAGGAGCTGGTGCTCGTTGAGCCACGACTGGGATTCGCTGAGAAGCTCTACGAGGCAATCAGTGGCGAGGTTGGCAAATGGGCATGCTCGGAGAGTAGCTTCGTCGTTCTCAACATGTTGGAAGACGACGCATTCGAAAAGCAAAAGGAACTGGGCAAGACGCTGAAGAAGGCAAAGAAGAGTATCGAGGCAGCTGCCAAGCAGGGCAACAAGGGCAGTCAACTTGTACTTGAAAAGCTGTAAAAATCTGCCAAAGATTGTAAAAAGGAAAGAAGTCGAACGCACGTCTTCAGACGCTCGACGGTGGGTATTCAGAATCACGGTTCATGTGTCTGGTGTTATCAGGAAGGACAAAATGTGTCGCATGAATATCATTACTATATCTGCTGAACGCAGGACTGAGGATTGAGTTTCAACATTCGTGGCTAGTCGATGCTCATGGCGTGATGAGGCATGCAAGGCTACTGGCTGATACTTGAGATCAGCCGTTGCCGTATCAAAGACAGCCATAGGCGTTATCGCTCGCACCCAACTTCAAGAAGGTGGCATCAGTGATTGCAGCGGCACTTTAGACAGTCTTGCCGGCAGTGCCAATGGTCGCAGCGCGCTCCAGGTCTGCAAGGCCTTCACGACGCTTGAAGCGGGCATCTTCGATTACAGCTGCGGATCATCACATCAATAAACTTGTGACGAACAAGTAAGCGGGATTCATGCTTACCGGCGTCAGCATCGCCAGAGAAGTTACCAGTCCACTGAACAAGCGTAGCACCCTGCTGCTTGCCACTAGTGACCTCGTAGAGTCTGATTGTAGAAAGGGAAGAGGTATACGTCAAGGCAGGAGTGGATGTGATGATGGAGTAGGTGATGTAGTGGTTCAGAGCCTAGCAGATGTCATTCACACTTAGTTTAGAGGTCCGACAAACAAGAGTTGATCATCAAAACTTACACTGTGCTCCTCCTGCTTGACGTCCTGGACTGTGCCATCCTTGAAAGTCCAACGCACAGTCTCAGTCTCCGGGCTGGCATCCTTGACATGCTGGGAGTCCTGCAGAACGGACCACCATGCCTGGAACTCGGGTAGCTTGATCAAGTGCCAGACCTTGCTGATGTGGGCAGGGATCACGCTGGACTCCACAACAGAGGTTGTAGTGGGGATCAAAGTGGTGGACATTTTGGGGGTGTTGGATCGAGGTTTTCTTGATGCGAGTCTTCAAGAGTGAACTTGGTCGTGATTTTAGTGTGCAAAGTAGGTACTGTAAAGGCTGTCCGATAGGAAAGGGAATGGTTGTCTGTCTTCGCTGTAAGTGTCCCTCCAGCAAAGCCCCTCCATGACGTTTGGCAGTCGCGCGATCAATGACTTCTACCTTGAGCCGCATGCCGGACTTTCCTCCGCAGTCTCGATGTCGTCTAGACTTAATCTGCTCCATATTACCTTATCCCGTCACTCCTGTGCAACGTCGAATACGTTCTTGAACAATTGCCGCAACTGACGCGTCCCATAATTACCGGTTTAGTCGTTGCTCGATGTTGACCTGAACCTTAGCATATACCTGCTCACCGTGGCGGTATGGATACCATTCAGCTGCTTCATTATGGAAGTGACGGCTACAAGGTAATTAGGTAAGGGTAAGTCAATGGCATCTCAAAGCCTAACCTTTGTGACCCTCGACGATTACAAGACTTGCTTTTGGATAGGCTTCTAATGAATATGAGGGGTCCGCTGCAATTGGAGATGGCTTCCAGTAGCAAGATCTGCATGAAGCGAGTGAACCGTCACCTCGCTGCTACTAATATCCTCTCAACTAGGTACTTTTCTTGCGCCTTCTACCCTCTTTCAACTTTCTGATGGGCATTATCTGTAGCCCGTGGAGCGTGCATCCATTCTATTCCAAATCAAAATCGTCTTATTCCACATCTATATCTCCGCCTCCGCCACCAGCTCGCCTCGCCGCAATGCGCCTTCTAGTCCGCTCCCGGCTCTCGCTAATCCATTCTTCCTCTTTGCCATCGCTTCTCTTCGCTTGCGAGACCCTCTTAAGCGTCTCGCCAATCAGCCCCACAAAGTTGGCTCTCCTCATCTCCACTTCCCATGCCCAGTCTCGTCGTCTCTCTTCTTCGCGCGCCAGACCTTCTGCATCGCCCATCTCTCTGCACAGATTCCGGCGGTCTCGCGTCATAGCCAGCAGATTGAATCGTATCTCAGTAGCGGGATATCGCTCTATCCGTCGTTGTAGGACGGGAATAATCTTCGAGGGGAATGAAGAGGGACTGCAAGGGCCGTGTGAGATGGGTGCTGGCTGTAGACCGTCTAGCTCATAGAGCTGGCCATTGATCGAAGAATAGGCGATGAAATGAAATGCATCTTCTGTCTCCGCGTTTGGGTCGCGTGTCGTTTCGTCTGCGAAGGGCGAGGAGCGCGCGAACGTGTTGTGTGCCGCGCGGATTGACTCGCTGTTACTTAGAGCCTCGCCACGAAGGGTTGGATCGAATGCGTGCGTGAAGGCTAGGAAGTCGGTCAGACTCTCTCCAATTTGTAGTGGCTGTTCTTTCTCTTGTGCAGCAGAGGCGGGCAGCGAGGACTGGACGAGCGACGACTTGTTCAGCACAAGCGATAGGAGCGCCTGAGTAGCGCAGGCATTCTGTATAACTTGGTGTGCGAAGAAGAGGGTCGACGCAGCTTCATGATCGTATGATCCGTCTTGAGGACCAGAGGTGGAGGTGTACGGTTTGTCTGTGGGGAATTTGAAGAGGAAGATGAGGCCATGAATAGGTCTTCAATATGGTTAGTTAATGTTAGTCTGCGTTTTAACGAATGCCGACGCGCGGATAGCTTACCCGAATTGACGCAACAATTCTTCATCGAGGGAGATTAGCTCCTCAAATTGTACGTCCTGCACACCGAGCTTTTCAAGTAGATAGGTGAAGACGCCCTGGTCCACAGTCAGTGGTTTGAATGTGGGGTCGAGGCGGGAGAGGCGCACCGACCGCGTCTGATTCTATGGTGTTCCAACCTGCTTGGTCTGACATATTTCCTCGAGACTTAGAGGAATGTAGGCGTCTCTTGTGGACTAAGAAATCGGGCGACTTAAGATGCCTGGTTGAAGCTTGAATAAAGTTGCCCGATAGCTCGAGTGCTGAGCTTGAGATCTACTACGCAGTGCTCGGGAGATCTGCGGTGGAGCTCAGCCAAACATTGCGGATAGGGACAAAAGTATGATTGTAATTTGATGTGACAGATCACAGTCTCACAGGGGAACGCCTGTCGCTTCATCCTGTACGGTTCTGCCAAGGAATAAGCTTACTCAAACTCCAAGTGAACCTCTTTGGATCATGTACAATCAGGGGCGAATACTTCGTGAGTGAAAGCATGTTGGGTGATGTTAGTTTGTGGGAGTGTCTGGGTCATCCTCTGGCCTCACATCATTGCCATACATTTACTTTGTCAATGCTCGCCATATCTTAGCATGGCCATCAGCAGTGGATAGGCACGGCACTCGGTCTCACTTGTGGTGAGTGGCGACTCTTCCGGGCAGTCTCGCAAGAGTCAAGGCCGCCCGAGATGCCCAGAGCAGTATTACAAGATCGAGAGCATTTTCATCCAGCAGCTTCTTCCCGCAACAGTCTAGAGTTTTGACAACTTTAGGGCACGTTGCCCGTCTCACCGACCTCGACCTTGGCCCTCGCAGTCACATCACACGCGCGAATGGCTTACAAACCGCCTGTGGCACAGTCAGAGGTGCTGAAACACTTGTCAGACCCACCGCTGTTCCGCCCCCAGGCATATGTGCACATCCCTACATCAGACGGGACCTGCGTTCGGGGTCTCCCCCCGGCAGCGCCGACGTGAGCTGGCTAGGATTAATTTCTTCTGACGTGACTGTCAGGAACGTCGAGACAAGTGTCCGACAAATACGTCAGATGCCAGCCTTCGCAAATTTTTCCAGCAGAGCGTTGTCTAATGTTCTACCAACTCATGTCAAGCTGCATGTCCGGATGCATTTGCCTGGGACGAACGGCCGCGCTTTCCGCTCCCGCTGACAGGATTGTTCTGAAGGAGGAACCATTGCGCTCCCTCCTGATGGCGCAAAATCCGCTGTGTTTGAGCGGGCGGCCTTTCCGTTGGGGAGATTGCGGATAAGAGGAAGTAATGATGGTGGTGTGGTGTGCAAAGTATAATGAGTGATGTGACCGCCAAAATCGAGCAAGAGGCCTTGGCCATCACAAGTGTGTACCGGGCAAGGCGTGTAGGAGCAGCCTGTAGCGTGAAATGACGCCCGCAGTCCCGGCCGTGCGGTGTCAGCCTTGGGGGTTGGGAAAGGTCATGGTCAGAGGGAAAGAGGCCTGTGAGCCCCGTCGCTAGCTCGTGCCATCGGAGGAGACGCAGAGAGCATGGCGCGCAAAGTGTCCATGGCAAGTCAAGGCCGACGGCTGGTAGCGAAGCTCTGATGTGTACCAAGCGGCGGGAGAGCCCAGTCCCAAGAGACCACTAGAAAGCATCGCTGGCTAAGCCACGGTCCGCAATCTGCTGCTGAAAGTGGAGAGCAGAGCATGGCTGTCAGACGATTCTTGCGCTTGGTGACTTGGTGCTCGACATGGGGCCAAAGGCCTTTGAAATTTGTCTCTCACGCCCACTCTCGCCCTCCGCCGGGGCACTGCTGACTCGCTACTGCCTGTAAAGTCCTCTGACGCTACGGACATAGCCAACTTATTGGCTGGCCGACCGCCGAGTCAAAATGCGTCCGCTATCCTGGACGATCGGCCGCGGCAGCATTTTCCGGCTTCGTGGCTGATCTGCACAGTCGGCACTTGTCACGTTGGGTTTGGCCTAAGAGTGCGCGACACGTTGCAGAAGGATGGATAGACTGTCCTCGACACGTGGGCGGGTGTCACGTCGATGCGCAGACGCTCCAACAGGCATATGCTCTTTTGTCTGGGCGAGGAGAGGGAAGGGTGACATGGTACAATCAGTAGAGGCAGCCACCGCCTCCAGGTTACACACCATCGAAAAGGCTTGCAGGATGCTTGTAGCTGTACTTGGCGGCCGCCTCCGCGCAGGCGCTGCCGTCTGATCATGCTGTCCAGCTTTCGCCTGACTGGCTGGCGCGCCAGGCCACCACGGGGCCACGGCTGCGAAAGATGTGCTTAGGCAAAGACAAAGCGCGCAAAGGCGTTCTTAACCTACATCAGCGGCGTGGTCAGCAGCCATCGGGATCTATCTGTCTGCCACTGTGCGCGGATTCGCTGCGCACAAATCTCGCTGCACAATTTACGTTACATGCGCCAGCTCGAGGGCCATGCCGCCATGACTGCAGGCAACGCAGTTCTCTCAAGCGAGCTGCATGAACCTTGTCCATGTGAAGATGCAACTCTATTCGGGCTTGCCTCCACGATAGGCCTAATCACCATCTGAAAAGCATTGTCAGCATCGAGGCAAGCGGGATGGTCAAGAGCAAAGAGACGGGATAAATGTGTGCAAATTACATGCATTGAATGATGATTGGTGCGTGACTTTTCGGTCGCTCCTGCTACAGGGCGCCGCTGTACAAGGCGTGGATATCGTGAGACAGTCGTAGCCAAGTGGTGGCTCTTTGAGGTATCGTAGAGCCGTGAAGATCCCAAAACGCCAAGTGAAAATGCCGCGAGAACGCTCCATATGCCAATGCTATGCGTCGTAAAAATCAGACATGCCATCAACGCCGTGCCCTTGCGCCCGTCTAGTAGCTTCGACGAGGGTAGTGCGAAACCCCCAGCGATGCACCGCTGGGATCGGGCGGCAGGTATTGATGATGCTGATAAGGTGAAGTGTGCGCCGAATGAGAATAGCCCATGCCCATTCTCGGCTCCCTAACAATAAAAACAAAAGTCTCAGCGCGCCTGTTCCACTTCACACCCAGAGTAGTTGAGGAGCCACGAACCCGTCCAGAATATCGCCCGCTGAAGAGGGCACATGGTGCCCACTCATCATGCTAGGTCCGCTGGTTGCCCCGTAGTCTGGTAGTTGAGGAGCAACAGTGCCAATGGGTGTTGGCTCGACGACCTGTAGGTCAGGCATGCTTGGTAGAGTCATCAAGCCTTCCGGCTGAGCATCATGGCCAGGCAATTGTGCTCCAGTGTTGATACTCAGTTGCGGCACGTTGAGATAAGGTGAATCACGAGACGATGCCACACTGTCTTCGCGGAGGGGCATCACCGCGCCGAATGCAGGGCTGCGGTGGCCCTGGTCTTGAGATTGCTCAATCGAGTACTCGAGTTCTGTAGTCATGCTGTCAAATCCAGGGGGAGTTCGGCGGGTCGCCTGCATGGCAGCATCGCGCATTTGGCGAGCAGCGTGATATGTGGCGACGATCTGACGAGGGTATTGGAGCAAGACTTGCAGGTTCTGAACTTGTTCGTCGCCCGGCATGCTAGTGTGTTGCAGGTGGTCCATTGCGGCAAAAATCTCTTCTAGTGGTCGGAGGACCATGCGCGAGCAGAATGCAGCCGCAACGTTGGGAAACAGAGGCTCCATTTGCAGCGCGATCGAGTAAAGATACGCGAGAGACACGAGGGTCATGTAATCGCGGGACTTGTTCTTTAAAGCGGAGGCAGGAATCCAGAAAAGGAACTTGCGGAAGTGGTAGAGATGGTTGAATTGCTCCTGAGGAGTGTTTGCAGGCCTAGCAGACTGCAGTTGCTGCAGGTAATCTTTCAACTGGTCGAACCACTCTTGCTCCTTGCGCCCGTGGTGGTATGGTTGCAGACCGTCAAGAGCGTGAATCATCTGGGATAGAGACATGACATAGTTGCGGTGGAACTCCTCGTCGGGGGCAATGCGGTTGAGAGATGGGAATGACTCGGGGATGGTATGCTCTTGCTCGTCGACTACGTGGCCGACAGTCGATTCGTGCTTGAATGGTTGCATGGAGTTGACAACTGTGCGGATACCGGAGGTGAGAGAAACCCAGCTCCTCCAGTCGTTGGCTTGCCACGAGAGGAGAATTGATGCGAGCAGAACAGCGTCCGAGTTCTCGCGAGAGAATGAAGAGATGGCGTGTTGAAGACCCTCGAGGGCAATTCCACCGTGGGTGTAGGCAAGGCTCTTGATTTCTGACGAGTTTGATTCCCATGCCAATGATAGGGCAGAGAAAGCGAGGATAGCGTGGACGAGGAAAGGTTGTGTGCGGGCAGCGGCGAGTGTCTGTGCAGTTGTGCATGTCCAGACTGTGAATTCACGAGATTCCTGGGACTGGCCAGCAGCAAGGACGAAGTAGATGAGGTGCAGATCACTCTTCGTATACCGGTGGCCCTGAGCCCTCAAGTCAATTGTAAAAGAGCCCAGGGTGGCTTCGCCAGAACGCTCCCAGTGCTCGATGATGCTCTCAATCTCCTGCGACCAGTACAAGCCTGGGACGGGGGCGTTTCCAGAAGCGTCATCGGTAGGAGGAGGGGCGTCCATGTAGTCGCATCGAACTTGATGCTTGGTGCAGTTGCGGCTGTTTCGTGTTAGTGCGGCTGCTTCGATTTCCTCCGAGACCAGACGAGACGAACCATTGAGGGAATGTTTCGTCGCAGCGAATGTGTCTGCGCTTGCAAGTCTTGCAACCCTTGCGGGACTTGGTGTGGCTTCTCCGCGAAGGGCCAGCACCGCTGGATGATTTGCGAATGCTACCAGACTTGCCAATCCGGCTGGGTGAGGCCTTCTTCAGAGAATCTGATCGTTCCATGATGTTGGCAACTCAAGGGAGGGAAGGCGATGAGGGAAATGTAGTTGCTGAAAGGCTCTCGTCAGCTTATGCACTTCTATATTAGGGAGCGAAGATGGCGCAGAGTGGTGAAAGAGGGGTCTGGGGGGGTCGCTGGGAACCGGCATGGACAAGGTAAAGCATAGACATACTGGAGGGAGGGGGGTGTAGAGTAAGGATCAAGGGGACTCGCTCTGCGATGCTCAACGGGGATCAAGAGGACGAAGATGGGATTGGGAAGGAGTGAGTGAGATAGGACATGTGAAGGTGAGTCGCGTGGCAGAGGGGCAGACATAAGTACTTACGGCCATTGCTGTTGGAGTTGATCTAGTGGGATCTGCAAGGGCGACGGGACGGCAATGAAGGAAAAGCAGCTAATACTATTCCTGGGCGTAGACGTCAAAAGGTGCAGCAGTGGTCCAAGGGCCCGAACGCCAACCTGTCCAGCCGACGATGGATGAGGTTAGGGCGGTGAGCATGATCGGGGCGCTCGCGTGGAGGAAATTAGTCTGCCTGGAGGCGGCATGCCATCATGCGTGGCTCCCACTCCAGCACGAGTGTCCCGACCGCTTTCTATTTTGATCTCCACCTGGCCACGCTGAGACTAGCCGCGTTTCAGGTCCTTCTTTCTGTCCGTCCGCCGACTCGCGCGCAATGTCACTTCCACCTGCCACCCTCCCATCCGCGGGCATGGGCATCACACGCTGCACCCTCGGCCGCCTGCAATGCTGCTATCATGCATTCCTGCTGTCAATTGACCGCGACCACTGCAAGCGCGACACAAGCCTCCTCGCTTTCGTCTTTGACCTAGCCCTCTACCTCTCTCTTGCGCGCACGCACCATCTCGGACCTTAGCTTGACTGGTAGTCTAGCAGCCGCAACGTCTTTCTACCTCACTTGCTAGTACCAAGGTTTCTCACAAGCCTGCCCTCGGTAACCTCACCGCGCCAATCGCATGTCTGCTGCCGTCGATGCCAATCTTGTTTCAAGATGCGACCGCGCTGATCCCACAACGTGGCGTCCTGCCCGCACCTTTCACGTGGGCGAATTAACGTTTGGCGCTTCTTTTCGCTGCCCGCCGGCGTCTACTCTCCGCGCAGAGATTGGCGCACAACAGGTCGGCGTGCATTTGCGTCGGCTCTCTATTCTGTCCAACCCCTCCTGAGGCGACTGTCGGTCATGCTCGGGGCGGATTGGCAGCTTGGCTGCGCCCACGGTCAGCATCTTGTTTACTGTACTTCGCCAAAAGACTACATACATACATGCATGGCTCGAGACGCACCACACTTTGAGGGGGCCATGATTTTGTGCTGCCCCTATCTTTGCAGAAGAGTGATGGGCATAGCGCGTCGGCTATCCATCAGCTCGCGTCCAGCTGCTCTCTGTGCAAATGTCGTTAGGGTCCTGGTCACGCAGTAAGATGAAGATTCCAATCTCATTTTACCTCGACATTCGCTCGAGCGACCTCGCAGCGGCGACCCCATGATCCTGACATCTTCGCCACCTACGGCCCCATCCAGCTGCAAGAACAGGCCCGGAGGATTTCAAGCCACAGTCAATATTAAGGCCAGCCGGGCTGTCCAGTCGCAACTGTATTGCCCCCAATAGACTTTGCCTGTAGATCCTGGCGCACAAACACCCGACGAATGTTGGTGGAGTGAGCCACCAGCGAGGGTGTGCTTGCTCTGGCTTGCATTGTCCGTCTCTCGCTCTACTAACTTAAGTGGACTAGGCGGTGCGTTAGCAAGCCACGTCCAGGACACTGGTCCCGCCGATCACTGCTGTGGGTGCCGCCGCTCCTGACTCGACCCAGCTGGCCAACCTGCAAGTTCCACCCTGCCGGCGAGCGCGTGGGTCTGTCACATCTCCACGAGTTCTTGGATCAACAAGCTGGCAACCCACTCCACTTAGCGGTAAGAGGCGGCACTTTTTGCAAGCGCATCCGACTGTGGCCCCTTCAAGCGTCGTGAAACATTTTGCTGCGTCGTCTATCTTGTGCCATACTTAGCAAACATATCATCCGCCCTCGGACCATACCTTCATTCACTAAACAACCCGTGCAGGGCTGCAAGACTTTGACGTGAGGTCAGATCACATCAGTTTGCGCACGTCACACACGGCCCAAGGTATACCTATAGCGCATCGGCCCTAGGTTAGCGGGCAGACCGCAAGTTGCCATATTGCCGTGCCGTGTCGTTGATCATGCCAGCAGACTCAGCGTCGACTTGTTTGGGGCCCGAGGGCCGCGGATTAGAGTTATGGTGAAGGTCTTCTACAGTGCCCCTTTTCTGCAAAGCGTGCGCTCCTGGGCAGAAGTCAGAATTACTTCCATCTCAGAGACATCTCGCTTGCTGGAGAGACATCTGGAAACCTTAACCTTATCCGACTACCAACTGGACTTCATCTGCTGTCATGAATGCAAGTATGAATGACTAGATCAAGTAGTCTGCACTATACAGATGATAATGTCACGTAACAGGGTCCTGTTTGTCAGATCCTCCTCACGAGCGTAAGCACCAAGGTGCAGAATGTTCATTTCGCGTGGCTTACACGTGGGAGTCGCGCGAGCGCATTGGGGCCCCAATCTCCACGCCACCATTCCATGTTTAAGCGCTATCGAAACGCAAGTCCATTAGCATTTCCAGATTTCCAACACTCACCCACCAATACGCTCAAGTCTCTGGCCAAGTCACTCGCCATGACTCCTCTCAGCCTGCCACTGAGTCCTGCCTTGCTACTAGAATCCCTCCTCTCCTCCTCTCCACGATCGGAGCTTCAACGTTTTCCAATAATAGAAGCAGATCTATCGTCCTCGAGGCCCCGTCGACCCTCTGCACGCGCACACAACATGATCTCCCGTACCGTACCTCGTATCAGCGCCGCCGCCTTGCATAAACCCTCCCCGTCGAGCCAAGCGATCATACGCCCCCCCCGTAGCCAAGTAGAGTGCCACTCTAAATAGGGCCTCGCGCGCGGCATCTCATCTCCTGTGCATAATGGGCAAACACTGCACGAGCGTCGCCGATCCCCTTTGTGCCTCTGGCGTCCCTACGTCCCCCACCCTCACGACAAGATAGCCCCCATCCGGACCGTAGCGCGCTCGCTCGCTCCCTTCCTTCCTTCCCTCATGCCCTCGTGGCGCGCACGTTCCCTTGCGTTCCAGCGCCATGTCTCTGGCATGTGGCAATACGAGGATTTTTTTGCCGCGTTCGATTCGTGCTTGCTCTGCGTGCTCGTGGTGCTATTGGCGTAGAGCGCAAGTCTGCCTTGCGCTTAGCTGCGTCTACTGGGGCTTTGCGTCTTGTGTCAGCCTGGGATTTGCGCGCTGACTGCGCGGCTGCGACTAGAATCGTTTTGGAAGGGTGGGAAGCCCAGTCCTGCCGTCTCAACGTGAGGCTGACTGCAACGTGGTCGACGGTGCAGTCCGCCATTGCCAGGCTGACTCCTAGACTGCACGAGCAGGCGAGCGGTAGTAGGTCAGCATGGAAAATTGCTTCAGAAGGTCATTGTCGGACTCTTTTTCCTGAAATCATTGGGTGGTTTCTTCCTCGGAGCTATTTGCAGGTTCTGGGGGGTGAGACTATACTCTTGTGTCCTGATAGTAGATTCTTTTCCCTCTTATTGATACCGTGGCACTTCTGTATGGCTCCTGGAGGTGTCATATCAGCCTGAACATATCTCCAAACCCATTTTTTTTCGCAGGCTACCTATCGCGCTCATGATCATCGAATCCACAATCCACTGAGCCCCATCCCACCCCCCAAATGCAATCCGTCATGCTCCCTAGCTTGCCCTATCCCATGCTTCGCGGAATCAAATGCCTCAAGCCTGATATGCAACCTCGCTCCGTTCCTCCCGAGATACAAATATTACCGAATCTATCTAGAACTATCTACGAAGTGTGGCGTGTGTGCCGTGTTTGGGATATCATCGCGCAGAAAATCGAATGCAGAACGCTCATGATGCTCGTTTCGTTGTGGACGCATGAAGAAACACGCCGTCATGTCTGTTGTGTCTTGACCACAAAATAATATTCAGAGTGACATGTGCCGCCCCTTACATTGATGAGAGCGGAATTCCTCCAGTCGAGACCCCTTTCTCAGAGACATTGCGGACCGACAAGCTATGAGGCCAAGACTTGGTCCAAGCCAGGCCTGTTCTCAGCGGGGAGCTGGGCAATGTATTGGTCGAAATTGGGAATCAGTTGTTTGTAGACTTCAACTGCCTAGATACGGTGTTAGCAGTGCGTCAGTGGGCAAGAGTGGCTGTCTTCGATCTCACTTACCTGCTTCAATGCCTCCACACAGCCACTCGGCTCGGCGCGCAGCCAGCCCAGCGTGCTTTGATGGACGCCGACTCGCGCGATTTCGTTCAAGTATTCTAGCAGACATGTCTCCATACCCTGCGGATTCCTCAGAATGACCTTGGTCATTCCCTTCATCGCGTGAGCCTTCTCCTCAGTCCAGCCAATGTTTTTCATTGGACCAATGAACATTGGGGCGATTGTGGCTAGGTGTGGAGCCAGAACGTCTGCACATCCTGCGCCGAGCCTACCGAGCGCAATTGCAGCATTCTCTTGTAGAGCTACGGGGGCTTGCTGACTCGCGAGGATAGCATAGAAGCGCTGCAAGAGGTTCTCCACATATGGCGCCAATTTACCTTCTGCGCGCATCGCAATCTCTCCGCTCGACCAACATGCATTGTTCGCTACAGGGTACCCTTCCTCCTCAGAATCTGTTGCTGGCGAGGTCAAGTCGAGCTGCTTGATCAGGATAGGCATCAACCGATCAAGGTTCGGCTCCAATTCTGAGAAGACGTAGATAGCGCTGTCACCTAGCAGAGCGTATGCTGATTGCTTCGTTTCGCTGTACGAGTTCTCGAGGCAATACTGTAATAGGTCGAACAAATCTGGCTTCACACGCTTGACCAGTAAGGAACTCTCCTTCTCGCCAAGTGCCTGAATGATTGCGCTGATAAGATCCAAGCTGGTGATCAAGAAGTCCGGCTCCGGCTCGTCGATTGCGGGTTCTTGAGCGTGTGCAAATGTGTCTTGCAAATTCTGGAAGATGATGTTTACGCAACGCTTGTAGATTGGCTCAGCATAAGGAGCAAAGGCTGGACCAAGAGCTGTAGCAATGTACGAGAGGCATTCCTGTAATGTAAAGATTTCGCGTGATTGATCTGCGACATGCTCCCACCGTTTGATGAGTGCTGGCATGAGAGTTTGCACGAGTTCGGGTCTCTGTAGCGTCGGTCCGACGTGCTCTGCGAGTGTCTGAACACAATCGTAGAGGATGAACATGTTTCGGTCCTTGTACTTCGCAAAGCAAGCGGCAAATTGGCGTGCAATCACTTCGCAATATTGAGGGTTCTCAAGTTGCTTGTTGGCCTTTTCTTCCAGATGCGCAAAGGCAGATGCGGCGGCTTCTTGAACTCGTTTGTTGTTGTCAAGCATACGCTTGAGGATGCCATCCATCATGGGCAAGAAGTACTGCTGCTTCCCAGCTTCGTCTAGATGCGACGCCCATGCTGAGTAGCGCCCCAGCGACCAACATGATATCTGACGGACCACAGGCTCGGGATCCTGTAGGCGGTTGATGAGGAATGGAACCAACTCGGTCAAATGAGGCTTCACGACTTCCATGCAGCCATCGGCGACGGCGCCAATTGCAAGAACCGCTGCCTCGCGATTTGGCCACTCGTCGTGCACGAGGTTTGTCTTCAAGTAAGGAAGGGTGGTGGTGAAGACCTCTGCTGGAAAGATGTTGGCGAGCGTATCAAGGGCGGCAGCTGAGCATTTGCGCAAAGTCCAAGCAGACTCCGGGTCATCCTCGCCATCTTCGCCATCGTATTCTTCCAGTTCACCTTCACTTAATTCGTCATCAGCAAACTGAGCGCCGCCTCCATTGTTCTCACTGCCGTTCGGGGCTCCTGAGCCAGCCCCGGCGCTTCTGGAAGCTTTGGACGTGGCGAAGCGGGGTTTAATCTCAGACTCCTTGTCTTCTTGCTCTGCATCTTCGGCTTCTCCTTCCAAGCGCAAGATCTCGTCCTCGTCGTACACCATACTCTCGAGTAGCACCGGGACTATTTTCTCAAGATGAGGCGCTAGATGGTCTCGTAGTGCTTTCTCCTCTGCAACGAAGAGCCAGAACTCGGCAGCCTCCAGGGCAAGCTCTTGGTCGCCAGGGTTTCGATGCTGTGCGATCATGTAGTCGACCAACCCTTGCATGTGGGGGGCGACGCGACCGGGCGATACGCCAGCGATTTGAACAATGGCTCTGCAGACATATTTGCGCACGTCTTCGCTTGGGTCCTGTGCTAGGCTAAACAAACGATTCAGGACGTTGTCCAACTGACGCAGAAGCGGCTCAGTCTTGTCTGGTATGAACACCGTCAAAGCCTGGATTGAGTTGGATCGGATCTTCGCAGATGAGCTGCTCGCAAAGTCCTCCAGCTTAGGAATGAGGAGATCCAGGGGACATTGACTTTGATAGGTTTTGGAAAGCGCTTTGCGGTTGTCTTCACACACCTTCAAGAGGGCCCCCATGGCACCCTCTTGTGTTGCTGGAGGCACATTTCCAGCGGTATTGGCAATGAGAGCGACAAGTTCTTGAAGGACCTGCGGCCAGCTCATTAATGAGCCCTGTTTCACCAACTCCGTGATAACGCTACCAGTCTGATTCCGTATTTGTGCGCTCGTGTCGAACAGTCCTTGAAGGACATTTGAATGCAAGTAATCCTGCGTCGAGGTCGGAAATGTCTTGTAGTTGGAACGAATGTCGTTCTTGAGAAGGATGCCGGCCATGCCTCGAGCGCTTTGTATAGAGTCTTCCTTCAACTCGGATGCATTCCTAGATACACCATGAGCTAATAGGTAACAGAAGTAGTTATTTATCTCTGGGTTTTGCTGAGCTTGCTTGAGCATCTGTGGACTTGGTTAGCAATTTGGGAAGCTGAGACCTTGTTCATAGCAGGTTGGACGTACAGTTTCGGCATGTCTTCGTGCGTTGGGCTCACGAGGATTTTGCGAGTCACTGAGATATTTTACGAGCTCATCGAGCTGAGCCTCTTCTGGCTGCCACTGTGGAGTGGAAGCAGCCATGTCGGCGCAAGGTATGCCTCAAATCGACTGTGGTCTGCGAGTACTTTGCGTAGGATGCTGTCTAGTTTCGCAGAGTTTCTTTGTCCAGGCGCCGAGTGGGGCAGCAGGCCATTCGATGAAACAGCTCTAGGATCAAGGACCAGCACGAACGGCGGACTCATGCAATGTTCTGTTGTGAATCTTGAGAGCAATTGCGTAGCTCCTTTTCGTATCTGCAGGGGGGAAAGGTGCGTCAAAGTGCTGCGTTGGGTCGGTCTCCCGGTGGTGGGCTGTCGGAGATGGAATTTCTCAAAGATAATCCAGCGAGCGTACGAAAAGCGGGCAGTCCGCTTCCGGCAGGATTCTCGACGGCAACGGGAAGTCTGTGCACTTGAACTATTCCTTGCACATGGACGACGGCAGAAAGTCACAGGATGTGGAGCGTACACAACAGGAGCGGGGTGGGCGCTGGAAAGTCTGCAACTGGAGTGAGCGCGGAAAATGGTCCGTGCACGTGGCGGCACAAACAGCGGGAATTTGCAGGCACCGGGGAGCACCGCAGGGAACGTCGATGTTGCAAAGTCGCTAGGAGAGAGCCTGGCTGATGTCGATCTGGGGCGCAAGGGAACACAACACCATCACTACGGTAGTACAACTGGCTTGCGTTCAGGGAGGAATGAGGCCTTCTCTTCGACGGCCCTGATTGACAAATGCGTATTGGCCGCCGCGCCAGGTCCAAGCACGCCTGGGCCTTGTGCAATGCTATGATGGTTGAAGCCACTCCGAGGAGTTGGTCGTCTATTCTTTTGCGCAAGCGCGATACCCGGCTATCTCTCCAGCCAACTTGATGTTGCACCTGCGCTTCATCTAAAGCCTGTCAGTTCAAGACTTCCCCCTCTTCCTCTACTCCACGTTGTAACCTTCAGCAACGGACCTGATGTCCTTGGAGAATGGTACATCTTGGTTCATCCCGAGCAGCGTGGCTGATGTGATATCAACGTCCACGAATGGCTTCGACTTGGAGAAGCGCACAGACATGGGGAAGAAAGCACTGTCACTGTCTGCTTGAGCCTCGAATTCAAAGGATCCGCTGGCGTTGTCTTGATCGATGGTGCCAACCGTCCAATCGAGGCTGTCGCCCGAAACTTCGTAAATTGCATCGAAGCTGGAGACTGAGGGTTCGCTGGAGGCAAAGGGAATGGTGACGGTAACGTCTCGGAGAGAGTCAGCCCCTGTAAGTTCATACTCCACAGTAACGCTGTACGTGTCGGCATCGCTCTGGTTGACCCATGCTGTCAGGGTCAGAGGCAGCTCTGGAGTCTCGCCTGGTCGTGCGGTATACCTCCATCGCATAACTTGAAGGGCTGTGTTGTTTGCCGGGAAGCCTTTGGAGGTGTCCTTGAGCTGTAGGACTTTGCTGCTGTTGAAGAGCGGTTTGTCTACCTTTGGGTGTGTGAAGAATTGCACGCCGGTGGAATCTGATGACGCCAGGTTCAACTTGATCTGAGTCATGGAAGCGTCTGAGATGCGCAGTTGCAGATCACCCTTGACCTCGAAGGATTCAGCGGTGCCTTCGCGCGAGAGCTTCGCGCTGATTGCCTCATTAACAGTGACGTGAATTGCTTCGCGATCGCCGGAGATCGAGGTTCGTGCAGTAGCGGCCTTGGGTGCGGTAGCTGGCGCCGCAGGAGTCACCAACGGTGCTGATGCTTCTGGCTCTTCGGGCAAGTCGCCGCGGACCTTTTCATAATTGCTTGTAGACTTTGATTTCTTGCCTAGCTGCATACCTTTACCAATGGGGGCTGAGGGTTTAGCCCTGTTTTTCTCAGCAGCATAACTATCCATGGGATCAGTCGTGGTTGTTGGCACCGGTGGTGTGTATGTGGGATAGGAAGGTTGACGCGGCACTTGCTGCGCTCTACCCATGCGTGTCTGCTCTCTGCGTTGCATTTCCAAGCGCTTAGCCGCCTCTTTCCTATGCTGATCGGCCTCGTTTTTCTTGTTCTGTCTCAAAGTCAATCATGCTGGACCTATGCTTGCTAGTGGATGAGAAACTCACAGCTTCAATGATCATTGCGACACGTTCCTCGTGAGACTCCATTTCCAGGAACGACTTGATCTGGCTGAGCGTCAAGTTCTCGCGGTAGCCGAGATTGACCAGCTCGTCGAAAGCGCTGAGCAATTCAAATGCATTCTTGAGGATCTCGCGCTCTTCCAAGGTGCGGCAAATACTTGTGACGACTTGGGCAAAGAGATGCAGGGAGTCGATGTCTTGTAGGATGTTACTTTGCCGGTTGGTGATGAGAACCATGTACAGCTCGTCGAGAGGCTGGTAGACGTAGCGCACATTATCCTGCTCTACGGTGGTATGTTGTGTACCAGAATCGGCAAGCTTGGGGAGAGATGCTAGTAGAGCCTCTACACGCGACCTTTGCATTTCACGAAAGGAGCGCGAGAGGACTGCTTTCCCACCCCTCGTACATATCGACGCAGCTAGAACAACCTGGTCTATTGATTAGCATGAGCATAAGGATTTGTATTCGACTGCCACGAACCATGTTGACACAGTCTGTGAGGACTGCGAAGCTCTGGACTCTTGCGTATTGATTGAACGGGATTCAAGAGGCCAAGGAGCACCTTCTCTACAAGGGAACTCAATGGGGTAAATCGAGGGGACAAACCCGCAACGTGTAGTCGGGGACCATAGGGGTGTGACCCTAATGACTTGGCGATGCGGCTCAAAATTCGCGAGTGACATGGTGGCCGCCTTCAGAACCTAATGCTATCACGATCGTCTCCTTTCTTCAATGCGCGCGTTACTTACGCTTCTTCACCCATCCCCAATATTCACCTATTATTTGATCCTTTCACCTCAATACCCTAATACCCGCTTTCCTGTAATCTAGTGCTTTCTGTCTTGGCGCTTCCCACACTGCATTCTTTCCCAAACACCAAAAAGGTCTTCCCCTCGACCGCGAACTTACTCTGACTAGGACAAACACTCTTCATACATCCTGCGTGGAGCCTCATCCTCTCCAACTCGCAAAGAACACTTCCTCTCTCAATCCTATTGCACGCGTTCACTTTGACCGTGTCTAACGCACTAGCTGAAGCCCAGCACACAAGAAATGCGAATGAAGCCACTATGTCCGAACCAACGCACCCTGCCTTCTTAACTGCCGGCGACGACATGGACATGTCCTCGCAACACGGAGGCAATGTCAGTGACATTGAAATCGATATCGAATCTGTTCAGGACAACCAGCACGATGAATTCATGACTGAAGCGAATCAAGAGCACGACGACGAGCCCATGAACGAAGCTGGCAACGAAGACCAGGAGCTCGAGGACCGCCTCATGGATGACGACTTCGAAATCACATACGAGGACGAAGACCAAGAATTGCGCGATGCTAGCAGAGAGCACACTGCGGACCATGAGCTCTTGGATGTTCCTCACTCTGAAGTGATCACCGGAGCTGCGGTTGCAACTGAACCCGTTTCTGATGTCTCTGCGTCCGAGCAAAGCTTGTCTGTCCCCGCAGTCATCGAAACAACCAGCACAGCCCTTGAGTTTGTAGAAGAATCACAAGCTCCCTTGGCTTCGACAACCTCCGGCCAGCTGCACACGTCGCTCGAAGCATCTGCACTCATCCAGTCAGCTTCTTCGATTGAGACCACACACGGCGCTAACCCCGAAGAAAGCTCTGGCGAGACTACACCCAAAGCGCACCCCGAGCCCGAGTCCGAGCCCCAAACCCACACACAGGAAGCGCAAGAGGTCGGATCTAGCCACAATGACTTCACCGGAGCCCATCAAAACTTCAAAGAGGTCGAGGAACCATATGACCCATCCGAATCGCACCCCATCACCATCGAGTGGCAAGGCCAGCGGTATCGGCTCTTCCCTTCCAACGATGATGATGGTGCAGAGGAAGCCATACTTAACGATAAGCTTTATCTTCACGTCGGGATCCCTCAAATCTTCAAAAGCTTGCGCGGATGGCTTGGAAACAACGTGGGGGCTGGCGAAGATCTCGAGCTCTACTTCGACGGTCTTCGCCTAGCGCTACACGAGGTACATGCCGCTGCCAAGTTCAAAATAAGAAACGCTAATGATCTAAAGGAGTTTACAATTGCGAAGTGTGCCAGCTCTTTGGCTGATCTTCTGCGCATTTATGTCAGCATGGCTTACAATGATAACATAGAATATCCAGAGCCTATGCTTGTCTACCTAACTGCGCGAAAGTCTTTTCAGCAACAGATTGAAGAGCTGCAAAAGTGGGCATCACAAGGCAAGGGACTTTCCTTCCTTATACCCGAGGACGAATTGATCACGGAGGAGGAAGAAGTTGATGGAGAGACCTACGAACAAGGAGACACAGACGCGCTAGAGTCTGGCCATACGGCTCAGCCTGAATTGCTTGCCAACGAACCGAGCGAAGAGCATGGCGAGAGTCAAGAGGAATCCCACGAGGACAAGTCTGTAGTCTTTGCACCGGACGCAGAGACTTTCAGCGATGTGACCCACCAATCCGCGGACGACGCCAAGACAGCTGCTGCCATCTCAGACGCAAAGGGAGAGCCTCAAAGTCAGGAGTTCACGGTGATCCAGGCCGCCAGCATGGCATCGAAGCTGGGAGAAGACAACAGTTCAGCCGCGGGTGGAACCAGCCGAAAGGTCGTTTCCGTGTCATCGAGCCAGCCAGATTCTAGGCCAGCCATCAATGGTGCGAATGCCACCGGTGCGGTAAAGAAGCCAGCGCGCCCTGACGACAAAGGCGGTGCAAAGCGTAAGTTTTTCCCTGGAGCTCCTTGGGGTACTCCAACTTGTCTAATCTGGTGCCTTCCCTGTATAGTTGACATGTCATCATATGGCGATTCTGATGGTGAAAGCGAGGCATCTAAAGTTGTCCAGCCCTTGATCGTTCCTGATGTAGCTCCACCACCTGAACAGGAAGATGAGGAGGACGTCATCGATTATGACGACGAAGACGAAGGAGGTGTTGGAGACGACAAAGGCACTGAAGCTCCAGTCGAACACCGTTCTGTCGCTGGCCAAGCAGCTGAGATTGGACAAGTCAACACCGACGTCTTGCAGGATTATGATGGCGAAAACTTTGAGATTGACACCACTCTTGATGACGGCGCGGATGAAAATACCTCTGCTGGACATGCTGCAACATCGGCTCCTGACAACAACGCTGCAGGCCCTTCTAATGACTCTTCAGAAGCTACCGAGGCCTCCGCGAAGCTTCAGAAAGAGGGCGTCAAGACTCTACTTGACCTCGAAATCCCAGTCAAGTCTTTGACCAAGTCAGAGGCCAGCAAACACTACGACGAGGATTACATCGACTACAGCGAAGATGAAGAAGAGAGCTTCCAGACCCCCGTCTCTGCGCAGGCGCCCGTGCCGACCAGCACCTCTGCAGCCACCAGCTCGGCAACTCCTCGTAAGCGATCCCTCGCAGAGTTCGGTTCTCTAGAGGCGCGTGAGGATGGAGAGGTCAAGAAGCAGAAGTCTTGATTGCGAAGAGGCAGGTTGGGCACTGGCACGCCTTCTCTTGTTCCCAGGGACCTGCGAAACTGATAGTCAGCCTTTTCTGGCTATGGATGAGAAGAGCCTTTTCAGAGGCAGACATGATTCACGCATGGTAGGGCGTTTTAGGTAAGTCTAGGTGGGCGATGCACGCTTCAGTGCTCCGGTTGTATGCCCATCCACCCCAGTTCATTTCATTTTGCATAGCGCACGGCGTCTCCATCTGCATGCGATGCCAGCGTGGGCGTTGTGGCGTTCAGTGAAGCGCGCGGTATTGGAGGCCAAGGAACAAAGATACCCCCGACACTCGTCCAGCGAGGAGCGAGCGAAGTCTTTGGGAGGGAATTGGGCGCAGCGAAACAGTTCTGTACGAATAGCCATGCAGTTGAAATGCAAGTATGCTTAAGGCCTAGATTGATTCTCTGTCGTGCATGTCGAGCAGATTGCGCTTTACCTAGGTAAAGGTGTGCTGAGCCCAGAAAGGGCCATTGCGTAGGTGGGCGGTACAAACAGTACCTGGGGCTGGGTGCTAATAATGTTGTTGCGCGCAAGCCCCTGAAGGAGAATTATGAATAGAACTGCACCAGACCACCAGTGCACCAGGGGCGCATTTTCTTTCTGGCCGTTGCTCAAGCCGGTAGCCACTACCTCCACTCGCTCCGTTTCCACGGGCGGCCGCGTAACTTTGCGCTCGCTCGCTTGCACCGCTCCTCCACCAACCTCTTGCGCCGCCAATGCCTCGTTGATCGGCCTGTCTTCACCTCTGTCCTCCTCTGACGCCCTCCTCGCCCCTCTGTCCACCCCGACGCCCTTTCGCTCGCTACTCAATTTGCATCTCCTCGGGCCACAGCCACCGCTTTTACCGCTGACTTACCGCCGTGCTCACCAAGCGACCCAGGACCATTGTGCCCTTCGACATCTCTCTGCGCATGTCCGCCACCATTACACCCGCAAGCATACATTTCAAGCATATTGGGCCTGCCCCTGTAGGCCCCAGTCACCATGGTCGACGACAAGTGCGGGCCCCAAAAAGCGCAAAGCGCGCAGTTGCAACCACCAGAACCAAACTGACGGGAATGATCAGATACGTTGGACTCGCTTTGGCAGTCACCTCGACGTTGGCCATCGGTATGCACATGTCCTCCTCTTCCTGAGAGCTCGCCATACTAATACATCTCTAGGAACTAGTTTCGTCATCACGAAGAAGGTACGCTCTTCGCCATCAGCAGCAACCCCTCCGGACCGTTGTATATTCATTATGATACCTAGGGACTCAATCAAGCGAGTGAACAACATGGCTTTGAAGGCGACGGTTTCCAATATCTAAAGAACCCCACCTGGTGGGGTGGAATAACTACTCGTATGAAAGATCCCACATTGCCGTCCACCCATCATCACAAGTGGCTCACGAACCTGCAGTAATCATTGGCGAGGTCGCAAATTTCGCGGCCTATGCCTTTGCGCCAGCAATCTTAGTGACACCGCTGGGTGCTCTCAGTGTCCTGATAGGGTATGTCGTTCACGACTGCTCGCATCCGTCGCGCTAACAGTCATGTCGCAGATCCATCCTTGGTGTATACTTTCTTAATGAGAAGCTGGGGATCCTTGGCAAGATAGGATGCGCCATGTGCCTCGTCGGCTCCGTCGTCATCGTACTCCATGCCCCGCCCGACAAAGAGATTGAGACCGTGGACCAGATTCTGCAGTATGCTATTCAGCCTGGTAAGATTGCACGCTGTCACGAGCACCAGAGCTCTTGCTGATGCCTTGCATAGGCTTTCTCTTCTACTGCGCACTTGTTGCCGTCTTCGCCTTCGTCATGATCTACCGAATCTCGCCCAAGTACGGCAAGAAGAACCCTCTCATCTACCTGTCCATTTGCTCTAGTGTCGGCTCAATCTCAGTCATGTCGATCAAAGCTTTTGGCGTAGCGCTGAAGCTCACGCTCAGAGGACACAATCAATTCACACACCCTTCGACATATGTGTTTATAATTGTGGTGGTGGTCTGCATTCTCACACAGATGAACTACTTCAACAAAGCTTTGAGTCAATTCTCAACCAACATGTGGGTTCCAAAGTGACTTCCCGAGTGTCATTGTTCCCAGGCTGATCAATGCGCGCAGTGTGAATCCTCTTTACTATGTGACATTTACCACAGCGACGATTACCGCCTCATTCATCCTTTTCGGAGGATTCAACACCACTGATGCCGTCAACACCATTTCGCTGCTGTGCGGTTTCCTCGTCATTTTTACTGGAGTATATCTTCTAAACCTCTCTCGCGATGATCCGGACGGCAACAGGTCTCTTGAGGGCAAATACGACGACGGAATCCCGACAGATGGAATTGCTGGTATCCATACGCGCAACAGTATGACATTGCGTCGCAGTGAGGACCATCGTAGAACGAGCAGTGCCAGCTACAGGCGATCGCGCAACAGTAGTAGCGCGGATCGTGAGCATCTGATCCACAACTATGACGCAGAAGCAGGTGGTGGCACCTACGGGCTAGGCGATCTTGCAGAAGATAGTGAAGACGAGGACGGCAAGCGGACAAGTTTTGACAATGGCCGCGTCGGGCGATCTGCCAATGGAAAGGACCCCAAACCAGCGCAGCGGACGCTCACGCGGTAGTCTTTGTATCAACATTACAGGGGATAAAGATCCACATGTTACGCTGCTGCGTTACGCATGACAGCGGAGCAATAGATGGATAGAAGCATGGGAGGTCCACCACGTTTTACATGAGTTACGCATCTATTGCCCTGTACGACTAAGATTATGGTTCTTGGGAAATCTTTTCGGAAAGAGGGACGCTGAACGCCAAGGAAGGGAGGAGAGGAAGAGGGCGGTTTTACCTTATTCTGGAGAATCCTGCCCGCGTGCTTTGGACTGGGAGCTTGAGCGCGAGCTTTGAAGCCCAGCTCGTGTTGCACCAGCGGCGTTCTTTTTTTGTTCTTTGCTGACTCTGTATCTGGCGCATTATTTGGGGGGCGTAATAGGGCTGAGCGGCCTTGAGGCTGGGAGTAGGGGCCCTGGCTTTTACTCCTGTTGTGGTGCGGGTTTGGTGTGGTGGGAGGGAGAAAGTGAAAGTTTAGGGGGTTTCTCGCGAAGGGACAGGAGGAGGACGGGAGATGTAAAAGGAGGAGGAAGAAGTCGTTGATGGCGGGAGGAAATGGTTGTTATACCTAAGGTAGCTAGGTAGGTTAGGTACTCTATGATTGATGATGCATGAGCACATTCGGAAGGGTTGCTTAGGTGCCCTCGTTGCTGTCTTTGTTGTTTGTTTGTGAGTGAGTGGGTTGGAGTGTAGCTGGAGTACTTGTGTACGGTCAACATCCAGGTCGGGTGTCTGTTGAAGCAGCTTGCTTCAACTTGGTAGGTAGGTGCAATAGTACCACGGCCGCAGAATATGGAGATGGAGGTGGAGGTGGAGATGGAGATGGAAATGGTGATGCGTGACGAGTATTACATTACGAATTTTCATCATTGCCGTCTAGATATGCGATGCCATTGCCATACAGTATGCCACGCTCATGCTAATATGCAAGCGAAGAAGAGCGCAAGATTCCTCCCGTACGATCAAACGCATTCCTCCATATCATCTCAGCGACTTCGAAACCCAGCACCCGCAACTCAATCCTCATCAGTCCAGCAATCATCCCACTTCCCGCCTTTCCTCGCAAATTCGAGCCCTTCAACAAACTGCGCGAGTCGACAGCGTCCCCACAGATCCTGCGTGCCCCCACAGTGAGCGAGCGGGACCACGCGCCCGTTGACGAGCACGCGCACCCAGTCTTCACTAGCAGGCTTGCGGCGCGGTTGACGGGCGTGCCCTTGCTCTTCCTCCTGTTCAGTCTGCACTTTTGCTCCAGGACCAAACGCACTGAGCTCATCACCTTCCGCGCCCCTTTCGCACTCCATCTTCTCGACGACGGCGCGCCCTGCAAACGGCACAGTCCGACTACTCCCCCAGCCCTGCAGCTCCTTTAGACTGTCGACGGTATCGTTGCGCAGACTGGGCATGTCATCCCACAATCCCAGCGCAAAGAAAGCAGACGTGAGATCATTGTCGTGACTGAAGTCAGCATAGAGCGTCCTATCGAGCGGAAAGGTATCCGGGTTCGCGTCGAGCGTGGTGTTCGTCGTCGTCTCGTCCACCACAGGCTGGCGCAGCAGGCGCGCGATGAGCTCGTTCGTCCAGCCGACGCCCTGCGTTGGACCCAGCGGGTTCCCAGCGCCGTAGCCGTAGTACTTGTCTAGATTTTCATAGTGGTTGTACGCTTCGAATTCTTCAGTGGAGAAAAGGTCGCAAAAGGGGGAGATGTGGCCCCACTTGTCCGCTACAGTGTCAAAGGGACAGAGAGACAAGAGGTTAATCACGTCGTCGGTATCCAGGTCTGCGCCAGGCAGATCAACAGCCAAACGAGCCTGGATAGGTGGCACAAAGTGCGACGCCCATTCTGCCTTTGCCGCGCTGTGAATGTGCGCGTAGCGGCCGTGCTCAAAGGCCGTGCAGCGTGAATGGTCGAGGGTATTATTGAACTCCTCGCCCTCCCAGATGATGGTGATGGGGATCTCCGGATCAGGATCCTGTGGCTTGCGGCCGTGGCGGCGCTTTGCTGAGCGAGACGTCTGTTGGAGGAAGCCCTTGTTGAATTCGACGGCCGAGTCGACGACACGCTTCTGCGATGCGGCGCGCACGAATGGGATGCTCCGGTTCGCGAGGGAAGGGTAGCGCTTCGCGAACCAAATGCCTGTGTTGACCAGCTGTTGACGGCCAAAGTCGTTGAGTTGGTCTGCGCCGAGCGAGTACTTGTAGCGGCGGAGGAAACCATATCTGCCAATGAGGTTGTCGGGCGGGACGCTGCTCTGGATCTTGGTGACGGTCTCATTGTACCAGTCGCTGCGCGTAGCTGTGGGATCACGGGCGCCGTGTCGGCTCAGTAGTGACACGAGATTGATTTTGCATCCGTCCGGTAGTGTATCCTGAATCTCAGAGTTGACGCGGAAGAAAGGGCTGTACTGTCCCCAGAGCCTGCTGATGTCTGGCGAGCAACCATAGCCGTCGTCGATTGAGTCGCAAGATTTGCCGCGCGCCAGCTGAGCGTCGTCATCAGCTGTATTGAACAGCACGATGAGACCAAGGACGACGAATAGCGTACATGTAGCGAAGACTTTTGTGAGGGTGCTGAAGTGATGCCTGTCTGGCCGCTCGATTTCCTTATCGAGCAGGGTGTCTAATTCACCCTCGTCGCGCTGTGAGGCGGCGAGGTTACGCGAGGCTGCAACCATGCTTTGCTGTGCTGTTCGCAGTCGAGGATGCTGCTGAAGTTGAACTGAGTCCATCTGGGTTCTTTTGTGTAGGTCTGAGGGTTTTACTGTGGTTGCGCACTAGCCGTGCTAGCTTACAGGGCAACGTCACTGGTGCCAGACAGTTGCAAAATGACGGCGGCTGAGACGGGTCATCTGACTGCTCTGCGTCTCACATGAACCATCTGAGACGGGAGCAAGGTGGATAGGCGAGAGACACGCAGCTGAATCTTAATGTGTCTCTCCTTTGCACCCCGGATCATTGGAAGTGGGAGTGGAGGCTGGAATGAAGTGCGAGCCGGGGACTTTCCCCAGCAGAGTCGCACCTGCCCTCTCTGTTGGCGTTGACAAGACGAGATATTGTCATGTACCCAGCTCGACGGAGCCCTGTTGCTCTATTGCTACCAAAGACGATACACGGGACCATCTCTACATTTCATGCAGTGCTTCAGATCTCGCCCTTGGCCCAATGGAGCTTTCCTTGCTTGCCAGAGTCGACTTGCAAGAGATGTCCGTGTACACTCCCAGACCATTTCTCGCTAGCAAGATACAGAATGCTCCGAGCCACACTGTCCATATCGACAGGTCTGCCTAGAGCTACACTGCAGCACCGTCAGCCATGATGTAAAGTGTAATAGATGTGCAAGCGACACTAACGTTGCTTGGGAATCCACCCAGAGCTGGTCCTCGTTCTCTTTGCACTCTTTCCTGAACTGCGGCGTATCCACTGGGCCAGGCGCGATGGCATTTACTCTTGGCTGCATGTAAGTACACACGTCGTCTCAAGCAACAGAACAGGCTACTCACCTTGCTCTCGGCACCAGTCTTGGCACGTCGGCCTTCAGACTCTGCAGTAGACCACCCTGCACCGCGCTCTTCGAGCTGGCATAGTCGGCGTTGCCACGCTCACCAAAGAGCCCGCTCTCACTTCCTACAATTATCAGGCTCAGATTTTTTGCTGTCGACAAACGGACATCAGCTTTCAGTTGGCGTAGCCATGTCTGCGCTGTGAGGAACGTTCCATAAATGTTCACTTCTTGAGTACGCTTGAATTGTGCAGGATCCATCTCCACGATGGAGTTGACGTGGGGAAGCGCCGAGAGATCCATCGCAGCTAGAGCGACGCAGCACTCGACTGGTCCGAACTTTTGTGAAGCGACTTTGAATGCGGCTGCGAGGGCATCCGCATCGGTGATATCCGCAGCATGCGTGTACAGTCGTTGGCACAGTGCTCCGCTATCAGCCAGTCTGCCTGACAGCTGCTCGAGTTTCGTTGCTGATATGTCCAGACATGATACTTTTGCCCCAGCAGCTATGAAGGCTTCCACGGTGACGCTACCAATGAAGCCAGCGCCGCCTGTCACAAGCACGTGCGTGTCTTGAAGGCCCAAGTCAAGGCTGAACATTCTCATGTATCGCAGCACAGTCGACTCGAGGGGTTGTACCCAGGTGTGAGGCTCGAGTGAGCGTGGATCTTTCGAGGTTGGCTTTTGCCGAGCAGGTTAAGCTCTGGGCACGCTAAACCTCGTGCGCCATAGTAATGCTCTGAGACAGCTTGCACTGCTCCCGCCCGAGCTCATCCAGAAAGTGCAGACTTCCACTGGTCTTTGCGTGTGCTTCGACGTCGTCCAAGTTCAAGCGGCGCAGGCAACGCATCTACTGTGCTGAACCCAGCAGGTGGTTTGCGCGGCCAATTGAGGCAGATATCGATATTGTTGCGCGGAAAGAGCAGTTCCAGGAACACGAAGAGAAGATAGTCGACAACCACGCATATGCAGAACAGCTTTCCTGCCCAAATGCCGCAGCCGTAGTACCGCTTCAGTCGATCGATGAGTGCGAAGCTCTGAACTCCGGCTCGACCCCTACTGGCACTCCAACCCATGCTCGCTGGGTAGGGTCCATAGAATTCTTCTTCGCTAATGTTGCCTGCAACACCGTCATAGACCCTTTCTGTTCGTTCTGCGACATCACTCCAGGAGTACATCATCTTGACTTGATCGTGAAAGCGCTCGGTTCGAATCTTGTTTGCGCGCATGGCACCGATTGCACGCCCAGTCGCTGCAACAATGTCATCCTCTTCTGGCTTTGCGAATGTTGTCATGTGTGCTGGAAGGACCTCGGGGATACCGCCGACTCTTGTGCAGACCACGTAGAGGCCGCAACTAGCTGCCTCGACTATCACAGTACCAAAGGCTTCCGTCAAGCTAGGATGCAGGTAAATGTGGCCTCGAACCATGACGTCTCTGACTTCTTCGTGACGTACAGGCCCAAGTAGCTCAACGCGATCTTGCAGCATGCGTCGTTCAAGCATTTGCTCCAAGTCAATGGCTTTGGGGCCAGACCCCGCGATGATGAAGCGTACGTTTGGGTGATTCTCAAGAATTCTCGGCACTGCTGCAATGAGCAGGTCAACTCCTTTATTGTAGAAGAGACGTGATATGACGACAATGTTGATGGTGTCGTTTGGACCTAGGTGCTGGTGCACAGGCACTTGCAATTTGGCTTCTGGTGAGGCACTATTATCTGGACTTGGGTTCGTCATCAATGGCTTGAAGTTGTCTGCCACGACAGCGTTCGGAATGACGGACACCATTAGTGGATCTAGAGATGCGCGAAGGACAGTATTTTCCTTGCTGCAAGTCCGTCTTAGTATCAACGGCAAGGCAGGTGACATGGGAAGTCTTACCAGGTATGGCTGACACAGATGACATGATCTACATCGCTCAAGGTAAACTTGAGCAGCTTGTTTGTGAGTATACTGGCTGCGTCCGCGAAGCCGAACAGGGAGTGGTCCGTGAAGACTGTGCGCAAGCCCATAGTTCGTGCATGAAGGATGGCCTCGTGGCATAAGTTGCTAAGACTCGCGTGTCCGTGAACAATCTCGATCTCTTCCCTGAGGACTATGTTTCGAAATAAAGGGAAGAATGAGAAGACAGTTGGAAATGTGGTTTCGCGGTAGACGACCAGAAATGGCACGTGGTAGACCTTGAGGCCATTCGTGCAATAGCGAACGCCAGTCCGACCCTTGTAGGCATGAGTGATGACAATGACTTTATGTCCGCGGTCAATAAGCTTGCTGGCGACTTGATAGATGTGACTTTCGACTCCACCCGGCTGGGGAAAGAAGAAGTCACTAACCATGGCGATGTTGTAAGGCATCCTGGTCGTTGTCTGAATAGGATCTGGACTAAGAATGATGCGCCGGCTTCATCCTCAGACGTGTCGCAACCCTGACATTGCCCGATCCGGTGCTGTGGGCGTCTGTCGTCTCGCAAACCTCTTGCAATGGATGTCTTCAGAGCTTTCTTCTGTCCAAGCAAGGAAAAGGGGAGATGAGACACCCGGGCATCAGCAAGCACGCTGTTGGGCGTCGGGGTTTGCGAGTCAGCGTTCGCCGACGCATTCAAACCTTATCGTACTTTTTCACGACGCAATCGCTACTTGACGATGGCCTTTGCAACCAGCTACATCTTGCTGCGTGCAAGCTGCGGTCCTTTCGAAAATGGTCGCAGTCACCAATGGCAACCCACGTCCGGAAAGACCGCCCCGGAAGTCGTTCTCGGATCCAGCGACAGCGAAGAAGAGGAAGCGCCCAGATGCTGAGCTGCCTCGAAGCTCCATGAAGAAACCACGCGCAGAAGAGGCAGATGGCCAGTCAGAAGGCGCAACGACGAAGAAGAGGAAACATGTGGAACGCAATGGGAGGATAGAGGCTCCACCTCGAGGGTCACTAGAAGTCAATGGCCATCGTTCGCAGTCTGTGAATGGCACTGTGTCGAAGAGGAAGAAGCAAGACGCTGCAATTCTGGACAAATATGAGAGATCCCGCAGAGCTGCTCCAGAGCCGCAAGCTGATCCTTCTGATGATGGAGGCCTGGACACCTTGGGCAAGGAAGGGCCACTGCGCGACCTTGTTCCTATACCGAGACCCGCTGCAAAACCTCGTGCAAAACCTACTTTCTCAGCGCTTCCGCCATGGCTGTCTGAGCCTACGTTCGTCGCCAGCAATTTTCGAAGACCCTTTGAAGAGCTTGGAATTGATAAACCTCTGCTCAAGCAACTGCAATCGAAAGATTTCAAGCAAGCGCTTGCTGTGCAAGCCGCTGTTATACCGCTACTTCACCCGCACATGCCGGCCGATTCGATATGCGTCTCGGCAGCAACAGGCAGTGGAAAGACCTTGGCATACGTCCTGCCAATTGTGCAGGCCTTGAAAGCAAGACGAATCCAGCGACTGCGCGCGGTCCTCATCGTTCCCACTCGCGAACTGGTGTCGCAGGTCCGAAAAGATCTCGAGCTGTGTACCGCAGGGACCGATCTCAGGGTAGGCACAGCTGTAGGCTCGCGCAATCTCAAACCCGAGCAGGATGCACTTGTGGAAAGAAGCATACGCTACGACCCGCTTGCCTACAGGAACCTTGTCGAAGCGAAAGCACTAGAGGTCCCGTACGAAACGGGTGTTGACCTCGACATCACAGATGCTCTCAAGACTCTAGTAGACCATGTATCGGAGTGGGAATCAAAGGTTGACATTCTGGTCTGCACTCCCGGAAGGCTTGTAGAGCATTTGAAGAACACCCAAGGGTTTACGCTGGAACATTTGGACTATCTTGTTATTGATGAGGCTGACAGACTTCTGGAAGAGAGCTTCCAAGACTGGGCTGACCTTGTCAACAGAAACATTGCGACAGCAGAAAGACCAGGGCTCCCAGCATATGTGATGAAGCATCCGGAACTGAGTAACATTCTCCGCAACGACGTACCAAAAAAGGTTCGTAAAGTCATGCTCAGCGCCACCATGACGAGGGATCTGGACCAACTAGCTGCGCTGAGGCTGGAGTCTCCCAAACTTGTCGTTGTTGGTGATTTGGATGAGAACATGGCGGGTTTGCAGGCTCCAAAGGGACGACCCAACGGCTTCTCTCTACCGCCGGGGCTGTTAGAGCACGGTGTGCCAGTTGACGATGCCGCATACAAACCCCTCTTCGCTGTCAGTCTTCTCGACCGGATCTTCAACCTTGAAAGCATCTCAACGAAACCGAAACCATCAAAGACGGATCGGAAAAGCCAAAGCACGAGCTCCTCAGACTCAAGTGACTTGAGCGGGTCTGAAGACAGCAGCTCTGAGGAGTCATCTGTACTTTCATCTGATTCGGAATCCGATTCGTCCGACGACCTCTCTATTGACGAATCTGATGTCGACAGCACTTCCGATGACGAGAGTTCGATCGAGACTAGTGAGACTGGCAGTGATAGTGATGGCGAAAGCGACGAAAGCAAAGCGAGCTCCGATATTCTGACGGCAAGCACAGCCGAAACATCTAGTAAGAGGCCCTACCAAGATCGTTCGCGAGTCAATGGCTCTGTTGAAGCAAGCGAACGGAAATGTTTGATTTTCACTGGCTCGAATGAGGCTGCGATACGCCTGGCTGAGATACTACAACGGTACAATCCAGCTTTCGTAGGCAAAATCGCGACAATCGCCAGAGGAAGCACTCCGAGTCAGATAAGAAAGATTTTCTCTGGCCTGCGTTCAGGCCAGCTTACTGTGCTCGTAGCCAGCGACAGAGCATCAAGGGGTCTGGATCTACCAGATCTCTCTGATGTAATAAATTACGATGTTCCATCAAAGATTGAGACGTACGTTCACCGAGTGGGTCGCACGGCTCGCGCTGGCCGGCAAGGAACAGCATGGACGCTTCTTGAGCACAATCAAGCAAAGTGGTTCTGGAAGGAGATTGGGCACTCGGAGTCGGTACTCGATCGAGGGTCGAAGATTGTTGCGCGAACAAGAACGACCATATCTAGCAACTGGTCGCCCCATGTCCTCGAAAAGTATCAGCGGGTGCTCGCCGACGTGAAGGAGAAGGTAAGGGCACAGCAAGCTCGTAGCCGTTGAGGTGAGGCAGCAAGGGGAGTTGGCTCCACCGGCGGGACCATCGCTTTTAATACTCGGCGAGAGTGTAGCAAAGCTGATGCATTTCCCGCATTCGAATCTAATAGCTTTGCCTCCAACGCGTCTCCATCTCTTCTTCCGTCGCTTCACCAACCAGAAGTACTGTGATCACAGAGACTGGCCTTGCCCTTATTCGACAGGTAGAATTTGAACGACGTCGAGTGCCAAGAGGCCCAAGTGGAGACACGTCATCAGCTCAGCATGGCTCTTGCTTTGCCATGGAGTCCTACTTTGAAGCTTGTGAGGATCTACGAGCAGTTCGTACTACATAAAATAGGCTCGAACGCTGTGCATCCTGAAATAGCAGAGAAGTCTCACAGGGGCCGGATACAAGAGCCATGATTGGCTGCGGCACAGACCGGACTACCTACACATAAGCAATCCGAGACAGGTCGAAGATGATGGCCCACCTGACCATCCCACTCCTCACTTGCCATCCCCAGCGATCTGCCACCACTGTCAGCACGTTGTTTCGGCCGCAGCAAGGGACTCACGACCAGACTGTGAGTTCTCATGCCCCGGCCAGGGCCCAGAGGATGTGCAAGTAAGGCGCACGGCAACCGCAAGCCGGATCCGCCTGTTGCGCCATGAGCGCGCCGCCACCACAGCGAAAGCCAAGCATCACTCGAGCGCGCACAGGATGCGTCGCGTGCAAGTAAGTGCATCGAGGCGTGGCCAGACAGCCTGTCGGGCAATGCGCGCATGAGCGACAAAGGACTGGGACTGATCTGCCGCTTCCGCTAGGAAAATGCGCCGTCGATGCGACGAGCAGAAACCCGAATGCTCGCTGTGCAGAAGACGCCAGAGGCCTTGCATCTATGAGCCCCCCAAGGTTCTTGTCTTCGATGGCTCCGAGAGCCAGAAACAAGGCCATACTCTCTTTCGACCTCTGTAAGATGAAAACCTCAACTCGTCACGTGTTGCTCTCTCTAATCACTGGCCTTGTTAGGAGCCTTGACCATTGCGATGACCATCGACGCGTCAAGGGATACCAATACTTTTCGGAAAAGATCATTCCAAATGTCGCTCACACTGCCAACCGGACAGGCCCGGAACCTCAAGTTTCTGGAAACTTTTCTTCATTTGTCATCCATCACGCAAAGTACAGTCGCACACAGGAGCCAGCGCTCGACTACCTGATATCCGCTCTTAGCAGCGTACATGGAGCCTCGTGGGGTATCAAGAGCTCCTTTACTTCCCTATTCTACTTTGACTGTATATCGCGTGCGCTGGAACGTCTGACCAAGATGCATCAGGGTGACGAAACAGTCATTGCGAGTTGCACTCTTCTTGGGATTTGCGAACAGGTTCGCACCGGGGATCTCAAGGCGAACTCACCTTACATGTCTATAGCCCTCAAGATCATGGAGGAGTGGAAGACCAACCCGAGCGCAAATCAGTCAGAGCGCCGAAAGATGCTCATTCAACGACTTCTACCAGCCCTGTTAGTCTCGCGAGAGGCTAACTACGAGGCCCAGAGCCTTGCCGCAGATCCGGAAACATATGTCCCGCCATCCTTCATATCGCTGCAGGTAGCAGAAAACGCTCTTTACGACCGCATGATTCGATGGATCTTTCCTCGTGCAGTCACACAAGCCTGTGCCTCAACAACCTGGGTCACGCCGTGTCCTGACTCCACTGTCAATGTTGTATTTGACGGCTGGGAGAAGAGTTTTGCGCCATTGGTGACACGACCCGGCCCACGATCTGAGCATGAGACGCTCACCATCGCCACATTGCGAACACACTATTTGATGTCCAAGCTCATGCTCTTCTACATTTCAGAACCTACTGATGCGGCATTCAGCGAAAACTTCCATACCAGGTCATCTGCTGTCCTCGGGACTCTCGAGTCTTTGCCGAGGCTCTTTATGCCGTCCGCGCCCATTTCTTCCATTGCACCTGCTTTTTTCATTGCCACAACGACCAGAGATGCCAGTCATCGTCAGCGGGCCCTTGACCTTTTGAACAAGATCGAAAGAACTGAAGGGGCCTGGAGCAGCTCTATAGCGCATATAATTGCCCGAGCCGTGATTGATCTAGGTCAAGCCAAGGATAGCTCAGTGCGTTCGGCGCCACCCCGAGCGCCATCCAATAGAGCAAGCCCAGCAAGCTCACATAGCGCACGCGGCTCGAGCCCTGGAGCAAGTCCTGTCAGCGTAGCGAGCAGCAGCAGTTCACGCAGCCGCACAAGCAGGGGCAGCACTCAAGCAAAAGGCAAAGGCAAACCAAATACCTCTGTCGCACGAGCACCACCTGCGGCTTCCGAGCCACCGACAACACCACAGAGTACACCCGCACCAGCGCAGCAACCCAAAGCACATCAGCCAGTGTCTTCCTCTGGGCGCGTGCCACTTGTCCGGCCCGAGTCTGCTGATTGCTTCTTCGATCGTACTACAACGCCGACTACGGCCAAGTTGACACTAAGATATACGACTACCAACGCAGCTGGATCCCCGCAGCTCTGCACAAAGCTCATCATCATCAATGACGCCGCTGAAGTGTCGGCTTGCGAGCAGATCAATTGGCCAATTGATGCGATTGTGCGGAGTTGGGGCTACTTAAGGTCTAACACGTTACCTGTGCCGTATGCTGCGAGTGACGTGGTTGTCGTTGACCGTGTGACGACCAAGATGCTGGAGATGGCGGGCAGAGTCTAGTTTAGAAAGATTTTGCAGAAGTCAACTAGCATATCATCGTGTGAGGATCTTCACGACACAGCAGCGAAACTCAGAGGAGGAGAGGAGAGGGAAAGCTCATGATACACGTCACCTCACGATAGGGCATGATTAATGATAAATTTATGTGATGACCAGCTTTGTCCTCTACTTGCTGGATGCGGTTATTTGCCTTGGACTCATATAATTTGCTCTCCTTGACACCGCAGCAGCAGGAGTCGGTTGACACCAATTCTTTTACAGCCGCCGCGTCACAGCCATTGAAACAACCTCGCCTTGCGAGATACAATCGTGGTGATCGAAAGTGCAAACTCTTTGGCTTCAGTCGAAGTGACGAAATTTTGGAACGAGACTTATCTCAGCCTGCGTACATACCTATTCGTGCGACACATGTAGGAAGTTGGTGAAGCAAGTCTAACTGACGTCGGGGCGTTGGACATGGTGTGCGGCGGTTGTCCGGGCAACAAAAGCCTCGAAAACAAGCCAATTTACGATTATTGAAGAACGCAAGCTGCCGACCGCGGGAGGGAGACACCCACGTATGATTAGATAGCTAGCGATGCCTCGACCGAAACAAACATATGGCAAGAAGGCTCAAGAGTCCTTCACCGAATTCCTGCTCCCCTCCAGTAGCCCGCCGAAGCAGTCTGATGCACCTTCCTCTCCACTGTCCTCACCACCTCCCTCCGCTCCTCGAAGATCAGTCCGCAAGACACGTCTGATTTGTTCGGACGACGAAGATGACACATTTGATGATGCAGATCAAGAAATAGATTGGGAGAAAGAGTGTCAACTCACATCGAAGCTGTCGAACGTTGGGCTCATTGAGGATTCAGAGGACGAATCGTCATTGATCTCGACAACAGATACGAGGACCCACTCCCGCCCACCTCTGAGTCCAAGAGATGCAAATGTCGGGGCGCAAGCAAGCCTGATTCCTCCGGGTGCTACCACTCTAAAAGCAGTGGTCCTTCCAGGCCGCCCTCAGAGACAAGCCTCTGTTAGTGACAGAGATGCCTCACCGTGCTTCACCCCAGAGGCTCGTCGCAAGCGAAACATACGCAAACGAAAGCAAAGACTCTCAATGAATGCCGCTCTGTCTTCAGATGCTTCTCCGCTTCGAGACCGGAAGACTACACCTACTGCTACTCCTCTGAAATCTCCAAGTTTCGCCACCCGACCGTATTCTCCTTCGTTGACCTTCTCAGTGCGTCCACAAAAACAGCAATCTCAGATCTCTTCATTACCGTTACCAGAGCCTGAAGATGCGTATACCGCTCCTTTGCTATGTCTCGTCTCTGATCCCACTGGTCGTACTGAGCCGACTCCGTTTCAGGAATGGTCCAATGATATTTCACAATACTTCAGCATCACGAAGCTTGCTGAAGCCTCCTACGGCGAGGTGTATCGGCTCAGCTTGCTAGACTCTCGGTCAGGGGATAAGAGCCTGCGGAAGACTGAGGAATCTGTGCTGAAGCTCATCTCTCTTAAACCACCTGCGGATGCCTACAAGAAGCTCTCAAAGAAGCAGAAAGAGAATGCGGATGGCATGTCTAAGCTTGAAGATGTAGCAGGAGAAGTGCGGCTGCTTCAACGGATGACGCCCGTTCCTGGTTTCACCAACTTTCGCGAGATCAGAGTCACTCGCGGTCGACTACCAAGCCAATTCATCAAAGCCTGGCATGTCTATGATCGTGAAGTCCGCCGAAGCGAATTCCCTGATCCAAGCCTTCGATCTACTTACTCGGACGACCAACTGTGGGCTGTAATTGAAATGCAAGATGCAGGGAAAGATCTTGAGCCGGACGAAGATACGGGCGAGGCCAAAGTCAACACTGTCTTCTCTGTCTGGGATGCGTTTTGGAGCATTGCTTGTGCCGCAAGCAAGGGCGAAGAGTGGGCTAGTTTCGAGCACCGCGATTTGCATTTAGGCAATGTTTGCATCAAGACCAGTGAGGGCGAATGGGGTGACTGGGACAAGTGGCCTGCAGTGGAAAGACTGGCGCGCAACTTGGACTTCACTGGCTTGGAGACAACCATTATCGACTACACGCTTTCGCGAGCGGACATGGCGCATGCAGCGTCCGTCGAAGATGAAACGTCTTTCTCACCAGACTCCCCTATTCGCACTCGTCAGCACACCTTGCCTTCTAATCTTCCAGTATCAGCACAATCGACGATCTTGAATCAATCTCAAGGCACTGTCGATTTTCAACAGGGGCTCAGCATCGACGACCAAGACGTTGCCTTCCTCAATCTCTCTCTTGATCCGGTGCTGTTCGAAGGTGATGCGTCCGAAGAATATCAGTATGAGATGTATCGCCTCATGCGCAACGTTGTGCTCACTGGTGTTCCCACTCTCGAACCAGAGATGATACCACAGACAAAGGGTCGCAAGTCGAAAGCGCAAATAGCCAAAGAGCAAGAGAAGGCCGAACAAGAACGCCTGTTATGGCGCGAGCACCACCCGCTGACGAACTTGGTCTGGCTACATTTTGTACTGTACAAACTATGCGCTGGCGTCGGAGAGTGGCCGTCGGATCTTGAGATTGACGATGAGGAGGAAGAAGAAAACAGAGCAGTGCACAAGCGTGCTTCTGAGCTTGAGCAGATGCTAGGAATTTTGGAAGGTATATTGGACGTTCAGAACCTGACGTACATGGCCGAAAAGGGTGGAATTGGGACCGCGCGAGATCTTGTTGGCTGGGCCGTCAATGAAGGCTGGCTGGATGAGAGCGATGTGATCAACTGTGGAATGCCCAAGCCCAAGGAGAAGCCCAAGAAGAGATCGAAAGAGAGAAGAAGCCAGAGGACGAAAAAGAACGCACAAGCGTTGGACGAGCTTGCCGAGGGCCTCGAGGGAGTGAAACTGGTTTAGCATCGCACGGATCTATTGGTGGGTGATTTCTTCATAGCGTTGGCGTTTCAGCATGGGAATATCTACGAAGCACGAACGACGTCTATTCAAGTTTTTGACAATCTAAAGTTGCTCAAGGCTTCCGTCCAACGACACTGATCCGTTTGCTACCTTTGAAAGCAACACCGCCCCTACACTCCTCCCAGGCCTCTTCCATCATGCCCTTGACCTTCCTCGCCTCCTCGCCATCGCCCATACCCTGAACAACTTCACCCATGACCCCAAACGCACTCGTCTCCATCTCAATAGTCTGCCAGTGATTCGTGTCAAACAACTTCTCCTCCTTGATCACGTCTGCAAACCCAGCCCGGGTGAACCAATCGTCAAGATCGCCAACCCACCCCTTTCCATCCCGCCCGCCACGACGAAAGTAGTCAAACAAGGCCTTTGTCCTTTCACCCGTCTGCTGCTCCTGCGCCGCAGAACCAGTCTGACTCTGGCCGCCAGCATGCACAGGCGGTGCATAAATATGCGAGCCTGTCCCATCTGCTTCATCCCACTGCAAATACCCGCCACTCTTGAGCAGCGTCAGACAATTCCGCAGCAGCGTCTCCGGCGGCGTGTTGTGCAGCACGAGCAAGAAAAGCCTGATATGCAAGACGTCAAAGGTCCCCCGTAACTCAGTGGGCATGGCGTCGGGATCAGCGCTCAGAATGTCGAGGAGGCTAAAGGAGATGCTGGGCTCGAGGAGAGTGGCGGGGGGGAATTGCGCGGCGGATATATCTGTGCCGGTGTATGTTGCTGCGTATGTGGCTGTGGGGTAGAGCTGCGCGAGGTCGAGGAGCCATATTCCTGTTCCCGTGCCAATGTCCATTATTTTGGGGCCTGGAGGGCGGGCATTTTGGGTTGCTGATGCGCTTGCTGGTGCGGCGAGGGTACTCGTGCTCGCTGAGGGAGAGGAAGAAAAGACCGACTGCGCAATGGTCGGGTGTAGAATGTAGCCTAGTGCTCTTGTCCAGAGGTAATGCTGTAGATTGAGGCGGATGGAGGAGAGGAGGTTGCGGTTTAAGGGGTAGGCTTTGATATTTGATGTTGTCATTTTGTTTCTTCTCTTCCTGCTTTTCGTTTCGTTTCGTTTCGTTTCGTTTTCCGGGTCTTGTTGTCTTGTTGATCTTGCTCTGGTACGCCTCTCGTCCCGCCGACTTCCACTTCTTCTTCTCTTTGCTGCTGCTTGTCGAGTTTAAGCTCAGTAGTGATTGATGATTCCAAAGTCCGTTCGAGGCTTACTGTCTGTCTGTTGAGTACTGCTATCTCATACAAAGCGCCAACGAAACATCCATGACCCCAGGACCCTCAACCTCATTTATACACCTTGCCCTGCCGACAATCCATGAAACTAATCACATCAAACCTACCCGCAAAATACACACACCGCAGCATCTCGCATCCATCCGAGTGTATACACATCCAACATACAGTCTAGCGCTGGCCCCACGCTGATAACGTCTCATTCCACGTCTTCCAAGCACACGCGCCATACCGACTTTTATCTAGCCGTGCATATTGTAACAGGGGTAGACGAGCGTCGTACTATAGATGAGTCACGAATGATCAGACCTATAATCTCACAGACCCTGCGGATGGTACAGTCTGTGACTAGCGCATGAGCGCATCGCATTGAATCTAGCGTACTCTTGCAAGCGAGCGTGGCTGCAGACAAGCTTCTGAAACGGTTGACGCTAGCGTATAACGACTCTGCATTGAGATGACTTGGCCCCAGCTGCTAGACGATCACACATCGAAAGCCAGCACGGCTAGTCACCAGGGGTCGGGTTTGAACTACAGGGAATGGTCGCGGCGGTTGGGAGGACACGACCTGACGGTTACAGTCGAGTATGATCGCCTCCTGATCTGGGAAAGTAAACACTGGTTATACAACAAATCTCGACAGGTCGTGACCTCCCAAGTTTGCATAATTTTGGGGGCATCCGGTGTGGCCACCCCTGTAGTTCAAATCCGACAATTTACGTTGATTCTATCTACAGTATGTGTTCGTTTTCGCTTGCAAGCGCGCCGTCGTGCGCTGTGCACGGGGAAAGTAATCGTACAGAGTGACAGCAGGAAGTGGGAGGTAGGTATGCCGCGAAATGCAGCATCGTCAAAGCCGCCCACCCCTGTGATCGTGGTATCATCGTAGCCTGTACAACGCCTGGTATCAATCGTCAGGTCCGTCCAGTATCCCTACTGCTAAGGGTCATAGCCGTGCAGCCTGTATCCCAACGCCATGTACTTCGTAGACCAGATCAGGGTCAGTCAAAATCAAGAAACCACTAATCGCCAGGATCATCTCTTCCTCCTCCACGTCGTCCACCACCCTCCCCCCTCTACCTGCCTCTCGCTCTTTTCCGGGCAGGCTTCAGTTCTGCCGCCCTTGCAGTCCTCCTTTGGCTTTTGGATCTTGTCTAGGATCTTGTCAAAGGTGTCATCGGTAGGTTCGATGGCTGATGCAGGGCGGCTTCTGCCCGGGTCGTAAGAGGCAGGCCTGATGTTACCCGGAATAGGCAGAGCTTCGAGACCAATGCTCCACACGCTGTCTCTGTTGCTACTTCGCACAGGTGAGTGCATGCTGCGTCGAGCAAGTGTGGCGCCGCTGCTGGTTCCTGGTCTACTGAAGCTGCGAGGCGTAGACCGTCCACTGACACTACCCGTCATCGTCGATGAGAGCGAAGGTATGTTTCTGAAGCTCCCCTCTGCGAGTGAAGAACCCAGGGTCGCAATCGGGCTGAATGGGTAGGCCGCTTCGGAGACACTGGACTGTTGCGCTTCCTCATCACCGTAAAACGACATAGAGTCTGAATCCGGAGCCGGGTCTGTTGCTCCGCTCCATTGCTCGGCTCTCTGCCAGCAATGGCTGCGATGATATATGCCCTCGACCCCGTGCTCTACAAGATCGCTTGGGAGGTTCACAACACCTCCACCACCGGCAATACGATAGAATTTGCTTTGACCGGTTGCGCTAGCGCCCGTGAGCCAAGGGGCTGCACTGGGGGGAGGCTTACAAAGGAAATATTCTACTTCCTCGTGAAAGTGGACTTGTGGAGCATCAATGACCAGCATAGGCATGGACTGCATAACGACGTAGATCAGGAGCCACATGCCACAACGAAGATCAGAGATCTCGTTCATAGAACGGCCCTTGGCTTGTTTGAGTTCCCAGTCGCGCATGAAAGTAACGAAAGGTCTTTGCGAGGCTTCTAAGTGTAGCACATCCTGATTACAAGACGCATCCAGCGCTCTCGCGATCTCGTCGTCGTGAGGCTTCTTTTGGAGTGCCTTGCGATCCTTCTTGGCGTCGCCTTTGCCGAAATCGTGGCGGATGCCTCGCAGCGATGGCTGCAGCACAGTATCGTATGGAATTGGCGGCTGTACCGGTGGCGTCGATCGATCGTACTCATCAAACAGCTTTCTCTGTATCCGCTTGGCTGGTGGCTCGGTGGGTGCAGGCGGCTCGACCACTTCGCTCGGTGAAGATGCGAAACGAGTTGTTGGGGACGCACGATCCACCCAAAGATCGTATAAATCGGAGAAATCTTCGTACAAGCCCTTCAGCACCAGACGATTAAGTCCAGGATTCTTGAACTGGGATCTGGTGTCGGCTCTTGGTGGCCAGCTACCGTACTGGGTTCTGTAGTACGCCAGGACCTGCCGGCGAGCGGCCATAAACGCGTTTTTCCAGTTGTCCGTGCTGACCATCTTCCGTTCGGTAAGAGACTTGCTCATCCATACACCGGCAAAAAGTCCTGGGAATTCAAAATCTGAAAGCTTGATGTCGACAGTCGTGATCCGATTCTGAAGATCGATAGCGGCGCGTTCGAGTCGATTTCGAGTCAGGGCGCTGACCATCTGGAACTTCTTCGCTAGAGTGGGTCTCTGTTCAACAAGGGATTGTATTGCTTCGTATTTGCCGACAGCATGTGTAAAGGCTTCATTGTAAAGAAGCTCGCTCTTCATATGCTCGCCAAGAACGAGACTTTCAATGGTCTTCTGAACGCTTGAGCGGACATCGGCCATCTTGAGTTCGTCGACGTAGCAATCGAAGCTAGTTGCAGCGATCTCGCCGAACGTCGAGCCATCAAGGTTCGTAAAATGCAGATTCTTGAGCACTTTTGCAATGTTCATGAAAACGGAGAACAGTGTGTTCTGACCATCACAACACACCAAGGACTGACCGAGAAGAAATGCAAACAGGTTCCTAACCGTCATCAACTTCTCAATGTCCTGTGCAGAAAGAGGCTTCTCTTCGACCGCAGCATCTGTGCTCAACGACAATGGCAGGTACAGGTGGAGAAGGTCGTTCTTGTTGAAGTAGGAAGTGCGCCTGCTCTGAGGATTCCAAGGCTGCAAGTATGACGGAACATCTGTCGAAGACCATCTTCGAGAGCCCGTCTGTGCAAGTTCGTTCGTTTGGGCTAGAGCATCGTTGGCCGCATCGGAAGATCCGTACATGTTCAAGGTGGTGAAGCTGTCATTGAAAGCGTAGTTGGAGAGATCCCGCGACGATGAAAAGATGGAGGAGTGAACCCTGAAGGAAGGACCCTTACCAGAGGTTCGTGGAAACAGGTAGACCAGCGTATCTATCAAAGATCAGTTTGTTGCCAGCACACTTGGGCATACCCAAAACTCACCACCAGACTCTTCCCAGAGCTCTGGCACCTTGCTTCCGCTTGTCAGCACAGTCAGGTCATACGGAAATTGTGTCTCCCGCCCGGCGATCCAAGCGTATTGAGTAGCATCGTCGATATCGGATTCCTTTGACGACTTCTTAAGAGCTTTCCACCAGCTGGCTCGTCTGGGACCTTTGTCGGATGCATCTCCTGGAAGATGTGGATGTGGGATGGGTGTAAATGGTTCGGAAGGGGTGACTGATGAGCTGGGACTGGAGGACGTCGCCGCTTGACTCGGGATGCCACGTGAACCTTCGTTGGCATTGGCGAATGGAATGGATGATGCTAGGGCCAGGGGAGGGGGAGGGGTCCGCCCTTGCATTCGAGTGTCGTCAGCCGCAGTGACAGGAGCATTGACAGCATATGACGACAGCTGCGAACTGTCATCCCTGGCCGTCGCTGGTGGATGTTCGTCAACGTGAGCGCTCTCGCTAGCTGACTCGGCTGCGGAGAAGATACTCCAGACACTGGTACGCTTGGAGTGTGAGCGCAGTCCCATTGTGATTGCACATGCAGCGTGTAGGCTTGGGAGGAGCTAGGGTGACGCGGGGGCCAGCGGGAGGGATCAGCGGGCCAGTAGTGGCAAATCTTGGAAACGAGCGTGGATGGTAGTCTGGTCTTTCTGTAGAAGCTGAGTGTGTAGTAACGAATGACTAGATGGAAGCAGCTGCGAAGGGTGGAAGCGAAAGACGAGGGGTGTGACCTGGGAGGGTTTTCAAGGATGACGAGTTTCACGCAAAAGTCTGTTGGTTGTGCCAAAGCAGGGCAGTGAGGCGCGTCGTCTTCGTCGAGGCATACGCAACACGGCACGTATTTTTAGCGTGCATGAGCTGGAATTGAACGTCTGAGCCACATCGATGAGACTTGACCGGATGCTGCAGTATCTCGACAGCAGATCGCAGGTTGGTGTTGATCTTCCACCTGATACATATCGTCGCTGACCTGCCTCCCAGCTCTGCTCCATTTCAGCCACTCCCTCCCTGACCGCAAGCCGACTTCAAATCTCCTTGATTATTGCGATCTGAAATGCCCGAGCGAGACTCAAATGCCCCCAATGGGAATCGACGCAAGCAGCAGGCCGCTTAGTCTGGAAGTGGACAAGCTCTACTGAATTTAGTCGTTGCATACAGACCAAGATTTACAGCCACGCCTTCACGCCACCCGGAACTTCGCATGAACCCCGTGCAATTCACTGAGCAGGGCAGCTTTTCTGCCCTCGCTGCACCAACTGCCCTCAATGGCATTGCGGCAGATTGTCAGCCAGTCTGCCATGCTGAACTGGAATGCCTCCTGGACAGCCTGGTAGTTGTCGAGTATGAAACCACCCAGGTAGGCAGGATCGTCACTGTTGATGCTGTATCTCACGCCCTCGTCCAGGAAGCGTCGCAGGGGCAGCTGCGACACCCTCTCCACGCTGCGGAGGTAAACGTTGCTCAGCGGGCAAACTGTCAACAATACTCCGTCCTGCGCCACCCGCCTTAGCAGAGCCCCGTCCTCAGCGAGCCGGATCCCATGGTCAATGCGCGTGCACTTGAGAACATCAATTGATTTCGCAATATTCTCCACCGGCCCCTCTTCTCCTGCATGCGCCGTCATCTGAAGCCCAAGACTCTGCGCCTCTCTGTAGGCGTCGACAAACAACTCGGGTGGATACCCGTTTTCCGACGAGTCCAACCCCACGCCTACAATGTCGCCCTTCTTCACCAGCTCTTGCATCTCACTGCTGAGAATAAGATCATGGCAATCAGGTGCGGGAAGATGCCGGAGGAAACAGGAGATCAGGAGTGTTGTCAGGCCTAGCTCTCGCTCCGCTCGAGCACATGCTCGCCTTAGCCCATCCACCACCTCGCCTAACTTTAAGCCACGCGAGAGATGGGCCTGCGGGTCGAAGAATATCTCAGCATGCCTCACACCGTCGGCATGCGCCTTGATCAGGTACGTCCAGCAAAGGTCTTCAAAGTCATTTGCAGATAGTAGAACCGCCATGCCTCGATAATAGTAAGCCAGAAAGTCATCCAGAGAGGTGAAGGCCTTGTAGCGAGCTAGTAGCGCCTCAGGGGACGCGTAAGCCGGATCATCCGCTGGAGAGGGCAGAGGGATCCCATTCCGTCTAGACAAGGCGAACAAGGTCTCTGGCATCAGCGTACCCTCGATGTGTAGATGATGCTCGCATTTGGGCAGCGCTTGGAGAAAATCATCGCTGACAGGGCCGGCGTCGTGGTGCTCCGTCATTTTGCCAATAGTCCTATGTGGGTGTGTGATCTGGATGCGTGATCATGGGTTCTGCCACTATTCTTAAGAGGTTCTCTTGCTCCATCACTTATTCTAGTCCCTTTGAGTCACTATGTGACCCTGGTATCTTTCCAATGACAACGTGCTCCAAAGGCTGAACGGACCCGCCCGCTCTGAAGAATTTCTGCCGGTCGTAAGATTCACCGCCTTTGACTTGACATCTCGAACCGCTCTTTCAATGCAGGTGTGCAAGAAGCAGGTATAGGATGCTCGCTGACGTTGTAATCCGAAACGTGTCCTCATCTGACGTACCTTTGGTCGCCTCTTTTGGCGTAGGTTGGAGGTCTGTCTTGTCAACTGTCCAATGTGTTTCAATTTCACTGCTCAGCTGCCACAAAGCAGGCGTGGCAGGATGCCTCATAATCATCGTGCAACAAGATAAGGATAGATAGACTGCAGAGGGTAGTAGAACAACGACAGCCATTCGCGCACACTTTGAAATGATGGTTACATGCGCTTGCGCAAACAAGAGGTTACGAAAAGAACGAGTTAGCTACCTAAGGTGCCCCCAGCGAACAAAACGAATGATGAGTACAAGAAACCAGACAAACCATATGTAGAAACAACAGAAGACCAAAGTGCTTCCAAACATAATGCAACGCCATCGCCATGAGTGTGACTGCCAGCAGCCAGAACAGGATCAAGCAATGAATATACCAGAGAACCAAGGTAGTGTTTGTAAGACAACGGTGAATCGAAGGCGGATGAGCGGCCCAACACTGAGAGCAAAAGGCTCAAAGACAAGTGGCCAGCCTGCCACTGGCGCGTCTTGCGCTCGTATCGTTCTTTCAGGAACACATCGATGTTGGCCTGAAATTTGACCGCCCATCAGATGATCGCCGAGGAACTGTTATGCTTAAATTAGTCAGGCAACGTGGCTGATGAACCGTGCCTACAACACGCGCGATAACTTACAAACCTATCAGGGCTTGTAGTTGCCCGGGCAGTGCGGGCATTCGGCGGTAGAGTCGGAGTTCGTGCTGCCGCAGTTGGCACAGCTCCAACCACAAGACAGTATGCCGGGTACGCCTGCAACGGCAGGTAGCATGACTGTGGCGCTCGCAGAGCCTGCAAACCCAATCGTCGACTGTTCCGCGTTGTCCACGTGGGAGGCATGAGATCTAGAGATATGCGTCCCGCATGCTACGCATGAAGGGTTGCCGGTTGGTCCATCGCCACATGCTGGGCAAAACTGCCCTTGAGGGCGACAAGTATCGTCTGCAAGCTGTTAATTCAAAGCCATTAAGACCTGCTGAAGATAACACACCACTCGCGCCAGGGGAGAGATCGCAAGTATAGGCGCTTGCAAGGTGACGAAGCGTGTTGGGCACGTGGAACATTTTGGGTGAAATGGTGGGGGATAAGGTTAAGGAGAGGCTCAAATGTTTGATACTATAGATGCAATAGAATAGTACTCAGAAACAGCTGAAGTCGGCGATGCAGAGAAGACCATGAGAGCGATTCTCAAAGGATATAAATCCATGACTTGCTCGAGCGTGGGCGCATGCCGACTCAACGTTCGATGAGCAAACACGCAACCTCAGGGGCATTGTGGCAATGTTAGGCAACTGAAAGGAGCTGGTGAAGCAGGATTCAGTCACCTTGAAAGCCTGTTGGGGAAGGATAGTCACTCGTTGGCCAGGAGTGAAATTGAGGAGCAGGGCGGATGTGGCTGACACAGCGGGACGTTACTGCTCAGCAAAGCTTAAGCACTGTTGCGCGGAATTTCTGTTCTAGGCCACCATTAGGAAGCCATGGTTGGAGATGCCAAGGCACCCCTCCTAGAATCAGGTCACGTTAGCAGCAGCCAGCTGGTGGACACCCGCAAGAAAGCAAGATGTACGCTGAGTATCTCTCAGCATGGATCTCAAGCATCAGCGACGCCTCGTGTCACAGTCTAGATGCGACCGTCGCTGGAGATCTTACGACGATGTGAAACGAGTGTTTGACAAGAGTTGACCTGAGCAAACCGCTGTTGCAGCGCAAGCGGTAGGACGACGACGGTGAGGCGTTGCGACAACGCACAGCAGACTTAGGGACGCTTGACTTGCCCGGAGCCGTTTCAAGTTTCCATCTCATGTCGCCGGCGAGTCCGGGCATTACGACTTTGTAAACGTTGATGGAGATGTCCACCGACAAGGGAAGGCGCTGGCGGATGGACAGGCAGACTCGAGGCAGCGGATACAACATGGCAGCTGCGACGCCTTGCGGATTAATTTGCTGCCCCTGTACTGTGCGCCTGTAGTGTACAACAGCCCGTCTTGTTCGTTCCTGTACCCTGAGGGCATAGGAAACGCGCAGTCTTCCTCGGTGTACATTGGCCAGGTCTCTGTACGTTGTCTAAGCCTTGCTATGGCTGAGCAGTTGTGCCTCTTGCCTGTCCTGAGATTTCATCGCAGATTCTCGGAGAGCGTAGCAAGCCAAAGCAGGCAATTATCCAGCAATTGAGCTTCACGAGCGGTGAGAAGTAGTGCGGGAACATGGCAACACCACCCTACGCCCGGGGAGGCTTGGATACTGGCAATCTGCAGGAAACATGGGAGGCTCAGATGGGATCCTCATGTAGAATAGCAAACTCACGTCTTGTTCTGATAGTCAGCAAAAAGAAGGACTGTAAGGGTGAGGTGGGGATGGTGGGCGAGCACGCAGAAGGCATGAGGTCCAGGGTTTCGTCATTGGAGAGGGCAACGACACGTGACGCGCAGATCCGGCCGCCCGGCCCAAGCACGCCAAGATCGATCCCATTGCTCGGATTCCAACCATTCGTGCTACTCGTTTCTGTCTCATCTGGGCCATGTTGCAGACGCCGTGGGACTGTCTAGGCCCAAGTTGATCTCGCTTCGCATCAACCTGGCTCCAAGCTGCCCTCGTCAATGCCACAGATTGGTCAGTAGGCAATTAGCAGTCGGATCAAACCTGCCAAACGCGGTCATTGAACGTGCCAGCAAACGCCCAGCTAGCGGCCCGAACTCTGCGGATGCTTCACTCACTACGGAAAGACTCGACTTGTGCTGAGAGCTGCTGCTGCTGCTGCTGCTGCATGCAAGATTCTCGGCCTCGCCAGTTGCTAAATCAGGAGGCATAGAGACAAGTTTGCCAAACTTCGACCCTCGGCTTGTAGACCGCATACAACCACCCAAAGGATGACATAGATCTATCAATAACTTGCCAATGGCATCATAATGAGGACACAGGTGCATTACACTAAATTCATGCGCACGGCACTCGACCCACTTATCGAGATGCGTCTCCACCTACTGGGAGCTCCACAAAGCCTACACCGGTACAGATGAGAGTTTTGCCTCTAGCTCATTACTGACAGATTATGCTGTCAGGACTTTGCATTTTACAATCAGCGTACGTGTGGCACAGCTCAAATTCCCTGCGGAATCATGTCAGCGGCGTGCATGGGTCAATGACATTTCACACTCGACGGCATGTCGGCATCGCCATTACGATCCTTACGGCAGTGGCCAGAAAGTCATGATCACTGTGCCACGTGGGACATGCCGTAGCTTATGCTAATCAAATGCCTCTTTTCCATTCTCGTGTCGAACACTCGTAAGATCGCAGTCTGCAAAAAGATAGCCTGATCTTGTTTGTCCATACACACATCGGCTCCGACCTCTCTATACGTGGTCACGACCCTCGAAATCAAACACTATTTACTAAGACGGACAAGAGGGACGCTAAACCCCTTGTACTGTATGCCATGCGCAAGTGTATACTCATCTCTTTACAGCAAGTACGAGAGAAAGTTGATATTGACATGTCGTTGCCCAGGGTCCGGACCCCGACAAAGTAAGCGGCCAGGATAGAGGAACTGTGACGTTGACCTCGACTCTGACCAAGATTAGATAGAGATCATCTTGAAGGGCTTGGTCTCCCATATACTCGTGAGCTCATCGACTTTACCAATATCAAAGGGCCCGATTTCACCGCGATAAACCCAAATGGCCGAGTCCTTGATGAGTTGTCGTGTATTTGATGACTGATTCTGGAAGTGATTGATTGACACCCTTCGAGCACTCAAGGATCCAAACACAGACATCTTATTTTGGGAGTCGTGTGCTATAATTGAATACGTAGGATTATCCCGCTGAAGGTCGCTAGATAATACACACTGACATGATCATCTACAGCTCATCGAAGAGCACGACCACGACGCCAAGTTCATTCACAAAAGAAGCCACAGCGTCACCATCTAAGACAGTGGGAATATTTTCAAGCTTCCGGCCAAGGTCTTTATTTCGGCCAAGCAGGCTGGTTGATGGCCATTCACCCCGAGAAGCTACCTTCGATCCAGACTCGGTATCTTGAGGAGGTCGAATGCATCTGGCATGTACTCAACGACGCACTGGCCAGGAACGGGGCCGGCTGGCCGGTGGGCACAAGTGCACGTATGTGGATCTCAGCTTCATCATGTGGACCAAAATCATCGAGCCGTTCTTGAGGGACTTTGATATCGCCAGTGTGCTGCACTATGCGGCGTGGCATGAGCGTCTGTTGAAGAGGGCCTGGGTCGCAGAGACGATTGAGACGAGGGAAATGTTGATGGATGCGGCTTGAGTCGTTCAAGCTCATCAATGTGGAGTACCGTGTTGCATCATATGTCCCAGTCTTTATGGGGTTTACTTTTGCTACAAAACTATATTCCACAGAGTGAAGACTTGCAGACTCTGCTTCGCCGGAGTGTGATCAAAACCGTTGCCTGAAAACATACGTTCTAGCTACGTCAACGACCGAAAGGCGATCAACGGTACCCCTCACAGGATTCCGCCTGATCTCAAGACAAGCTCAAGAACGCACGGGCATTAGAACGAAGGCGTCCTTGAGGCTAACATCGCTCAAGCTAGGCGTTCTCGTAAGGACTTGTGACGACATTTCCTTCAACATGCCTCCAATAAGGCACGCTACGTCAGCCTGTTCCCGCCCCATATTGTGACACGCTGTCGCTCAACGCTGGCCGCCTCTCGTCGTAGTGGCCTCGAATTTGGCAACAGTCGGGCAGAGAACTGATTGTTGTCCTCTATCCTCAAACCCTATATGACGTTGACCGAATGTAACGCTGTGTAGTGCACGGCAAGGATCACGCTCGCTGTCCATGACCGTGCCACATTGTAACATGGGAGACTGCAAACTCACTACTGTGCATGCTGATGGATAAGCAGGAGGATCTGCGCGGCGCGTCATCTCAACAAAATCTTGGGCTCAGCCCCGTCTGCCTCGTCTGTGTATCAGGCAAGGTTTCGGCCCTGAAGATGAGTGATGAAGGGGCAGTCAAGTCTGCGTACAGACATCGGGATCCCGTGGCCAACATCTCTTCACGATTGTGTTGAAAACCACTGTTAAGTTTCTGCTAACTTCGTTTCTTTACAGCTGGGTTAGGTAGGTCTCATTTTAGGATACACAACATCTGTATGCGCTGCAATGTCGTCCCTCCCGACGACCTCGACGCCACAAGCACTCATCGCCCTTGCTAATCACAGGCCGTCTTCCCCATCGCATCAACTCCTTCCACGCCCTATACGGACCTATAGTCCGCATCGCTCCGGACGAGCTATCATTCAACGATCCTCAGTCATGACACGACATTTACCTGCGCCATTCCCTCGACCGGCCCAGTGAAGCAAGCGGCAAATCGTCCGGTGTCAGCGCAGAAACGCTCATCACGGCATCGTATGCAGCCTATGCTCGCCTGCGCAAATCCTTCATGCCTGCGTTTTCTCCGCGAGCAGTAGCTGCGTACGAGGGCACTGAAGCGAGTTATACCGCGCACTTTATCACGCGCCACAGCAGTCGAGTTGAATCAGTGGTTCAACTACCTCTTCTTTGACATTATCGTGGACCTAGGCTGGGGAGTACATTCGACTGTCTCGAAAATCAGCAGTACAGTATCTGGATAACATTCGTCACTGTACATTATAGCGCCTACAATGCTCTTCTTAGATCATGTGCTTTGTGACTTTCGTACCGCATCTAGTTCATAAGCCTCGCGACTTTGCCGTGAAATCTCGGATAAAGCGATTCTCTCAGTTCTAATGCGCAATGACTCTCCCAAATCTAGTAGGAGAACCTAAAATCCAGTCTCTTGTTCCCCTCGTCAGTAGTAGTAGCCAAATACGTCGCCCGCTCAGCAGGACTCATCGCACTCCACCTCCTCTCCTTCTGCTGATTCCGAAACCGATAATACGCCCACGACAGCACAAACGCCACAATCGTCCACGCAACAACACCCAGCAGCACCTTGTTCCCCGCGCGATACAGCGGCTTATCGCTTTCGCGATAGATATTCACGCCAATGATATTCGAGGCTTGCACAAACATATTGTACAGCGCGCTCGCAACGGTGCGCGTACGCACACTTCCTGCATTCCGACTCGTCAGGGCAACGTGAATTGCGTGCACGTACGGCGAGCCCATGATCAGCGTGACGAGAACCCATTTAGCCCACGGACCCGTCGACGCAGGTAACACTTCGAGCGCGACGAGACAGGGTAAAGGCCACCACTGGCTGATTGTCGCGAGTAAGAATTTCTGGCCCGTGACGCGCGAGAGCCACGTCCAGAGCAGCAAGTTGACAATGAACAAGACATACGCAGGAATGGTGAGCAGATTCGTCCGAAACGTGTCGAAGCCATCTGATTTGAGGAGTAGCGTAATATAGCTTGAAAACGGGATGCGGAAGAGCTCAAAGGTCAGGCCGAGGAGATAGAGAGGCCACATGTCAAAGTCCTTGAGACATTTCCAGAACATGCCCAAGTTGAGACCCTGGCGATTGTGCATGTCTCCCTTGGACGGGTCATCGCGCAGGATTCGATTCACCATAATTTTCTCTTCTCGCTCTGTGAACCAGCCTTCTTTGCCTCGGAAGGGACTGGCGGTCTGGGTTGGCGAGGGTGGGAGGTAGAAATAGGTGAAGATACCGATGAGACCTGTCAAGCATCCTTCTAGTGCGAAAAGCCATCTCCAGCCAGCAACTCCGTTGACGCCATCAAGATGCAGGATGCCAAAGGCGAGGAAGGCTGAGATAATAAAGGTCCCTTGGTACGCTGTCCAGAAGAACGACAGGCGGGTAGGGAGCTCTTTCGTAGTGTACCAATAGGTCAGGTAGAGAACGGTGTCTGGAATGAAGCCGCCCTCAATCAAGCCTAGAAGGGCTCGAGTTGCATAGAAAGAACTCTTGCCGGTCAAAAAGGCTTGCATAGATGCGACAACGGACCAGGAGACCATCTGAATAGGGATCCATCGGTCAGGACCAATGCGTTTCGAGATCATTTGCGAAGGTAATTCAGCGCACAGGAAAGTCAGATAGAAGATCGTTTGACCAGTGTTGTAGTCTGCGTAATGATAAGTTTTTATGCTCTGACAAGGGCATATTTCGTTAAACGCATACCGTTGGTGTTCATGCCAAGCTGCGGTATCATATTATCGGATACTGCCTGGACAATGTTGCCACGGTCGAGCTGTAGAGCGAAGAACTTTGTACGTAATTAGCGAAGGTCATATATTGCATAGGACTACTTGGCGCATACCATCAGACAGACATAAGCACAAATGCGGAAGTCCAGCTAGAAGCACGTGAGTTCGATATCTCGTCTACACAGGGTCGACGGAATCCTCTTACCCTCCTAACAACAGCGTGCTCTTCCTCTCTCGTCCATTGAAAGTCAGGGTCATAGCGATGAGCACCTTCGTAGGTGTCTATCGGTTTGTAAAAGTCGACTTTGTCGGAGCCATCGGTGGTATAATCTAGATCTTCTTTCCGAAAAGTAGATTCCGCCTGGTAGACAACGGAGGGACCCTCGATGTCAAGAGAACTTTCAGATTGTGCAGGGCGGTCATGAACCTGAGCAGGGCTCTTGTCGTCCCTGCGGCGAAATGAGAGACCCATGCCGGTGTTGAAGCTGGAACTACTGGACGACGATCGAGCCGAAGAAGTAGCTTGTACTTGTACAGAATGCCGTGCTCAAATTCCCGGCTGAGTTCAGCACACAATACAGAAATGGGGTCCAAAGGCGTTAGCGACGGGATGTTGCGAACGGTCTGAGACCGAATCTAGCTCACTAAACGTCGAATCAAAGGATACTGCAAGACCGCGCATGCGCGTAATGTCAGGGTACAAGCCATCCGGGGCAGATGGAAGTTGGTTATGAACAGGAGCACGACTCGAAGGGCAGCGGCAAGTGGAAGGCGATGACACTCCCCCTCACAGCAAAAGGTCGCATTGGCATAAGCAGCACTCAAGCATGATAAGACCATTGGGCCCAGGAGACGTCTGTATATGGCGTGATGTGCAGAGGATCAATTGCGTGCTCGTACTCAGGTCGCAGTTGCTGTGCGTGTCTTAAAGATGAGACGTCAACGACTGGATTTCCCGCGGGTTTCGGCACTTGTACAAACATTGATTGGAGCCGCAAGACGCCGGATGTTCTTCTGGAACGATGGCTTTGAGAAGAGTTGCCGTGTGCTTGCGTGCCCAGGCGTGCCAGGTGACAGGATGCTGGTTGAATCCGTACTAGGACTGCGCCAAGCCTCGCGACGAAGCAACAACCCTAAGCCGGCACGGCGTGATGGCTGCCCCAACCGACGTTCTCCCATGTGCCACGAAGGAAACCTGCCATTGATGCCACCTCACGCCAGATGACTACAGTTGCTCGCAATCTCCATCGACCTAGGACATCATCAAGTCACTTTCGTAGCCCTGCAGCAGCGAGTATTAGCCCTAGCTCCAAAAAGCACGCAAGAGCAGCCTCGACTTACAGTGGTGGCAGTTTCGCTCGGAAAGCAACGTATGGCTTCTGCCTCCTGTCGATGAGCGGGAGACCCTCCCCGGGATATATTTCCAGCAAGTCATTGAGCTGATTGACGGTGAAGTAGAGGTACCCGTCCGTCGCAATGCTCATGGTATCCTACGCATGTAAGCTTGAGGCCAGCAGTGGTTTGCTTGAAAGGTGCAACTTACCACCCAGTTGATCCTCTTGTCGCGAACGAAGGCAGTTGCACGCGTCGTCAGAGGATTATAGATGGTAATAGCGCTCTGTTCGACATTACCTGGTCAAGGTTAGTCGTTGTGGGCACCCGATGCAAGCATTGAAACTTACCGGCGTATACATTGCCTAGGCTGTCCGTCTCAAGACCATCGCTGATGCCCTTTTCAGTCAGTGTCTTGACAGCAGCCTCAGCTTTCGACCCCTTATCTCGGAGCTCTTCGGTCGGAATCGAAAACAGGAAACGACCGCCAATGACCGAGTAATACAGAGTGTTGAAGTCGGGACTGGTTGCAAGGCCGTCCACGCCGAACGTAATGAACCCAGGAATTAGCGCGGCTACACTGGTGTTGATCTGATATAGCGGCTGCCCATAAACATACGGTACCGTGCGCCGAATCGACGTCACCGAGGGATGATTCTGCAGCTTACGGAACGAGTCGCCTGTCTCTATGTTCACCACGACGATGGCATTGTCTTGTGAGTCTGAAGAGTCGGAGATGTAGGCGTATCCGTGCTTGAGGTCAATCCTCATATCATTAAAGTAAGAGTCGGGTCGCGCCACAGATGTGGGAAAGAGGTAGGTCCTCTTGATTGTGTTGGTGCTGAGGTCGAAGGAGATAAGCTTGGTGCCATTCGCACTGGCCGGAAGCATGGGTGAGACCAAGTTCTCAAGGTCAAGCACTCTTCCAGTGTCAAGGACCCAGAGTGTATCCTCTGTGTCGATCACGACTGACTGCACACCAAGCAAATAGTTGGGCAGCCCTCTCGTGGTAGCCGTCAAGCGGTCGACGGCACCTCCCGGAGGCTGATTGTACGAAGCATTCGGATATGGCGTCTCCGTGTCGAACCCAGTGAGTTCTTGTAGCTGATAGACGTTGTTCAGTCCATTGTAGGTGTTCAAGACATCCAGACCACCTGGAAAGCAGGAGAATTTTCGGCCAGTCTTGGAGACCGCGATACCTGTCGGCCACTGGTTCTTGTAGAGATGCACAACTTCAAGGTTGGGATCATATCCCAGGGTATCTTCGCGAATACCATAGCTGCCCGGGTCCTGCTTTTGGCCGCAAGCAGCGGCAGCGAATGCCAACAGAAACGTCGAGCCGCGCATCTCAAAGGATTGCTTTTTGTTAAGCAATTGGAGACTAGACGCCTAGTCTGCAGGATATCAGCTCTCTACATAAAATCGCGGCTCCTGCGAGGCCGAGGTGAGTTCCTGGCTGCTGTCATTGCCGCTAGCGATCGACGCTGCCAGTCGAGATCGACAGCGGGCGCGAGCGGCATTATGCGGTCACTTTTGCGGAGAAGGCGGCCGCGATACGACGCAAGGTCGAATTCCTAAAGATTGCCATGCTTGATTGGCTTCATTGCAGCTTTCGTGCGTCACTCAGCACCTCAGATGGCCGATGCAGATGCTGCAAAGCGAACCCGCGACACGCTCTGGCGATACGTACCTACAAGCCACGCTGAAGCTAACTACAAATGCGTCGCAAAGAGCGCAAGCGTGTGCACAGCACTTGCTTGCGCGACTTTGGTTGGAGTCTTGAGACTAAGACAGCAGGTACGCCTTGACTGCGTCTCCCCAGACGGGTGCCTTCTTGTAGTGATGTACCCCAGGACTGCTGCCTGTCTTCAAGCCATCTATGGCTTGTGCCAAGTCGGGGCCTAGTCCTTCCTCCTTAATCTGTGGAATCGGCGTCAGATATGTCTTGAACGAAAACACAATCGCGCCAGACTGCGGGAGTCGATGGAGGGTCTGCCGCTCAACGCGAAGACGACACTGCGTTGCGTGAGTAGTGTTCTCAGTAGCTTTCCAGCAGACATACTTTGTCAATGTCAACGTCCTCGGCTGCCGGCATCTCGCCTTTCTTGAGATGGTTACCCGTAGGGCAGAACAGCCTGTCGTGAGCTGTGATGGACCACTATTGGATCGTTAGCTTGGCGCTGTATACTGTGGGGCCATCTGACGCACGTTGGCCCGCTTCACAAACTTGTCGACCGGCAGCCGGTCAAAGTACCTGTCCATGCTCTTCTCAAGCTTTTCCTTGTACCCAGGCACCGGGGCGTGGATCTCGCGGAGCTTGGATCCAAGTCGGGCAGGTAGGTAGAATCCAGAGGGGCAACAACAGACGTAGCCCTCCAGACGATACCCATCACCATCCAGATCCGGATGCAACAGCAGAATATCATTATCCAGAAGCTCTCCCAGAGCGCGAAATGTGTCAAAGGGCTTGTCGTGCGGAGTGCACGACACCGTCAGCCCAAGTGGGCGAGCGTACAGACCCCCTCTGCCGTCCAGCTGGAAGACAGTCGGGTATCTTTCAGGCAGGTAAGTCGACGTCAGCCACGAGTAGAGCTCATCAACGGCGGTCTTGACGCTGGGTAGCGTCCCTATGGCCACATCGGGATGATCTGCAATAGTCCGGCGACGAAAGGCTATGCGTGAGATGTAGGTGGAATCCATCTCAATGAGCTCAGAGGCACTGATGTTCTCGATACCTGCTCGAGATCAGGAATGATGCTCGGCGTACCCACGTCTGCTCGTGGTACTTACCCATCGTTAGATGATATCGCGGCTTGAATGGTCTGATCCTCAGCGGTTCTGTGGTGTTCAGATTGAAATCTATCCGTGGCTCAATGGGAGACCTTGCCTGGGTTGTGGCTGCCTGGCTCGATATCTTGACTGCATCAGTACATCCGGGACATTTGGGTGTAAGAGCCGCTGCAACTCATTCTTACCTTGACTCGTGACAGCCATCGTTGGCGTAAAGTCACAACTATTTTGAGCAGGCAAAGTAAGCAGCCCACAGGCCAGAGCAAGTTGAAAAACATAGTGTCCATTATGGGTTGTTTGGTAGGTCAGGTGCTTGAGGACTCGACTTTACTGCACTATGCACATTGGATCAGCTTCCAACAGATCCAGGGCGAAAGAGACAGCGCACATGTCCACATTAGAAGTCACTTGGGTCCGTATCCGAAGAAGGACGGATACGGACCTGAGCTAGGTAGGACGGCGCGTGGTGGAGGTAGTTTGGGTAGGTCTTGGTGTTCGAGTTAGATAAGATGCAGGATAACAAGCATGCTCGAGGAGCGCGTTTGAGATAAGGCTATCATCTCGGCCACGATGCAGACATGGAGCTTAGGCAGGCGGGTAGATCTACTTTGCACAACCACTCAACTCCATATCAGGTGCAATAAGACAGATTTCCCGTCAATGCTTCAAAGCTTCCTGCTGAGATTGTCAACATATTGTGCTGTGAAAGAGCTCGGCGAATCGATAATGACAGGCTAGGTATGAGTTAAGATTTCTCGAGAGATGCTAGTACAGCTGACATGTAGATGCAGGCTTCCCTGATGCTCCTACTCCGTCGTCAACAACGGTACAATCCGCGTGACAATCGCTATGCAAGTCATCAAAAAGGCAGTACTTTTTAGATCGGATGGCTGCTCCTGTCTACTCTTCCCCAGTGAGATCACCTGTACATCGGTTAGTTATGTGCATCATGCGATAAGTTTTGTCCTTCACTCACCATATTGCCACACACCGAACCTCTCGCTCTTTGCAGAGTCTTCCTTGCTCTTGAGTTCGTCAAGGATTCTGCTTTGAGCCTTCTCCCATCGAGCAGGTTTGCGGGTCACCATGCCCAGTCCTTTCTCGACAAGCTCGGCGTTGACACTCTCGCTGCTATTAGTGTTGTCGGGGTCAAACAGCGTGATCCATAGGGTGCCGTCTCTCGGGTCGGTGAAGTCGACGCGTGCGACAAACTGTCGGTCACCAGTAAGGTTGTCAAAGAGCCAATTACGTGCTTCCTCCATGTAGTCGTCGTTGCCGCTGGGAAACTGGATAAAGCTGAAGCTTGCCTCAAGAGCTTGCGTCTTCAAGGCCGAGACGCCGAATCTGCTTCCGCCTTGGTTGTCCAGAGCCTTCAGAGAAGCCCAAGGCACCGTCTCTCCGTTTCCGTAGTCAACGTATATGATCTCCGAAGTCTTATTCTCACGGTCGTTTCGTCGCACCCGAGCGCGGTACCACTGGCCGTCCTCTGAAAATTTGGCTGCAACGTATTCGCCGACTTTGGGTGCTGCAGAAAGCACTGCAGACTCTGGGCCCAGCTGAAACTTCCGGAATGCTGTCATTAGCGAAGTCAGGGCACCTGTTGTCTGACCTGAAATCTGCTGAACCCGCAGGCGGCAGTTCTCTTCAACGTGAGTAATTACAACGTCGCGATAGTCCTTGGACGTGACATTGGCATGTGCATCGCCATTTGTTGCGCCATTCGAGGGTGTAGCACCGTTTCCATCCGCTGTCGAGTCATCGACTTCTTGACTGGGGTCGTAGTCGTGCCAAAGTCCTCTGCGCGACTCTTTCGCCTTCTTCTCTGCTGCGAATAATTCTTGAGCATTGCCGGACTTCTCGGCGGAGTAGCCGCGCACACTGGCGAAACCTTCATCCAAAAGGACACGCGCAAAGTTCTCTCGGTTCACATAGAGCTTTCCAATGAACCCGCCGACCTTGTCATTGTCTTCAACGTCAATCTCGACGTCGCGCTGCTGCAGACGCTTATTCGCAAGATCGTGGGCCTCTCTGCCAAAGGGCTCCGAAGCGTCTGTGGGATTGCGCGCCGATTTGGGTGCATTGATGCCGGAAAGGACAAAGGTAATCTTCGCATTCTCCTTGGGGATCAGCAAGGTGAATCGCGAAGCGCCCTTGACAAAGTCAACGATGGCTGGTACACGCTTCTGTCTCGAAAGAATGCTCGTCAGGCGTTTCGCTTTCTCGAGGCTTTCGGAATAGTCGACGTAGGCCTTGGTTTCGGGTGACTTTGACGACCACATACCCTTGCCCTCTTTCTGCGCAGCTTCTTCGGCAAGCAATAGGTCATCATAAATGGGGCTGCGGTCTGTGTCGTCCATGCGGTGTCTCAGGACGGATGCGTATCCAGCCTGCACCAACTCAAGGCCAACGTTGACACCGTTGTGGGACACAGTGGCCATCTCACGCTCGTCGTAGCCTTCGGTAGCTGGTCGCTTTCCATCAATAGCGACTTTGACATGCTTTCCAATGAGACGTCGACGCATCCATTCCTTTGCGTCGGCGCCGAATGGTGATTGCTTTGGATCCGAAGGCTTGGGTTGACGCACACTGCTCAAATTGATTCGCTTCTCTTGACCATTGGGTAGTCTTACAAACAAGGTATCAGCAGTCTGCACGCGACTGACAACGACGTCTGTCTCTACAGCTCCGCCCTTCTTAACCGTGGCGCCGCGGAACAAGCCTTGCCCGTTCTTTTTGGCGTCCAGCTCCGCCTGGCGCAGAAGTGACATGTCAGATCCAAGGAGGGTCGTGTGGAAATCAACACATCGCGCGAGACCAGCTCGGAGAAGGAAGATCGCAATATCACCATTGGGATGTCTGACAGATCCGACGAGCTGATTTTGAGGGCTGGCACCGAGAATGGTAACAGAGACACGTCGCTGTAGCAAGCGGCTGTCGACAAACTCCAAAGCTTCCTCGCCAAAGGGCTCGGCCGGCTGTACGGATCCGTCTGTGGTGTTAACCCGCTTAGTATTGGGTGCCTTGATTCCAGCAACGAGCAGCATTGTCTGCACATGCTTCGTGGGTGACTCGAAGAGACGCACAATGAGTCGATCTCCAGTCAGCACCTTTTCCACAATGGCTGTGTCGTGTCAGCAAGATCAATACTTGCAATGTACAATGAACTGGTATTACCGTCTTTGGGCTCGCCACGGAGCTGCTTCGCGTACTGCTCGGCGTTGGGAGGCTCGTATGATGTTCGCACATGAGATCCTTCGATCTTCCACATGCCATTCTCGTCAGCCTTTGCGCGAGACTCAAGCACTTTCAGGCGATCGATGAGCTGTTGTGCCTCTTCGGCTTCTTCTCTTCGTCCGGCGTCTTCTCTGAGCTTCAGCCATCCTTCAGCGACAGCGAGCTCTGGCAGCGCTTGTCCATCCTGCTGTACGATGATTCCATATTCGCGCTGCGTTCCGGTTGGGAGTCGGTAGAGGACCTTGAAACGGATGACCTTTCCGACGAGGTTCTTACGGAGGAATTCGCGAGATTCGAATGCATATGGCTATAGAAACATGGATGCCAGGTTAGCCTCATCGAACTAGTGTGATCAATGCAAGTGGATAGAGCCACCTAACGTACCTCGTCACCCTCGCGTCGCAATCGGGGAGCAGTCACAAAAGCCAAGCTCAGTGTTCTCTCGGGCGCAGTTGGGTTTTGAATGCTCGTGAGGACCACCGTGTCTCCAGAGAGTACGCTCTTGACCTTTCCTTGATGAGTATTGTCCATGATGCAAAGTGTCGAAAAGGCGGGCGTCGATGTCGTTGAGGACGATACAGGGAATTGTAAATTCGAACGGATGACTTTGACCGAGTGAATAGGAACAAGAAGAATGGCGTTAAGGAAGAGAGGGAAATTGGCACGTGGGGTTTGAAGTTATTCAAGGGAGTGTCTGAATGATGATTGTGCGTTTGAGCGAAGCTCGAAATTCCGCCGATCACAGTAGTAGATATACGTTGTCTGTGGTGGGGCGGGCTCTTCCTTGCTTGCTCGGTATTCAGGGTGATGGTGACGTGCTATTTATTCTCTTTCCCTGTAACGACCTAGAAGTCGGACACATTACGCTGGTAAGCGTCACAGCGACAAAGGAAATTTCACGGCTGCCATTACGATGTATGTGGCAAGCGCCCGTCAGAGGGCGCCTCATTGTTTACAGCTACTTGAGCGCCCCTAGCAACATTGAGAGCACAACGTCACTCAGACTGGAGCACGAGAGCAGCAGCACATTTCGGCACTCTTCTTTTGCATTCATTTTGGCGTCTGCTACATGCAATGACTGCTGGTGCAGACACAGCGGAGTTATAGACTGGCGCCAGCGCAGGTGAACGTCGCTGTTGTCTAGCTGGAGATACCGATGACGCCTGTGAGACAAGGTTTAGCAAGGGCCTGGCGCAACAGACGTTTACTGTGAACTCACCGCAAGCGGGACGGCCACCTGCATTGCCAGTCTTCTTAGATTCAGGGTGGTCTGACTTGCCAAGGTCGTCAGTTCCGCCGTGAACGACAACAGTGCGCTAGTGAAGGGAGAGCGTTAGCGTCTACAATCGAAATGCTTCTTGAGATATAACGTACGCCAATGACGCTCTCTGAGCCGATCAGCTTGATGAGCTTGTCAGTGACAGAGCCCTGAGCATTGCCCTGAGCATCAGTCTTGAAGTTGCCCAAGTCGCCAACGTGGCGCTCGTCGTCTGAGGGAGCGCCGTGGGTCTTGTTGAAAGGGTTGACTAAAAGTTGTCAGTCCGGCACACATGGACCCTGGTTCACCATCGGTAACGAACAGTGAGGACCAGCGGAGGTGCAGCCGTTGGTGTTGTCACCAAAGGCGTGAACGTGCATGCCACGCTCGGCGTTGGCGTCGTGACCAGTGATGTTCCATGAGATGCTGGTGGGGGCAGACTCGTCGGCCTGTTCGAAGGTGACGGTGCCAGAGACCTTGGAGTCTCCACGCAGGACGGCGACTGATTGGAAGAGAGGAGGTGTTAGTGAGGACTGAGATGGTTGAGCAGGTTATGATCCCATTCGCCGGCAGGGCAAGGGCGGGCCCCTGCGTTGCTGCTGCCTCCTGCTTTGGGCCTAGTCACGTACCGGCTTTGACCATTTTGGCGATGTTGACTGTGTTTAGATGTTTGTGTGAGGATTCAGTGTCTGATGTGTCGTACAACGAGGGGGCAAAGAAGGAGAAGAAGCGCGCAGGAGAAGCAGTATCATTGCGGGGCATCCCACTGAGAGCAACGTCATTCTCGAGGCGTCAGCAAGTCGGTAGTGCATAAGCAGCTGTACAGTCTGATGAGCAGCACGCCACAAGTACGGCCACGCCCTCAACTCGTCCTTAGCCGGTACAAGCAGTACATTTGATTCCACTCAAGCGCTCCTCATGCCTGTAGTCCGTGCGAATGATGAATCGGCGCTGCGTTCTAATCCCGAAAGTCGCACCTGCTACCTAGAGTCGATTCATAGATAAGAACGAGCAGGGTATTGTCGTGTGAATATCGTCTTGGCAATCGGAAAGGTGAGGCTGCCGCTCTGTATTTTCTGGACTCTAGATCATATGGCCGCAACCGCAAGACTACTGCTTGTACAAGATGCCTTACCTACAATTGACGCATGCTGTCCCATTCCAGCACGAAAATTGGTTTTGAAGGGGTCAGATTTTAAGAAGTGCACAGGATGTATCTATCAATGCAGACGCAGCAATCGCAGTAGATAACAAGTCTGTTCGCACTCCGCACAGCGGGAGTCAGCAAAGTAGCGCAACGCAGACCTCATACATGGGGGAGTGGAGAGCTGAAAATATTTGGCTAGCAGAGTGATACGATCTTCCGAAGTCCACAAATCGATGGGCTTTGCAGCAATGCTACGGTCTGGTTGTCCATTGTACAGTCAAAGCAGCGTGCCTGACTGTCCGTACCACCTCGGCCGACAAAGCCGCATTGCCCAGAAGCTCAAGCTTTACCATTTATTCGCCCATGACGAGGCATTTCCAGACTGTATACCTTCATGCATGACCTGCGCTTGTGCATAAGGATTACTGACAAGAGCGTGCAAGATCGTTCCGAATCTCTGAACAGCGTCAAAGCCTACAACAAACATGTCCTGGCAACAAAGTGTCGAGTCGCTTCCACCGCTGCCATTGCCGGCCGGGGTTACCGAGCGATATGTCGACTGCCATGGCAGCTGCGGCCTCAATTTCCACGTGCTAGAAGCTGGAGAGTCAGCTGAAAAGCGGCCTCTGCTGCTTTTCGTCCACGGCTTCCCAGAGATCGCTTATTCGTGGAGGAAGCTCCTACCTCGATTTGCAGAGGAGGGCTACTACTGCGTAGCATTCGATCAACGCGGCTATGGTAGAACGACGGGTGGAGATCACAGGGTGTACGCTGATGTTGATCTGACCACATACCGCTATACACAGCTGGTGCGTGACATCCTGAGCTTGGTGCACAAGCTTGGACGTACACACGTCGACTGCATCATTGGCCACGACTTTGGAGCGGTGGCAGCAGCAATGAGCTCGCTTATGCGATCGGACTTCTTCAAGAGCTGCGTGATTATGAGCCACCCTTTCGACGGGGTTCCGTCTCTGCCTCTGGGCGATGCAAGACCAGCTGCCGAGGGAGACCCTGACATTGAGACATCTCTCGCCAAGATCGGACGGAAACATTACAAGTGGTCCAACTCGTCCGCTGTGGCCGCGAAGCAGTGGGACCAGCCAGCTCAAGGGCTGAGAGACTTCTATCGTGGCTACGTCTATCTGAAGTCGGCATCGGACGCCAGGAATCAGCCGCGTCCGCTACAGGAATGGACGGCGTCTGAGCTAGCCAAGATGCCGCACTACTACATTCAGAAGATTGATCGAAGCATGGCTGAGACAGTCGCAGAAGATACCGAAGGGCAGGAGGTCGATGCGATCAAGGCGTATCTGCCTGACGACGAGCTCGACGTGTACGTGGGGGAATGGCAGCGCACCGGCTTTCAGGGCGCGCTGAACTGGTACAGGAGCGCGACCAGCCCAACCGTCAACAGAGAGCTGATCTTGTTCGCGGGCAAGAAGATCGAGTGCCCGACCATTTTCATATCAGGCAAGCAGGACTGGGGCAATTGCCAGAAGCCTGGTGCACTGGAAGGGTTCCCCAAAGCGTGTACCGATTTTAGAGGAGTGCGGCTGATTGACGGCGCTGGACATTGGCCTCAGCAGGAGCAGGCAGATGCCGTGTTTCAAAACATCTTGGAATTTGTGCAGAGTGTCAGGTAGAACGCAGCGGTCGAGAAGCCGGTCGATCGGCCGGAGAATTAGGAAGCGACGGGATCAGGAACAAGTGGATTGGGATGGGGACGATGTCGGGTGGAGCTGCAGCTGTGGCTGCGATCTATGATGGACAAATATTCAAGAATACTGTTGCAGGACGTCACCGCCGCACGCGCTCAGCCGCAGCCGCACAGCGAGCCCGCCCTGGAAGCAGCAGCAGCAGCAGCAGCAGTATCAGCAGCGTCCAAAGCGCAACCACAGCTGCTGTGTAGGCGTGTCGACAATCAATAGCGTAGCCGTTCGAGCCACTGTGGACACAGAGCAATAAAGCGTCCGAGATGAGGCAGCAGTGCGATTAAGGTTCTGCCCAATGAAGCGGTGGCTGAGGCAGCGTGTCTGTCTCGTCTTATGCCCTCTTCCAACTCCTCCTCCTCCTTGACAACACAGACGACCCCATACCCGTCCGCCTTTCTTCCTCGTCTCCTTCGCTTCCCCTTCTTCTCCTTTTCAATATACATCCCTTGCCCCTGCCCTTTTGTCCCCACTTCGCTCCACGCGCCTCGTTGTCTCTCCTGCCCCCGGCGCACCAGCTGCCTCCTCCCGCCCTGTTCCATCAACTTTCCGTCACAAAGCATCCGCAACAGCAGTCTCCCACATCGTTTGCCCTGCATCCCCTTGACCATGCCAGTTCCTTGAAATCTGTCTTGCATCACCGATACCCACTCAGCGTTTGTTGCCCGAAACATGTTCTCACGCAAGAAGAGGTCTTACTCCCAGCCCGTATGTCATTTCCCTTCCCCGTCCCCATCGCTTCTGCCCAGCATTGACGAGCGTCGTGTCTGGCAGCCCGAGCAACGTCAACAGCCCCCTCGACCCTCTTCAGCCGCTTCTGTCGCCGCGAGCGCCGCTTTTCTCAGTCGCAGAGGCAGCAATGCCTCCCTCTCGTCTGCGGCCGCTGCCGCAGCCCTGCGATCGCACACTGCATCCCCTACCCCTGTTGGCGAACTTCAGACCAAGCGCATGGTCCGCCGAAATTCCAATTCGTCCGTCTCCAGCCAGTCAAGACAGCCGTTCTCCAGCGGCTCACAGAACACCGGTGCACCAATAGGTCGAAGGGCCAGCGTGAGCTCCATGAGCGAGCGCTCGTTTCGTTCGCCCTCCCCCGGTCCTAGGAATCGTCCTCCTGTTCCGGCCCTTCCAGCAAACGTGCCTGCAGTCCCTGCTCTGCCTAATCAAGGAAGTAAACGTCTCAGCAACCTCAATATCCAACCGAATGCGCCTGCTCGTCCCTCTTTAAAGACAAACACCTCCAACTTATCCGAGGCCAGCACACCCAGCCCCACAACCAATTTTTCGCGACCCATGTCTCCTCCACCGCCCCAGAACGGTGCACGAAACCAGGCCGCTGGTCGTCCCGCGAGCTCACTCGGCTTTACACAAGACGGAGTGTCTGGACAACGAGACTTGCGTCCACAACATCCCGCTCGACAGCTTTCAAACAGTGGCGCAACGCCTGCACGGGCAGCCGCGCTAGCTGCGCGCCCTTCAAGCGCAGTCGGAAAGCCACAGGCAACACCCGATGAGATCAAAGCTTTCCAAGCCCGTGCTGCTTCATTGCTTGCCCGTCCACGCTCCGAAGCATACGCTTCAGTCCCAGCCCCGGCGCCCGCAAAAGTCGAGCGCACATCGAGCATCTTGAAATCAAACCAGGGTCCTCCACCAGCGCCATCGGCCCAGACAAGACAACAGAATGCAACACTTGCGCCAAAGACAAAGCACCACCAACGAACAGAGTCTCAACCCAATGCTAACACAGTCACATCTGCCGGCCTCGGCACAGTGGCACGATCCATGTCCGTGAGCCCTGCTCGGTCCACTCGTTTCTCTGAGAAGCCAGTCACAGAGGGCACCAAGCATTTTCCTCCTGACCGAGCAATTTCACCTGCCAAATCTGCTCTGAAATCCTCGAGGCCAACATCCCCCGCATTCTCGACCTCCAAGGCAGCAAGCGACACCTCGGACGCGCGCTCTCTCTTGTCTGAAGATGGTGTCGTAGGCGGCGGCAAGAAGAAGAAATCAGTGCGAGTCAGCTTTGAGGAAGGCCCTCTCATCGTTGGGGAAGCTGCACCACCGCAATCGCCCATCAACAACGTGCTCAGCCCGCAAAACCGCAAACCGCCGGCCTTTCCGTTGGATTCCAGCAACGAGCCTACAATGGGATCAAAGCCGGTGCTTCCCTCATTCGCAAGTGTTCGAGGTCGTAAAGCCGATGATGAAGATAGCCTCTCGAACTCTCCCCTGAATCGCAAAGCGAAAGGCGTTTCCATTAATGACCAGGCTTCCGACTCAAGCGTAGAGACGGAAGAAACAGAGGAGCGAGCCATTACGGTCACTACGGTTTCGTCTGCTCCTTCAATCGCAATTCAGCCAGCCACGCCTGGCTTAGATGACAAGCCGTTCGAGTCACCGACATCACCAGTCGCATCTGGACGTCAAAGTTTGGAAGATGCCCTATCCGCAGAGGATGTCAACGACGTCTTGCAGTCATCTCCAAAAGCGCTTTCCGATCCCGCTGTCACTGCTCCGGAGTCATCGTCTGGATCAACCTATGTCAATGGTCTAGGAGGCGTTCATGAAGCCTTGAAAATCCATCACAGAGACGATGATATACTTGGATCGTCTGATTATGAAGAGGAGTCCGAAGAAGACTGGAGTGATGCCGCAGAGGACCCGTCAGAACTTGAGCAACGCGGTTTCGCCTCATTAGATGCCATCCTTGAGAGCCCTGGAAGCGAGCCGAACACGCCTCCTGCAACGTCAGCCGGCCTTCCGAAAACTCTTGATCCAGTCCCTGAACAAGCGGCTGTCACTTCGCAGGCACCTGCAGAGCCATCTGCTCCCCATCCTCCTCCAGTCAAACGCCCCACCACTGAAGAGGAAGACTGGGAACAAGTGAGAGCCTATTGGAGTGGGCTTAGTGAGCAGTCCAAACAACAGCTCGAGGCAGCAGCCACTCCCCTACCGGAGCTCGCAGCTGCCGCAGAAAAGAAGGCAGCCCTTAAAAAGAAGAAGAGGCCTGCTTCTGAGATCGTTAATCCATCAGATGCTGCGCCATTACCTCCATGGCCGGATAATGAACGTCAACAGTCCATTGCTACAGGCAGCCCAACGCAACGGCCGTCGTCGCAGGACGCCCAGACTACCCCTCTCAAACCTGCCCTCAAGTCATCTATGAGAGGCTCGCCTGTGGCCAAGACAGCTGCGGCCCCCCCAAAGGCGTCGCCAAAGCAAAGACCCATGTCGGCTAATGCTGCATCAGCGACCGCAATTGCAACAGCATACAATACCGGCCGGCCGACCTCGAGCATCGTGAAGCCAGCTTTGCGCCGAACAGCTTCCAACGATTCGAATTCTTCTCAGAGCAGCTTCAAGAAGGAGCGCAAGGCACGCCGCGAAGCAGCCGCATCTCGCAGCGATGGAGGTGGTCGAATTTCGATGCGACGGTCGATGCGCTCCAATGGTCCTGCCCCGGCCCGTGCAGAACCAAAGGCCAAAGCTGCACCTCGGCCAATGTCACCCGACATGGGTACACAGCGCATAAGCATGCGCCATTCAATGCGACGCAACTCTATGGAGTCTCTCGGCGGTCAGTCGATGATGTCGACTACTTCCCAAGGATCCATCTCACGGATCTTTGGCTTGGGCAAGAAGAAGCAGCAAGGCCCGCCTTCTGGTCGCTCTCAGTCCATGAGCCGTGCTACAGGAAGCAAGATGAAGAGCCGCTTTGCAAATGACTCGGACTCAGATGACGACTTCCGCTCGTCTGCATTCAGAAGTCGCTTTGCTGATTCAGATGAATCTGAAGATGATTCACTCCCTGTTACCACATTGCGTAACGGCGGTGCAAAAGTCAGCAAGCCTCAACCCCGACCCAAGCTCGAAAACGATGATCAAGAAGTCGCCGTCTTTGGCGCGCACACCTCCGCAGACCGGAACCCACAGGGCATGCAAGTCCCTCTGACAGAGGCAAACGTGCAAAAAGCGAACGAAACAGGTGCTGGCGCTGCTCTGACCAATGGCACTCTGCGCAGAGACGAGAGCAAGCAGGAGAGTCGCCGCAGCTTCTTCGCTTTCGGCAAAAAGAACAAGAAAGCTGCATCGGTTGCTGGCGATGTTCCCCAGTCTCCGCGATCACCGACATTTGCTCCCGTACCCACCTCACCAAAGTCGCCAATCGCTGCGTCCGAAGCAGGTGGGACCGCCACTGCCAACGGATACAGCAAGAATGTGGAAATCAGCGAGCCACCCATGACCCCTCCCAGCGCTCGACGTCCTGATTCGTCCACGCCGACAAAGGCAGCAAAAGGCCCACGATCTGCTTCGCGAGTGCGTGCCAGCTCCTTCCTACGTCGCTTGAGCATTTCTGGCAATAATGCGTCGAGCGCGACGATTGGCAACACCACAGCGACCAAATTCGAGTATCCGCCTATCCCTCCACTTCCTGATCACTTCCACCAGGACTCGCCCCTCAAAGACCGACCCAACACCAGCGAAGGCATTGCGAGCAGTAGCAGTCGCCAACGACCTGCGCTTGGTGGAAAGCGTGACAGTGCGATGACGGCGCCATCAATTCAGGGCGCCGAGGACCAAAATGCCATTTACTCGATGCGGACAGGGAAGAAGAAGAAATTTCAAGGTCTACGCAAGAAGCTGGGCCTGTACGATTGAGAGAGAGAGAGATACCCCAGACCTGAACCGTCTTGAGAATTGTTTGATATTCTGCAGCCGAGCATGGGTCTTAGATGCCACCGCCCGTGCCGTTTTTCGTTACTGGTACTACTGGGTTTTAATTGCATAGAGAGAACCCCGATATAGTCAGACTAATCGAGTTACATTCACCCTTTTGTTGTGCCTAGGTCAAGATGCAACGCAAGTACAGAGGCATAGGGTTTTCGCAGACAGCCAACAAATGTGCTCAAATTCTGCTCAAGACAGCTTACGGGCTAATGCGAGCAGGTTGATCCCTAGTCTCGTATAAATGCCTCTGTTCCCTCTTGTTCCTCTCGCTCCCTTGCTAAGCGCCTGCATGCAGACGAGGTCATGCGTATTGGGGAGAAGGCTATCCAGGCTCGTGCTCATTCCTAAGGAGGAGTTTCTGGAAGTTCAGTGACGGTGCGCGTCTCTGTCCGAGCAGCCTTCTTGTCGGCCACATCCCTTGCCCCCGCAACCTCGCTGACAGAATCTGACGAGGTGGAATCTGGCACGACCTTGGCCTTTCTAAAGGGTAGATGCCCGTTCTTCTCAGAATACATCAAAACAAGGAAGCCCGTGATGACGACTAGCCAGTAGAGGTTGTATGAAATGACGGATCCATACGTTGCGGAGTTCTGCCAGCCGAAGAGCGCGTTGAAGATGCCCCAGCCGCCGCCACCGCCGATTTCGGGATTGCAGCACTATTCGAACCAATGGGTTAACAAGGGACACATCGGATTCTGCGCGGGAAGTGCTTACGTTGACATGCCACACGCTTTGGCGGATATCGTAGGATCCTGGGCCTGAGCCAACCTCGCTTGCATCTCCACCGACGACCTTGTTCCACTGTGGTCGTGTTAGAAAGGACAGTGTTGCGCGTTGGCGATTGACTTACGGCGTGGTTTTCTAGGTACCAGACGCCCTTTGACATGAGACCGGCAGCCACCAGATACAGGAAGCAGGTCGAAACAATCAGGAATACTTGCAGAGAGGCGACATTGCCAGTCCTTGAAGCAGTTGATATCAAATAGTCGTTCAGCAAAGGAAAGGGCACTTACTTGTAGAGGATGTAGCCGATGATCAGGCCAGCGCCGATACCACAGATGACTGCCAGCGGAAAAGCGGTAGCAGGCAAGCCCAGACTGACGCCGCCAATGAAGACGACAGCTTCCAAGCCTTCACGAAGCACGGTAATGAAGGGGAGCAGGAACATGGCGTACTTTTCCGACAGGCGCTTGAAAGATTTCCTGCCCCAGGTGCGGCCAGACTCCTTGGACTCAATGGCACTGGCTAGCTTTACGCGCCATTTGTCCTGGAGCTTTGAGACTCGCAGGAGGGCGGCACCCATGACAGTGATGATGATGGAGGCGACGATGCTGAAGACACCCTCCCAGATATCCTCGAGGCCGCCGGAGAACTTGTCCTGGCCATAGCCGTAAAAGGTACCAATGAGTGCGCCGCCAATGACGAGAACGACGAGGAGACCGGCACCGATACCCCACCAGATCTGAGCTCGCAGCTTTTTGTAGACGACGGGATCCTGTTCAGGGCCAAGGGCTTGTTTCAGGAAAGATAGAAGGACAGAGCAGATGATGACTGTCTCGAGACATTCTCGAAAGCAGATGAAGAAGACTGGGCGGGATCAAATCAAATCAGATCAGATCAGATCAGATGGGTGGATATCGGACGTTGAAGCAAACAACATACCTGGAACAGCAAATACTTCCACCATGCTGGATCCCGGATACTTTTAATGCTTGTGGGGAGAGGAAATATACAAGGTGCACAGATGCGAAGAAAGACTTGAGGAGGACAGAGGAGCGGACCAACTGACACGCGACAACCGAAGCCCGCAGCGTGCAGCGAAGGTGACGGCAATATGAACAGGACTAGGAGCAGGACTAGTGCCTGCGATCAAGGAGATATCGCGGCCGGACTGGGTGCATCGGCGGCAGCCAACAGACGCCGCTTTGACACGAGCGTGACAAGGTACCGACGCTGTTGCAGCAAGAGTTGACCAAGCCTTGTTAGCGGAGTCGGCACACTGCAGGCCAAGGCCAGACCACGCGACGCCGTTTGACCCCTTCGACCCCAACCAGACCCTGCGCTCTTCACCTAGTGCACGCCTATGCACGCACGGCACGTCCTGGTATCGCAGACTGCAACTCTGCGCAGACGGCCGTGGAAAAGTCCTTTGGCGAAGGCCGTAAGAGCAGCAACAGCGGCGGCCCCACTCCGATGCAGGCGACCAGGATATTGATTGCCGCTGATAACTCAAATCGCCCCTCTACTGTAGCGGGTTACGCTGGTGCAGCCACACAGCGCCCGCTCAATGGTCTGGATCCTTATCAGATGCCCAACGATCTACCACCCCATCGCTCCCTATACTGCAGTACTTCCTCTGACCGGCGTCATTGTCCAACAAGATCCATTGGCTTCGCTCCTGACGGCTGTCACCCGTGTTGGCCGCTCGCTTAACCCTCATCCGTGTCACGCTCCCGGCCGCTGGTGCATGACTACAGCTGCCAGGTTTGCGATACCGGCTGCGCCATCCATGGTGCATGGACCGTAGCTACAAACAAACTTCCTCGCCCGCGCCTTCCTCGCTTAGTCTCGCTGCTTTTCTCCACCCTTGCAATCGTGTCCCGTTATCACCTGCATCCAATTGCCCTAGAAGCTGACAATTTCTTCCCTCGAGCCCACTGCTAAATCACTCCTGCCCTTCTATCCTCCTTATCTGATCTAAATCTCGTCCCCTTGTGCCCTCCTGTCCTACACTTTAGAACCTTGCCGTCTTTCGTTTTGCTTCCTTCGACATGAGGGCTGCACTCCGCTGCTCCCTGGTTTCCCTTTGGGCCTTGTCAGCCTCAGCAAAGACTGTCACCTACAACTGGGCTGCTACCTGGACCACTGCAAACCCTGATGGCGCCTTCGACAGACCAACATTGGTACGGTCCACTACTACTCATAGCCTCACAGGCTGCTAATACTTTTTCCAGGGTATCAATGGCGCCTGGCCCTTGCCCGCCATAGAGGTCGACAAAGGTGATCAGCTCGTCATTAACCTGTCCAACCAACTTGGCAATGAGAGCACCAGTCTCCATTTCCACGGCCTATACCAAAACGGCACAACACATATGGATGGCCCCATTGGCGTAAGCCAATGTCAGATCCCTCCGGGCTCAAGTTTCACCTACAACTTTACCGTCGACCAGCCCGGCACCTACTGGTACCACTCGCATCTTCGCGGCCAATATCCGGATGGACTGAGAGGCGCTTTCCTCGTACATGACAAGAATGCACCTTTCAAGTACGATGAGGAGATTCCCATCACCCTCAGTGACTGGTATCATGATCAGATGCCGGATCTGATTTCTAGCTTCATCAGTGTTACGAATCCCACTGGCGCGGAGCCTGTGCCCGACGCTGCACTCATGAACGACTCCCAGAATACTACCTTCGCAGTCCAGCCCAACAAGACCTACTTCCTGCGCATCGTCAATATGGCCGCCTTTGCTGCCCAGTATTTCTGGATTGAGGGACACAACATGACCGTGGTCGAAGTCGATGGTGTCTACACTCAACCCATGGATGCTTCCATGATTCTCGTCACTGCTGCGCAGAGATACGGTGTACTGGTCACTACCAAAAACACCACTGATACCAATTTTGCTATTCATGGTGCCATGGACACCGATCTGTTTGATACTGTTCCGGACACCCTGAACCCCAATGTCACTTCGTGGCTTCGGTACTCGTCGACTGCACCGCTCCCAGACCCACTGCCCGTAGATGAATTTGATCCCATGGACGATATGATGCTCGTTCCCTACGACCAAGAGCCGTTGCTACCCGCTGCTGCCCAAACGGTTACTCTGAACCTGAAGATGGACAACCTGATCGACGGCGCAAACTACGCATTCTTCAACGACGTTACATACGTCGCGCCTAATGTCCCGACTCTGTACTCGGTCCTTTCAACGGGCGCAAATGCTACCAATCCGCAAATATACTCGACCGGCACGAATCCGTTTGTTCTGAATCATCTCGACGTAGTCGAGATAGTGCTCAATAATCAAGATGCTGGAAAGCATCCCTTCCATTTGCATGGCCACGCTTTTCAAGCAGTCATCCGTGCTGATGAGAATGCAGGCGACTACGATGCAAGCAGTGTCAATGTAACGAGCCTTCCAGCGACACCAATGAAGCGTGACACACTGCTAGTACGCCCGCAATCGCACTTTGTCATTCGATTCCGCGCAGACAATCCAGGTGTCTGGCTTTTCCATTGCCACATCGAATGTACGTATCCTCTGACTTTGACTTGGTTATCATATGCAATGTTTGATCATCAAAATGCTGACAGCAAACCAGGGCACGTCGACTCAGGTCTGATAGCAACAGTAATTGAAGCGCCCCTGGAAGTCCAAGCTCAAAAGCTCGCCATACCACAAGACCACTGGGATGCATGCGCAGCTAGCAAGACTCCCATACGAGGCAATGCCGCAGGTAACACTGTCGACCTGTTAGACATGACCGGTTTGAATCTAGCGCCCGGACCGCTACCTGAGGGCTTCACTGCACGAGGTATTGTTGCGCTTGTATTCAGCATTATCAGTGCGTTCTTGGGCATGGCTGTCATATCTTGGTATGGCTCATTGCCCATAGCTGCCAAGACTGCTGAGGAGCTGAGGCGGAGGGCTGAACAATAGAGGTTTTGAGGGATTTTTTAATGGCACGATATGTATTCATGACTGATTAGATTGAAAGCGTGACCTTGATCACAAGGAGCATCAAGACGCGTTTCTCCAGCCCCTGTTCTCACCCTCATATCTTGTACAAACATACACTGTCTGCTCCATGGTATGAATTAGTCATGAAGACTACCTACCTGAGGTAAGCAGATGGTAGTACACAATGATTGACTGTTTCTACCGCGCCAGCTGTTCTTGTACTACGCCTACAAGGCCCTATCAACGCACACCATCGTTTGCGAGAACAGTTGTCGACATATCTCGAAGAAGGAAACTGCTCTCAGGGACCCGACTCCGAAGCTCGGGGAAGGACTGATGCTTGGCTTTCGGGACAGATGGTCCAGAGGCGATGCAGTGAGTGTCGTGGATGTAGAAGATGTCGACGAGGGATTGCAATAGAAGTGTGGAAGAATGTCGAAGCAACAGCGGAGAGTGCAGGTGCTGGTTGAAATTTGCTCGACAGTCGCTTCCAGAGGCGCAAGTTATATGTAAGTTTTCTTCTTCACTGGGTACCTAAGTTCCTGGGTATCGTTTCATCTGGAAATTTTTTAGCCGCCCCAAATTTACGTCAATGCATGCGAATGGAGACTGCACTATCTAGGTACAGTGAATACAGTATACCCAATAATCTAGATACAGTACTGTACGAAGTACAGTCGATTAGACTTGATGACGTGGCAGATGAAAACTCCACAGATAGGGTGTACGGTTCTTGACTCGCCGCATACCACCTACCGAATCGGTACGCCGTCAGACGAGGATTACTGCACCAAGACCAGTGAGGGCAAAGACTAGGCAACAAGCATGACCTTGCAAGTCTCGTGGTCCATGTTTGGCGCTACTGCATAACATTGAACCAGCGTCGTTGATGATTCGTCCTCCCGCGAGAGCCAGAGCCCTCTAACAAGATAGGAAGGGAACCTGTACTTCTTATAGATGTATTATCTGTGCCGGACTTTTTTGATCTGACGACAAACCCTCTGAGATGCCCACGCGGCTGATGTAGGGTATGAGACTAGCGCGTAAGGAATGCGTGAGATCGCGACTTCCCCACGTGAGTTGGCCGGTGACTTGTAGACCGGCGTCATCGCTGGCTTCCCGGTATTGGACAGGATTGCAGCGTTGTTGAAAGTCTGAACAGCGTGGATGTCGAAGGGCACAAAATCCCGAGACATCAAGCAATTTCCGTCTCAGGTCCTTCTTGTCTACTGTATGTATTTTGTCCTTGCATCTCCCCGCTGCGAGTGCACTTGAGCTTCCAAAGCGGTTGTGTTTAGCACTACGGATTCGTAGGGAGTGAATTTCTACCCCTATAGCGGAGCATGTCTCGAATTTGGTACCTGAATTCTGTAGGAATTCCTCTTCGCACCCTGCTCCAGTACACTGTGGGTTCTGAGTCATGTTCAGAGGCAAATCATTCGCTGGACTGGGGTGACAGGCACGAGCTCTTCAGCAACGCTCGAGCTGTGCAGATCAGTCAATAAGCAGCTCATAGTTCTGCATTTTTTGTACACGAGGATCGCTGTATGGCTGTACTGGGCCGCAATGACGAATCTTCCTATGATAGCCACGTTTACTTCGTACATCATGTTGTCATGCAGGCACTGTTCAGATGTGATCGTATTCCCTGGCAGTGTCCGCATGGTACAGTAGTTGGAAAGACCAGACTGAGAAATTATCAGAGGTTGCCAAATGATCACCCGCGGCTGGCTTCTGTGATCCCATGTGCTTGCTATATGTTGGCGCTCCAGGATATCAACCATCGTGATCCCACGTCTTGAGAACCTTGTTGAAATTTCCGTCCATTCTGAATCATCGTTTGAATCTCTACGTCAATGATGTCGTGGAAATTCTTCAGTCTTTATTCAATTCTCTGTCTGGCAGCTCGTTGCCAAATCTTCAATGAGTCTGATCCATCAGCACATGAGGTCGCATCGGTTGACCAACGGCGAACCACAGACCAAGCGTGTGATGTACAAAACATCAACGTACAGTCCGCGAAGATCCAACAAGACGCTATAGATCCTGGAGAGCCTGACTCTTCCCGTCAAAGTCCGTCCACTTCGTTTCATCGCTTCGAAAACAGCTCGCCAGGCTCAGGGCCCCTGGTGCCTTCACTACAAGCGCCAAAAAGAATTGCTCCAGCAAGCGGCGGACCCAATGAGATTATCCCTAACTTTGATTACGAGTGCTGGAACTTACGGACTGGTCGAAATGGACGCAGAACCTATGGGGCGTCAGATGACGAGGCAGACCGAAGATGGCAGCGTCAGGTTGGCGTGTATACGCAGAACTGCTTGAGCAGACCTTTCCGACGCCAAGCAGTAAAATCGGACCCCTTCAATTTCAAGTGCCCCGATCGCTATTTCTGCGTTACATATGCCAAGGCGACTGGGGAAATGCTCGAACGTGATTATGATCTTGTCGAAGGTGGCGCCACAATCAAATGCAAAAGAATGACAGCTGAGTTTTGGGCATTTCTGACGGGGAAAACAAAGGAAGAGTACGTCTCTAATACCGTAAAAGCTCCGCAAGGTGCGCGTGGAGGTACTGCTCAGATGTCCGTCGCCGGCGACACGACTGACACAACCCTTTCACTGTTTCTTACGAGCTCGACTGGCGGCGTGAAAGAACATTGTGTGAAAAATTATGACTTCGACGATGGATTGCAAGACGGTGCGATGCACCGCATCACTGTCCCCATTGATATTCCACAAGAGCCGCACCCTCCAATGGAGTTCCACGCTGGCATCAAGTTTGACAAAGTTCATAAAAACTCCCTGTTGTACAGAGTTGATTACAGCTGGTCATTTGCATCACCGGGGCAGCAGGTGTCAGAGTCGCATTAATTTGTTCGCACTCAGTGCTATATGCTGGAGGCAAAGTAAGATTCCTTGTGCGCCTCTGGATAATTGACAGCCTTGTGCATTCACCATGAAGAACCTCTTTGCCCCGAAGCTCACAAGAGGCTTACAGTATCTACGTTGTGCCATGTTCAGTTGCCGTTGACGTAAGATTTCGTCTACCAGTCCGTATTCGGCGATCCAGTCTCAGTCGTCCTTTCCAAATCTACGCTCGCTCTGAATTTCACAGACAGGTGTCAGTGACACTGTCCTAGACTTCGAGTCCCGGTTCACCGGTGATATGCATGTACTTTTCTGGCACGTGTCAATAATCCCAGTCTTCCACGGCTCAACAGATGAGTCTTCCCTGGCCGTCTATACTCCCTAGCCGAACACATCCCGTTGTGGTGCGTAAGAGAGGTAAAGAAGTTCCTGCCAAGGTATCGTGCTTGGCCCCTAGCGCTCAACTCGATGCCCGACAACACTACTCCCTCCAAACCTCTTGCAGCGAACACTTTGCCTCTCTCAACATGCACTATTCTTATAGCACATACACCCTTGATTTTGCAGTTTTCGCCATGTTGGCCACGCGAGCAGCTCCTGTTGCGATACCAGACACTCAAGATCATCCTTGGAGCCAGTGCGCCTATATTCTTTACTGTATTCAACGGTGTGGTTATGCATATGAGAAACAAGGAAATTGCACGCGCCCCAGTGATTTCAGCAGTCTCATGACCGTCAAAGCATGTCCGAAAGCTGGATGCGAGACGTGGACACGTGATAATCAGACTTGGGGCTGTAAATTCCAGCATGGTACACTCAAGTAAGTGAAATTGGCTCTCATCACTGTTTGCAAGCAGAAAGATGCTGATTCGGGCGCCTATCCAATGACTCAGCCAAGTATCAAGGACTACGTGCTCACGTCTACCCACTTCAGTCGCAAAGCAACGGACAGTTGGGAACTATTCGATCTGACTAGGTGACTTGCTGGCGGCAGCTATGTACGTCACAGTATGGCAAATGCAAAAAATGAGCGCAGCCTCACTGCTGAGGCGCTCTTCCCCGGCCGGGCGTTCATTACACGTCACCTTGAAAGGCGAAAAGGGGGAAATGCGCGCTGTCCCAAATGGCGGGAGCCTCGGGTCTTGAATCACCCGTAGAGCACACTGCACTTCTAAGCATATCTACACCGAGCCTGCCCCTTCTCTCTGATCCTGTACTCTACTCGTTCTATTCTCAAATCCTCTGCTTATCATCAATCACGCATAGCAGAACTCAGTATCATAGCAGATACCAACACAATGCTCCTTTCAATCCCCACCATTAGCGCTCTCGTCGCTCTTCTCGTCATCCCAAGCCATGCAGCGGCCGTCAAGTCAAGCCCGCATAAAGCCATTTACCCACTGAAGTGCACCTTCGGCGTTCCGTGCTTTGCACGCTGCGGCTACGGCGACGACCCTTCATCCTGTGCCAAGCCTGCAGGAAAAGACAAGATCGCTACAACGAAGGCGTGCCAACAGTCGTCCGATGGATATCCCACTACTATTTACGGCACGCCGGCATGCAAGTTTACGGCTGGCGATTTTCCCGGTATTTTGCGCGACTTTCAACATAGCTGCAAGATACATGGTACGCTGAATGCGTGCAATGCGAATGTGCAGCCTTGATGCATGTTGAAACTTTCTATGGGATGGGGCGTGAAATGATGTTGCTTCGAGGGTTGATGCAAGTCTCGTTGAATTACTTGTTCTGCCCGACACCAGAGGGATCTTGGGGCGCTTGGGGTGGAAGTCGCACTCTTTATAACCTTGACTGACCAGCGGATGCGGTATGGTATGTATGCGGTGGGTTTGTAGTATCCTATTCAAGCGCGGTGAAGCTTGCGTGCGCGTTACTGATTGGAAGACTCAATATTCAGCACCATTGCGCTCAACAAGTGCACAGTTGCTCCATTCCGGAGTAGACCTTGGGTTGACGATGGCAAAATTCTACAGAAAGTACCGCAGCCCTATGTCAGATACTAGTGTCATGGCGGACGTTACACAGCATGGATAACCACGATGGCCCGACTTTGAGACCACGAGGCAATCTAAGCTTAGATGGTGTAGGTATACTGTTACCGACGATGCAGTCTTGACAGTGTTTATTATCGCCTCGCTGATTCTCACCTGCATTAATCCTCGCTCCAGCTGCAAAGATCCAGTCATGCTCGAGAATGGGCATCTCTCCCGCGAGAAGTCTCAAGGCGCACTTTAGAATCCGAGGCAAGGTAGACAAAGCCTCAGCAGCGCCTCAAACCCGTCCCGCCATAATTCAATTAACCCTCAGTCCCAGTCTCTCGTAAGATTACATCGAGATGAAAAGCGTCATTGCAATCCATACGCGACACACCAAATCAGCTCTACCTCTGTGATTTGCGCACAGACTTTGATTATACAAACACCATCACACGTCGTCACCGTTGTCGAAGATGAAATTCCCAGCGCTGCGATCTGTCAGTCAAACAAGGTTATCCTGGCCGGGATTTTTGATCACAGACTCTGCGCACGCCTTGCTCGGCGCGCACATTCCCCCTTCCGGCTCCGTTCCTATCTGCAATTCCGAACTCGGAGCAAACAAGCCTTGCGATTCCGAGCAGGATAGCCAAGTCTATTGCAAGATCCAGTTGAATGGTCTGCAAATTGTAAAGTGTGGAGTGCCCCCCGGGCAGAGTACATGAGGCGGAAATTGCTCCAGCGATACTGTCAGCCTGGCAGCGCGTCGTGCCGCCCGTGAAATGATGCTATGATAGCCCGGTACTTGTTTGGTGCGTCATGGCGACGTCTTCTACATCCTTTGGCTTCAATTGATCTCGATTGTCAGTCTGAATGCTGCCAAAGATATTGCTGAGCACCTGTTGTACAATGACATGCGGTCGACGTAGAAGCAAATGACTATCGCCCTGATTGGGTTAGGGCCGAGTTTGTGATCCACCAGACTCTAGCTCGAGCTTGTGCGTGTAGGCTTCACGTCACATATTTTGCTCTGACCATCCTGTCTGGGGTAATAGGTAGATCTTGAGAGCAAGACCATCGACGAGTCCCAGCCCGTTGCCAATGATGAGACTGGCTGGGAAGAAAATGTCGTTGGCAAGATACACAATGTCACGTGTATCCGATCCGCCGCGGAGATCTGTACGGGATGCGCAATGAGATTCCATCCACATCCAGCGCAGCATAGTCACGAGTTGGAATTACGGGTGGTACACTCTCAAGGCGTGCAGGATTGTCGTACGATATAGGGGGTGGCGAGCGATAGTTCAGATCGTGGGGCATGACCAGTCTGTCTGCCCATACAGAAGCATAAGTCCTACGTACACCGTTCCCGTCACTACAATGACTATAACCATGGTCAATAATTCGGCGCGAGCAGAAGCATGCAAGTCGGAAGCGTAAGTGCTCGCAAAACACGCAAGCGCAAGCCTCCATCAGCCACCACCCACGAACCTCAGTCCTATCCACGATATTCCGACCAGCACGTGCCCTGAGGATTACTAGCCAATCCGCGTACAATTGCACATAGGCCTGGCCATATCAGCACTCTCCATCCTCAATCAGGAGAAAAGACCACGCTATTGCTTGCATGTTTCATGTCTTAAACACTTGACGATGATATGCCGGAAAAAGACAAAAATAAAAGGCATGGCTCATGCTGTGTGTACTACTTGTTGACAATCACACGCTGATCACTCTTGCGGCTGCCGTGGCTGCCCCAGCTGATCGACAGGGCCGCACCCGACGCCATGACCTCTTATTGCCGCCGAGCGCCGGACTTCACTTCTTCCCCTCTCTCCTCCCGCACTTCTACACACTGCGACTCAGTCCTCTCATCTCCTCTGTCCATGGCCCCCGCCTCCCCGCTCTCCTCATCCCAGAGGAACAGAACACGCCGGCTTGTCTCACGATTAGTCAAGCGACCTCGAGGACTAACGGCTAGAATCGAGAGAAGAGGGCGGGCTGGGCTTGGACGCTACTTCGCGCTTCCTGGGGTGTTGTCCGTCCGCTCAGTAGGAAGCGTGCCCTGCAACGACAAAGCCGAGCAAAAGTAAGCTTCGCGCCAGCGCCAGCGTCAGCGCCAACCCGCTGCCGCCCGCGCCCGCGTCCAAATCCCAAAGTCGCGACTCTCCCATGTCCAACAGCCCCCCTTGGGCACTTTACTATGCGATTCTAGAGTTCTCGACATGCTCGTTGCAATCTTGCTAACTGCTGGGAAGTCACTCTGCTCCCCATACTCCCTGTTTGCCCTGTACTGCCTACACGCCCTCCATTCATGCCCCTTTTACCTTGCATTTAGTACTGACTGTTTACAATGTCTAATCTACCGCGAGCGACTACCGACTAGCGAGTCCGTGAATCAGGCACACTTGGCTTGGGGCTTTCGTACTCTCGTACCCTTCTCGGTACTGCGCTGCACTTCACTGCACCTTCACATCCCCCCTTCGCGCCCGCCGAGCCAAGCTAGGGCTGTAGCACGTTTTCAACAATCAGGTTTGCTGTCTGTGTATGCGTATGCGAGTCATCGGCGGTAGGTACTACCTACTTGCGCTGAATTTTTTCCTTTCTCCGACGTCCACGTCTTGACTCGTCGTCTTTGGGCCTCGGCTCAGGGCTCAGGGCCTTGCAAGGTGAGAGTTCTGCGAATCGCTTACACGACTTTGGTTGTCGCTCTGCTGGTTACTGTGCGGTGCCGTGTCTTGTGTGATGTTCCTGCTGCTCAAGCGGAAGAAGAAGAAGATTGACAAAAATATGAGAAGTTGAGTCTACTGAGCGCCAGCACAGAATCACAAATTCGCCCGCAGATTTTAAGCAAATCATACTAAGAAGTAAATCGCAGAGAAACAAAAAGATAACGACACAAATTTTTGTAAGATGGGGGGTATAATGCATTCTCCTCGCTTCTCTCCAGCCAGATCATTTCCCAAAGTCATGTCAAGTCATCTAAAGTTCTCTTTTCCAGACATAAACTCGTGCACGCATCATTTCAGTGTGCTTGCCCAGAAAAACAGGATGGACTAAATGGTTTCCACGCCGCCAAACGGATCCAGCCCAGAAAGGTCAAGAGCAGAAGAAAAAAAGGGTGGTGGGGGGGTATCTAGTGGTGAGGAGCAGGGGTGGCCTCGGCCTTGATGGGCAGAGTGAAGCACTCAGTGAAGCCCTTGCCGTTCTTCTCGCCGCCAATGCAGCCAACGAGGGCAGTGGACTGAATGGAGCCTGCGAGTACTTGTTAGCCTGGGATCAAAACTCTGAATAGACGGGTCAGAGAGAAAACATACCACCCAGGGTGCCACCGACAGTGACGCTGTGGTGAATGGCAGTACCACCGAGACCACCGGACAGAGCGGTGCCAGAGTGGATGACAACAGTACCACCAATGGTGCCTCCGGCGGAGTTGCCAGGAGCAGAGGCCTGTCCACCGCCAACACCAGCGACAGAGGTAGAGCCGGGGGCAACGACGACGGTTCCGGACAGAGTGCCAGAGGCGCCGAAGGGGCCCTTGGTGGTGGCACCACCAATGGCACCACCGGTGGTGAAGGCACGGCCGCCAGTAGGGGTAGGAGCGACAACGGAGCCAGAGGCACGAGACTGGCTGGGACCAACGACAGAAGCGGAGGCGGAGGCGCGGGTCTGGCTAGGGCCAACGACCGAGGCGGATGCGGAACGGACAGCCAGGACGTCTGCTTCATGTCAGCATTCTCGGTCTCTGGAGTAAAGCGAGACTCAAACACCTACGGTGAGAGCCACGGGCAGGCTGGGGAGCAGCGGCAGTCAAACCCAGGAGGGGCGAGAGCGACAACGGGGAACTGCATCTTGATGATGATTGTGTTGGGTTGGTTGATTGATGGAAGAGGTTGCTCTGTCTGCTGGAAGTTTGCTGGCTGAAGTGAGACGCTCATTCCTTGAGCCGCTCTTCGTACATCTTATATGTCCAGCAATGCCATCTCAAAGTCCAAATTCCAAGCCTCGGCAGCGCCTCCTCAAGTCTTAGTATCCTGCCATGTCCAAGAAGGCAACGCGCGCGCCTCAACATTTTTCGAATCTGTGGAATCCATCGTACGCACAGACGCTCCAACGTCGTCCCCCGTGGGGGCTAAGCATATCTGTGGCGCGCTGGGCTTCTCCAGCGCAAAGAGTGCACTAGCATCAACGGTATGCGGGAATAAAGGTCTCTAATCCGATGCCACTAGCTACATTGGAGCGATCAGCAGCAACTGGAACCGCCGAGATGCTGGTTGCCTACCGCCGAGGATGCGCGGCTCTGCGAGATTTTGGCAAAGCTTCGTCCTGGTACCACCTCGTTGTCCCTCTTCCTCATCCTCTTCGTGCGGCGTGCGGCGTGACGGCGAGCTAGTCCATGCTTTAGCGTTTCCGTAGTATTTTGGTCTTCAGGCACGCTGCCTGAAATGGAATGAAGATGTCACTGGCGCTGAGATGGACTGATTCTTGACCTTCGAAGTTGAGTCGAGACAGCATTGGCTCTGGGTGACTGATTGTCTGATGCTGCGTCGGTGTGATGCGAGCCAGAAGAAATCCTGTCTCACAGCAGTCAGCCGAAAGTATTGTTGGAAAGTGCAAGTCTTGGGCTGCTAGCTCACCACGAGCTCCAGCCCTCGTCCGCTAGACGAAACAAAAATGCATCACCCGCCCGTTAGGCGCCAACAAGGAAATTGCACGCGCCCCAGTGATTTCAGCAGTCTCATGACCGTCAAAGCATGTCCGAAAGCTGGATGCGAGACGTGGACACGTGATAATCAGACTTGGGGCTGTGCATTCCAGCATGGTACACTCAAGTAAGTGAAATTGGCTCTCATCACTGTTTGCAAGCAGAAAGATGCTGATTCGGGCGCCTATCCAATGACTCAGCCAAGTATCAAGGAATACGTGCTCACTTCTACCCACGTCAGCCGCAAAGCAAAGGACAAGTGGGAACTATTCAATTTGACTGGGTGACTTGCCGACGGCAGCCATACACGTTACAGTATGGCAAATGCAAAAATCGAGTGCAGCCTCACTGCTGAGGCGCTTTTCCTGGCCGAGCGTCCATTGTACGTCATCTTGAAAGGCGAAAGGGGGGAAATGCGCGCTGTCCCAAATGGCGGGAGCCTCGGGTCTTTGAATCACCCGTAGAGCACACTATATTTTCAAGCATATCTACACCGGCCTGCCCCCTTTCTCTGATCCTCTAGTCTATTCGTGCTATTCTCAACTCCCTTGCTTACCATCGATCGCGCATAGCAGAACCCAGCACCATAGCAGATTGTAACACAATGCTTCTTTCACTCCCCTCCATCAGCGCTCTTGTCGCTCTTCTCGTCATCCCAAGCCATGCAGCCCTTTACCCACTGAAGTGCACCTTCGGCGTTCCATGCCTTGCACGCTGCGGCTACGGCAATGACCCTTCACACTGTGCCAGGCCTGCAGGACGAGACAAGGTCTCTACCACAAAGGCATGCCAACAGTCACTCGATGGATATCCCGCTACTATTAACGGCGCGCCGGCATGCAAATTTACGGCTGGCGACTTCCCCGATATCTTGCGCAAGTTTCAAACGAGCTGCAAGACACATGGTACGCCGAATGAGTGCAATGCAAATGTGCCGACTTGATGCATGCTGGAAATTTCTATGGGATGGGGCGTGAAGTGATGTTGCTTCGGGGGTTGATGCAGGTTTTGCTGGATTTCTTGTTGCGCCCGACACCAGAGGGATCTTGGGGCGCTTGGGGTGGAAGTCGCACTCTTTATAACCTTGACTGACCAGCGGATGCGGTATGGTACGTATGCGGTGGGTTTGTAGTATCCTATTCAAGCGCGGTGAAGCTTGCGTGCGCGTTACTGATTGGAAGACTCAATTTCAGCACCATTGCGCTCAACAAGTGCACAGTTGCTCCATTCCGGAGTAGACCTTGGGTTGACGATGGCAAAATTCTACAGAAAGTACCGCAGCCCTATGTCAGATACTAGTGTCATGGCGGACGTTACACAGCATGGATGACCAAGATGGCCCGATTTTGAGGCCACGAGGCAATCTCAGCTTAGATGGTGTCGGTATACTGTTACCGACGATGCAGTCTTGACAGTGTTTATTATCGCCTCGCTGATTCTCACCTGCATTAATCCTCGCTCCAGCTGCAAAGATCCAGTCATGCTCGAGAATGGGCATCTCTCCCGCGAGAAGTCTCAAGGCGCACTTTAGAATCCGAGGCAAGGTAGACAAAGCCTCAGCAGCGCCTCAAACCCGTCCCGCCATAATTCAATTAACCCTCAGTCCCAGTCTCTCGTAAGATTACATCGAGATGAAAAGCGTCATTGCAATCCATACGCGACACACCAAATCAGCTCTACCTCTGTGATTTGCGCACAGACTTTGATTATACAAACACCATCACACGTCGTCACCGTTGTCGAAGATGAAATTCCCAGCGCTGCGATCTGTCAGTCAAACAAGGTTATCCTGGCCGGGATTTTTGATCACAGACTCTGCGCACGCCTTGCTCGGCGCACATTCCCCCTTCCGGCTCCGTTCCTATCTGCAATTCCGAACTCGGAGCAAACAAGCCTTGCGATTCCGAGCAGGATAGCCAAGTCTATTGCAAGATCCAGTTGAATGGTCTGCAAATTGTAAAGTGTGGAGTGCCCCCGGGCAGAGTACATGAGGCGGAAATTGCTCCAGCGATACTGTCAGCCTGGCAGCGCGTCGTGCCGCCCGTGAAATGATGCTATGATAGCCCGGTACTTGTTTGGTGCGTCATGGCGACGTCTTCTACATCCTTTGGCTTCAATTGATCTCGATTGTCAGTCTGAATGCTGCCAAAGATATTGCTGAGCACCTGTTGTACAATGACATGCGGTCGACGTAGAAGCAAATGACTATCGCCCTGATTGGGTTAGGGCCGAGTTTGTGATCCACCAGACTCTAGCTCGAGCTTGTGCGTGTAGGCTTCACGTCACATATTTTGCTCTGACCATCCTGTCTGGGGTAATAGGTAGATCTTGAGAGCAAGACCATCGACGAGTCCCAGCCCGTTGCCAATGATGAGACTGGCTGGGAAGAAAATGTCGTTGGCAAGATACACAATGTCACGTGTATCCGATCCGCCGCGGAGATCTGTACGGGGTGCGCAATGAGATTCCATCCACATCCAGCGCAGCATAGTCACGAGTTGGAATTACGGGTGGTACACTCTCAAGGCGTGCAGGATTGTCGTACGATATAGGGGGTGGCGAGCGATAGTTCAGATCGTGGGGCATGACCAGTCTGTCTGCCCATACAGAAGGTCCTACGTCCCCCGTTCCCGTCACTACAATGACCACGGCCATGGTCAATAATTCGGCGCGAGCAGAAGCATGCAAGTCGGAAGCGTAAGTGCTCGCAAAACACGCAAGCGCAAGCCTCCATCAGCCACCACCCACGAACCTCAGTCCTATCCACGATATTCCGACCAGCACGTGCCCTGAGGATTACTAGCCAATCCGCGTACAATTGCACATAGGCCTGGCCATATCAGCACTCTCCATCCTCATTCAAGAGAGGAAAAAACGACGCTCTTGCTTGCATTCTTCATGTCTCCATCCCTTGACGATGATATACCGCAAAGAGACAAAAAAGAAAAGACATGGCTAATGCTGTGTCTACTACTTGTAAACAATCACACGCTGATCACTTTTGCGGCTGCCCAGGTGCCGTGGCTGCCCCAACTGATCGACAGGGCCGCACCCGACGCCATGACCTCTTATTGCCGCCGAGCGCCGGACTTCACTTCTTCCCCTCTCTCCTCCCGCCGTTCTACACACTGCGACTCGGTCGTTTTATCTCCTCCATCCATGGCCCCCTTCTCCCCGCTCTCCTCATCCTAGAATAAGAGAACACGCCGGCTTGTCTCACGATTAGTCAAGCGACCTCGAGGACTAACGGCTAGAATCGAGAGAAGAGGGCGGGCTGGGCTTGGACGCTACTTCGCGCTTCCTGGGGTGTTGTCCGTCCGCTCAGTAGGAAGCGTGCCCTGCAACGACAAAGCCGAGCATAAGTAAGCTTCGCGCCAGCGCCAGCGTCAGCGCCAACCGCCCGCGCCCGCGTCCAAATCCCAAAGTCGCGACTCTCCCATGTCCAACAGCCCCCCTTGGGCACTTTACTATGCGATTCTAGAGTTCTCGACATGCTCGTTGCAATCTTGCTAACTGCTGGGAAGTCACTCTGCTCCCCATACTCCCTGTTTGCCCTGTACTGCCTACACGCCCTCCATTCATGCCCCTTTACCTTGCATTTAGTACTGACTGTTTACAATGTCTAATCTACCGCGAGCGACTACCGACTAGCGAGTCCGTGAATCAGGCACACTTGGCTTGGGGCTTTCGTACTCTCGTACCCTTCTCGGTACTGCGCGCTGCACTTCACTGCACCTTCACATCCCCCCTTCGCGCCCGCCGAGCCAAGCTAGGGCTGTAGCACGTTTTCAACAATCAGGTTTGCTGTCTGTGTATGTGTATGTGAGCCATCGGCGGTAGGTACATACCTACTTGCCCTGGATTTCTTTTCTCCGACGTCCATGTCTTGACTCGTCGGCCGGGGGGCCTCGGCTCAGGGCTCAGGGCCTTGCAAGGTGAGAATTCTACGAATTGCTTACACGGCTTGTGTCGTCGCTCTGCTGTTTACTGTGCGGCGCCATGGCTTGTGTGACGTTCCTGCCGCTCAAGCAGAAGAAGGAGGAGAAAGACCAAAATACGAGATGTTGAGTCGACTAATCGCCAGCACAGAGTCACGAATTCACCCGCAGCGTTTCTGCAAATCATACCGAGAAGTAAATCGCAGAGAAATAAGAAAAAGAACAATACAAATTTTTGAAAGATGAGGGGTATAATGCATTCTCCTCGCTTCTCTCCAGCAGATCATTTCCCAAAGTCATGTCAAGTCATCTAAAGTTCTCTTTTCCAGACGTATACTCGTTGCACGCATCATTTCAATGTGCTTGTCCAGCAAAACAGGTCGGACTAAATATTTCCCACGCCGCCAAACGGATCCAGCCCAGAAAGGCCAAGAGCAGAGGAAAGAAAGGGTGGTAGGGGGGTATCTAGTGGTGAGGAGCAGGGGTAGCCTCGGCCTTGATGGGCAGAGTGAAGCACTCAGTGAAGCCCTTGCCGTTCCTCTCGCCGCCAATGCAGCCAACGAGGGCAGTAGACTGAATGGAGCCTGCGAGTACTTATTAGCCTGGGATCAAGACTCTGGACAGACGGGTCAGGAAGAAAACTTACCACCCAGGGTGCCACCGACAGTGACGCTGTGGTGAATGGCAGTACCACCGAGACCACCGGACAGAGCGGTGCCAGAGTGGATGACAACAGTGCCACCAATGGTGCCACCGGCGGAGTTGCCAGGAGCAGAGGCCTGTCCACCGCCAACACCAGCGACGGAGGTAGAGCCAGGGGCAACGACGACGGTGCCGGAGAGAGTGCCCGAGGCGCCGAAGGGACCCTTGGTGGTCGCACCGCCAATGGCACCACCGGTGGTGATGGCACGGCCGCCAGTAGGGGTAGGAGCGACGACGGAGCCAGAGGCACGAGACTGGCTGGGACCAACGACAGAGACGGAGGCGGAGGCGCGGGACTGGCTGGGGCCAACGACCGAGGCGGACGCGGAACGGACAGCCAGGACGTCTGCTTCATGTCAGCATTTTCGGTCTCTTGAGCTAATCGAGACTCAAACACCTACGGTGAGAGCCACGAGCAGGCTGGGGAGCAGCGGCAGTCAAACCCAGGAGGGCGAGAGCGACAACGGAGAACTGCATCTTGATGATGATGATTTTGTCGGGTTGGTTGATTGATGGAAGAGGTTGCTCTGTCTGCTGGAAGTTTGCTGGCTGAAGAAAGACACTCCTTCCTTGAGCCGCTCTTCATACATCTTATATGTCCAGCAATGCTATCTCAAAGTCCAAAGTCCAAGCCTCGGCAGCGCCTCCTCAAGTCTTAGCATCCTGCCATGTCCAAAGGAGCAACGCGCGCGCCTCAACATTTTTCGAATCTGTGGAATCCATCGCACGCACAGACGCTCCAACGACGTCCCCCGTGGGGAAGCTAAGCATATCTGTGGCGCGCTGGGCTTCTCCAGCGCAAAGAGTGCACTAGCACCAACGGCATGCGGGAATAAAGGTCTCTAATCCGATGCCACTAGCTACATTGGAGCGATCAGCAGCAACTGGAACCGCCGAGATGCTGGTTGTCTACCGCCGAGGATGCGCGGCTCTGCGAGATTTTGGCAAGGCTTCGTCTTTGTACCACCTCGTTGTCCCTCCTCCTCATACTCTTCGTGCGGCGTGCGGCGTGATGGCGAGCTAGTCCATGCTTTAGCGTTTCCGTGGTGCATTCTGGTCTTCAGGCACGCTGCCTGAAATGGAATGAAGATGTCACTGGCGCTGGGATGGACTGATTTTGGACCTTTCAAAGCTGAGTCGAGACAGCATTGGCTCTGGGTGACTGATTGTCTGATGCTGCGTCGGTGTGATGCGAGCCTGAAGGTAGTCTGTCTCACAGCAGTCAGCCGAAAGTAACGTTCGGAAGTGCAAGTCTTGTGGCTTCTTAGCTCACCACGAAGCTCCAGCCCTCGTCCGCTAGACGAAACAAAAATGCATTACCCGCCCGTTGGACGCCATGCTACAATGCGCTGTTGTGGCGTTCGAGGTGTCTGGGGTAACCCTTAAGGCGTGATTGTCTGCAGATTGTGAGTCGTAGAAATCGCCCTCGCCGAGGCGGGGATTACGATACGAGTCAATACTGCGAGCGATGTGATGTTGTGGCTGGCCCATGGCCCAAGACCAGGAGGAAGAGTGAATGTTGCAGCTGGAGACATGTGAGAATGCGTTTTAGCGTCATGGTTCACACGCCGGCGCTCGCGTCGAGGAGGCTGAGAACGATCGTCATTGATGGTGCAAGGACTAGACGCCCAAGATCGGAGTGTCGGCTCAGCGGTCAGCATTCAGCCATGATTTGGAAACTCGTTGGCTGTGCAAGCCGCTGATCGACAGGAACGCCTCTACCTTTGTTTTGAACCCATGCGAGGAAACGCCCTCGGCTTCACATATTACGTCTTTCGGGTTGTGCTGCCTGCTGTACCTTGCAAGGGCGTCACGCTGAGGTTCAACTTTGTCGAAAGGTAGTCAATGGACATGGTCGGCCCATTGCACTGATTCATAGTAAATCGTCATACGCATAGCAATCATGATCAAGCATCTCGATACTGAGCCGGAATCTGCGACCTGGCGACCCCTTTTGATTTGCAATTCCCTCGCGAATAAAGCAGAGACTGATCTCGCGAACGTTGGTCTTCCTCCAACTTGATCTCATCTGATTTTGTCAGATGAGAACGCCGTTGTTTTCCTTCTGAAGTAGACTTGCCTCGTGGAAATTCCTGTCTAGCTTGGATCGAATGGGACTTGGATCGATAATTGAGGGAGCAGCATCCTGACCCTCGGCATGGCACCAGGGCCAACACTCGACGTAGTCGCGAGTGTGAGTAGGCTGCCACGCTGCTAATCTGCCAAGGGAGGAGACGGATTTAGTCTCGCAAACAGGATGGTTTTGCCCGAGGCAGGTGCTTCCGACGGTGGACTGCGGCTGTAATTGCCTTCTATGAGAGGCATTCGAGCGAATTCTGAGTTGGTCAGCGTCGCCTTTTCAGCAACTTGTGATCGAGAACATTGAATGAAGCTCAACAAGATCTCGGATAATGATGTGCTCTTTCTTGTGATTCTAAAAGGAACTCTATGCTAATTTGTACGATTTTGCAATCCCGACCGAACTGACCTGGTCACTCTGCATGCCAACCAACACCGATGCTATGGAACGCTTCTGCCCCAGAAATGCAAATCTATATGTAAACTCGGATCATCAACCGCGTGCTCTTCGTTCATTCGTCAGACTGATTAGTGCTTGTGGACGTAGGCCTTCTTGTTCTCAAAGGCACCCTTGCAGGTCTCGCGAGTGGAGTACTCCTTGCCCTCCACAATGTTGGTGTAATTCCCGACCCACTGCTTGACAAAGGGCAAATCAGCACCCTCAACAGAGCGAATCTTCGCGCTGCCCGACATGGGCACAGGCGCAGAGTCCTTCAAGTGGCGGTTGCAAGTGCCGCCGGGGATAATTTGGTTTCCAGCCTTCCATTGCAAGGTGGCATACTGGTGGAACAGATTGTTCCAGCCAGGCTGAGCACCTCCGAACCCACCAGGAACCACCTTGTCGTACACAGCAACAACAGTGTTTTGAGCAACGTTCTCAAGCTGGTTGTTGGCAGCGTAGTCGTCAGGAATGTTGGGGTCCTGGTTGTAGTTGTCGTACCAGACTTGAGAGCTTGAAAGCTGACCGTCAGGGTAGGCGCCCTGAAGATCAAGGGAGTGACCGGTCTCGTGGACCATGACGTCCATGTTCGTGGCAGTGGTGCCGAAAAAGGCCACATTGCCATTGGCGTTGTAGGCATAGTTGTTACCTGGCAGGGTCAGGAAATGCCTGTTCCAGCTACGCATTGCCACGGGAAGACGGCCGTAGATGTCGATGGTAGTAACTAGATCCACGGCGGAGTTCTTGTGACGGCAGAGAACCCACGCGTCCGGGCAGTCGTCGTAGTGGACATTGTAAACTTCAAAGTCGGAAGGGTTCAAGCTCTCATCCTGAGCAATGTTCTTGCAGTCCTGGGGAATCCAACCAGCACCCCATTGATCCCAGTGGGAACCGGTCGGGTGGAGGTTGTCAATCTGGCCTTGTTCAAGGTAGTCCAAGTTGCTGCTGAGAGCAGGCTTGGTCAAGCGGGTTGAGCAGCACTCTTGGGCAGCCGCAGCCGCAGCAAGAAGCGTGAAAGTAGCAGTCTTCATTGTCTTGAACGAGAAATATCGATCGTCGGGAGAGAGAAGTGAGCTGAATAGCCGATTTTGATTGCCAGAGAAGCTGCGAGCGAATTGTCTGAAGAGTCCATGAATTCAAGGATGCAAGCCGCGTTAAATACTTCAATGCGGACTTCTTGAGGAGGCCTTACTCAAGCAAACTCTGTAGTCTCTGCTGCTTCGTGTAGCATCGGATGATAGGAGCCGAGTTCGTGATCACTCTGAATGGATGGATGATACTCTGCCAGAAACGCTTGAGAGGCCTGCACCAGAAGCGCCGAGCAGAGCGGAATCACTAGTGGCGTCCGTATACAGCTGTCGTTAGGCACGATGGCAAGAGTCGTGCGGGTTTATACCATCTTTTGAGCTGGGCCAGGCGGCTGGGAGCAAGCCATGCCCTACCAGCCGCTGCATCATGGAACCTCAAAATCTTCCTCAAATGCTGGCCTGAAGATTCAAGATTCTTGTGTTAATCGTCGATTCATGTTGAATATTCTTGACACCGCAACTTCAGCAACACACCTAATCAGCTCAGGTGGAGCGGTCTGTGAGGCTGGTTCGGAGACTTGTGAAGTGCATCATTGCCACTGCGGCTCTTCAGGCGGCGCAAAAGGCCATGTGCAATGCGACTGACTCGACGTTACTTTCACCGCATGGTCGATTAGAGCGCGTGGGTGCGTAACCAAAAATGGGCATTCCTAATGCGCTTAGGTAGAAGAGTGGTATTGCAGTGATGCCCACGCGACATTGACGTTACAGCCCACTAGCTCCGTATTCCAAAGCCAATGATAACCGATCTGCACAGGCCATGACCAATTGCGCTGCACATTCGGTGCGTATTTCATGATTAGGCCCGCACTACCTTCATGTCATCCGGGGAGGGGCCGAAAATGGACTGCTTAAGTTCGTCTTCGAGTGCCTCAGGGTTCGAGCGACATCATGGGGTGAGCCCAAATTGTGCCTCGTACGTCTCAGCCCCACCTCCAGCATTGACTACGAAGACGCAGGAAACCCAACTTGGGCTATCGAGTCTACTTTCCCCGACTCATATCTCTTCGTAGGCTCTTTGTGCCTTATACGAGTCCTGTAGTGCAGCCGTAATTGTGGCCAGCTAACAGGGCCGTGATCCGAGATGCAAGTCATGAGGGTTGCATCGACATCTTGGCACTTACGATAGGTTGCTGCTAGAAAGGCTCATCTCTTCTATTTCTCTTGACTTTTCCTTGTTTCATCGGTTATGTCGCGATACGTCGCATGTTTGAATGACTCGTCGCCCGTTCCTGCATCGGCCGCGGACAGAACAGCCGACACGTTTGAGCGGATCAAGTCGTTCGCAGGTGCCATGTGGCGTTCCTGGATACTCCCGCCTGCCTAAAGTCGTAGCGGATGAGCCTGATGAAGCAAGTTATAGGGTAGGTGTGTTCGTCGTCGAGGGTGTGTATGATCCGGGAGCGCGCCAGCCTGATTTCTGTCGGGAAGGGGTTGCAAAGATTGAGCATGACGAAGGGTGGCGCTCCGGACGGTCCTAGACGTTCAAGGTGATTAGACGGCAACGCGCGATAGATGCTCCGCTACGCTACTGCGCGAGACTCAACCGTTGAGGTTTGCAGCCATCGGTGATGTCCACCACAAGCTCTGGAGATGTCGCAGCGTCTGCTTATCCTCAACAGCAACGTGGTACCATCTCAGTGTTTCTTCCATCAAAGTCAGATACGATGAATGCAGCATCCAGCCATGAAGTAGGCTCTCGACAACAAAGTCCTGGTGGAGTTCGTGAACAGTGGAAGAGTCTGTACGTGCAGTCTTCGACGTGACCGAGCGTGAAGCAAGAATGCGCAATGCGGCGCTCCAATGCAAGCTGCAAAGCTCACAGTGGCAGCAACCTCTGATTCATTGGAAGGGACATCCGGACTTATAAGGAGAGTCACAAGGACGGAAGGGTCAAAGGCACCTGGATGGATGGTCGTATCTCAGCGGTACCCAGTGTTGCTTTCAGTGCATAGGTGCTGAAGCGTGCATCAAGACCTGGTGTGGTGGGACGGGTCGCAACTTCTGCATGGGGAAGTGTTTTCCCGGCGTCTTGCTCTCAGTTTTGATGGTCTCCACCTTCAGCATCCGCCCTTTGACTAGGTATTACACGGACTTGCAACATACGGGGAAACCGAACCTCCAGAGGTAAACGGGATGAGATTCGACCTTCAACAATTAGTGCGACTATGCTGTCGCGGTCACGTCGAATTAGCGACATGGTCTTGCATGCCCTATCACGCCTCGTACACAACTGATTTTACCCTTGAGCCATGCCCATTCGTGCGAGAGCCTCCGCCCGCTTCTTCTCTTTCTTCTCCTTCTTAAGGCGCTGCTCTTCAGTCATGGTCTTCTCTTTCTCGGCCTTCTCTCGTTCTTCTTGCGCTGCTTGATCCTTCCACTGCCGCCAGCCGTCAAAATCAATCAGCGCTTGCATACATCCCCATTCCATCACCTTTCGCTCGAACCATACTGTGTTGACGGGCTACAATACGAAGTCAGCACACGCCCTGCCGGCGTGTCAGGGTAACTTACTTTGGTCAAAAAGTCATTGCAGCCTGCAGCCAGTGCCTCGTGACGATCGCTCTGTAGACTGCTCGCAGTCAAGGCCACAATGATAACAGGACTCTTGAAGATTCCATCAATTTTGTCGTCAGGATTAGGGGATATCTGCTCGTTGGTGATTTGAGGTGGCTGATCTTCAGCCGAGCTCCTTGCAAACACAGCTATCCCATTCACCCGCTCCAGACGCCTGATCTCTTTCGTAGCTTCGAGTCCGCTCATAATCGGAAGCTGGATATCCATGAGGACCAGATGAAAGCCTCCGGTTCTCCATTTTTGCACAGCTTCTCGTCCGTTCATCGCTGTCTGCCATCGAATCTTCAACTTTCGTGCAAGCTGCTCGAGTAGTTTCAGATTGATAATATTGTCCTCCACAATCAGAACATTGATGGGAGGTACAGAATTATCGAGAATCCCCGAAGTTAGGCCAAGCAGATAGTCGGAGATATCTGAGTTGCCTGTGTCCGGCATTGCTCTGGGCTTTCTCCTCTTCGGCCGAGGTGAAGCTACCCGCTCGATTGTCACAGGTGGTGTTGCGACCTTTGCTGCCAGCGCTGCAGAGGCAACCTCTGGTGCTGGAGGTGTTGGTAAAGGAGGCGGATTGGGAGGTCTCTGATGGTCCGAGTCGCGCCGAGTCTTGTGTGGCCGCAGACTCGGGGCGGCATTCCCACCGTTGATGATTGTTGGTGAGCTGGTATGCGTCCGCGCCGTCTTTGGGCGATGGCGTGTCTTGCCACCAAGACCTGGTGACGGCAGCGGGGGCACTTGACCAGTCTCTAGCACAGATATCGAATGAGGCGGATGGAAGGGGCGCGTTTCGGCATTACTCATATGACCGGGAGACGGTGCAGGCATTGGTGGGAAGTATTCGCCGCCGTTTTCGGCTGGCCGACTATAGTCCAGATATGAGACGTGGTGCGAACTACTGCTCAAACCTGGAGACGCTCGAGGCGTCTTCTTGATCGGTACGTCGATCAGCAGGGCATCGTCGACCGTCTGTCCACCAGGAAAGAATGCCTCCAGCACCTTGCTCATTGGCTCTTCGGGAGCCAGAACGCGCTCCCTATGTGAAGACTCGCGTGGTATTATTTTCAATGACACATCTAGGAGACAAATCTTAGTATGATAGCGTGTATATGGGTGTCCTTGGTAGACCTACCTGGCGAGTCGAAACTCCTCCCCAAAGAGTTTTGATATTTACGAAGTATCGTATCGCGCACATCGTCTACGAGATCATCTTCCTGATAGGCGACAAGGGTTGCAGAGGCTCCGGGCCTTCGCACCCACACTCTTCGACGAGCGCTCATTCTGGTCGGCGGAGGTATCGCGTCACCATCCGCTGGGCTCCCTTTGGGTCGCAAAGGACCGCTCAAACGAGATCTGGTTGAGTCAGGCGCAACTTCGAGTCGCAGGGAGCTCTGAGGTAGCGATGTGTGCGAAGGTGGAGGAGGATGGAGAGACTCGGGCCGGCTGCTCGTTCGCGAGGATGGAAGCTCCGTGTGTGCGTCAAAGGACTCTTCTTCGAGGTTGAGGCTGGGGACATCTGAGGTCTTGGTTATGTTCTCTTGGATTGTGCGGTGATCGACTGGACTGCGACTTTGCGAAGTGGTGGCCGAGACCGTAGACGCGCCCTGGCCGGTGTCGATCCTGTGCTTGGAGACGGCGCGGCGCAGACCGAACAAGCTCCTTCGGCGGTGGGAAGGGTTAGTCGGGCGGTTGGTTGGCAGGTAGGATGAGTGTCCGGGGTTGGAGGCAGGGGAGGAGAGGTCAGACGATGAGGTGTTGTTGGACGTCGAGTTGGCACGGGCAGGGTTGGACAGACCGGAGGCGCGGCGGAGAGCTTTAGCGGCAGACAACTTCATCTTGCGCTCGTACTGGGCCTATGGGCCATGATGGATGGGGTATCTGGAGTTGATGCTTGACACAAAGGATAAAAGGTCACAGGTTTCAAAGAGGCAATAAGTGTGCCATCGCGCAGCCTGCAGGAGCGAGACACGCGCGCGATGGCTTTGGACGCCGGCTTGCTGCTTTTGGGGGCTCCATGTGTGTAGTACATACAGTACGCCCGTGTGATGGTCTGACAGGTGCGCTCGCAGCTGATCCACTGCCCGCCAGTCCCTAGTGCCTGCTCGACACCTCCCCCTGCTAGGCATGCTCATTGCTTGCCTGTCCGACGGTTCTACTGAGCGTAGCGGGTCTCGCTTTTGAGTTGAAAACCCTCCGGACCGCCGAGCCTCACCACGTCTCCCAGACCGCATCTGGCAAGACTTCTCGCATGATCCTCCAATGATCGATAGCACTGCGCACGCTGTTCCGCTGCCTCCCAACACTAGCTGGCGGCCCAACTCCATGCCGGGGCAGCAGATATTCTCGCCGCAGCTGACTTTGAAGGAAGTCTGCCTCTTCGGTCTCTCGAAAGGCCCATGGTCTGTTGCCTTCTTGACAGAAGATGACTACGTTGGTAAAGTCTGTGTCTTTTGGCGCCTTCTTGGATCGAGGAACGTCGCGATACCATTTGCAATTGCCGAAGACGGCCTGAACACGCTCAATAGTATCCCACGTCTGTCGCCGCCTCAAGTCACCGGCGTAGTTGATCGCAATAGACCCCAGAGGTCTCAACAACGCCCGCAATTCTGTCAGGAATTCGATGCTGAACAGCGCCTCTGGCTCTTCGCCGCCCGTAAAGACATCATGAACGAGGAACTGATATTTCAGCCCCCGGCCTCGTGCATCAGCTACGTACCGCAGAGCATCCATATCATGTACGGTTACACTGGAGGGCAACTCGAAGTACTTGCGTGCCATTCGTGTAACAGACGGGTCGAGTTCAATCACGGTCGTATTGATTCCATGTTGATCGAAAGCTGACGGGCATGTGCCAATGCCTAGGCCACTGTGGTGAAAAGGTCAGCGACATGTGACTTGTGATGAAGGGCAAGCTTACATGACAAGTGCGTTCTGCTTAGTCTGAGAAGATTCTGTGGGGTATATCAAACGAACGGCTTCCAGCATGGTAAAGACCGGATAAATTGGTTCAACCACTTTCATTCCACCCGCACGGCTGCTTGGGGACAAGAGCCAGTTGCCCCCTAGAAGGCTGTGGTCGCACCGAAGCGCTAGAAATCCTTCGCTCAGATTCTCCACCACAGATACATACCCCGTCACAGAATCTACCCGCTCCAGAACACGAAACCCTTGAGGCAGTAAAGTAGACTCTAGGTACTTCTGGCCGAACGGCGAGTGCGGATTTGGGAACGTGAACAGAGCGCCTAACAAAAGCAGCGGCAAGATCGTGCGTCGCGAAGGTGACACCAGAGTGAAGAGGGAAATGCCAGTCGCAAGTAGGCCCCATCTTGTCAATGTTGTCGTTAGTTGTACTGCGAAATGATTGAGCAAGTGTGCCGTGACCCAGGATACACCACTTCCCAGTGCAATACTCGCAAAGGGCGAGCGATCCGCTGCAGATGACAGTGCAGAAGCATGAGCCGCGAGAGCGACAGGCAACCAGCATGCGAGCAAGTTGATGAGAGGCCCATGCTCAGGACCGAGCGAAGCTGAAATGGAATGCCTGTTCAGGTTGTGTTCGCAAATGGCACATAGCGCAGCGACGCATGGAACCAGACGCGCGAGCCGTCGAGAAGACGAAGGAGGCAAGATCGTACGCCTCGCTCGCACAAGCAAGCGCAATGCTGCGTCTACTGCGATGGCAGAATAGACCGTCTGCCAATGCAATGTCGATGAAGCATCGCTGCCGTAGACGGGCGTGAGATTCGAAAGTACGGCAAACAGCCAGAAGTAGGAGAGCACCACCAGCGCCAGCCCTTGAGCGAAAGGAGCAAAGGCGAGAGTATTGCCAGGCATGGCGGCTGGAGGAGCACAGCCTAGGCAAGTCAAGGATCGAATGAGTTCCAAGGTTTAGCTTGGCCGGGCTGGTCGTTGCGGGTGGTCAAAGCTGCTCCAGCCCATGATGACGTAGGGACATTGGCGTTCGGACATTGATCATCCCACCGCACTCTTCACCCACCTGCACGCGTCTGCTGCTTCTCTCCACACTTCAATATCGACCCACAGGCAACACGAGGTCATCTCGTCTTCCTTGTACATCTTCTCTACTAGGCAACAATTGTTTCGTCCTTGGACATCCGCACAAGATGGCGTCCAACACTCACTGTCAGCAGAAGGCTGTTGCTCGTCTTTTCCTGTCTCTCCTAGCTACCCAGGCAGCAGCCAAGTCAACGCCTGATGCTGCTGCTGCTGCTTCATCCGCCGCCGTCTCAGCTTCTGCTGCAGCAGGCTCTGCTGCCGCTGTCGCTTCAGCTGCCGCTGCCTCCCAATACTCCTCTGTCGCCGCCCTTGTCTCAGAGTTGATCTCCGGCAAGCCTCCTACCTTCACCGAGTCCATTCTCTCCCGATTCTCATCTGCATGGCCTACCCAATGGATCGACCAGGCCGGTTCCTACGCTGCGCAAGCCACAGACGCTGCAAACAGCGCCTACGGCGAAGTTGCCAGCTCAGCAGGCTCCGTATATTCCGAGGCGAGCAAGTCTGCTAGCTCTGCTGCAGCGGATTTCACCGTCCCTGCCGAGGTTGAAGAGTACATTTCTGCGTTCAGCGCCTCCATTTCATCCGCCGTTTCTTCTGCTAGTCAGGCAGCTAGTGAGGGCCTGTATGGCACTTCCAAGGGTCCTATCCAGCAGGCTTCTGAAGCTGCATCCTCTGTAGCAGCTAGTGTCTACTCCGAGGTCTCCAGCTCGGCGTCTGTGGGTATCTACGGCACCACTGATTACGCCGCAAGCGCCACGATCGCCGCATCCTCGGCAGCAGACCAGATATATGCTGCTATCTTTGGTACGCCCAAGCCTACGGGAGTTGAGGGCATCTACAGCGACGCCGTCAGTAACGCTGGCGCTGCGTATGCCAGCGCCACCGATGCGGCTGCTCAGGGCTATAGCCAAGCCGGTGAATATGCCCAAGGCGTCGCAAGTCAGGCATCGGAGGCCATCTATGGTCCTGAGCAAGGTGCATTCGAGAGTGCCCAGAGCCGAGTCTCGGTGGCTCTCCAGAGCGCCATCAGCCAGCTCAGTGAGTACGGCGTCAGCGCCACTGACGTTCTTGGAAGCGCTGCCGCTGAGGCTAGCAAGAGTGCTAGCAGCGCCGCATCCTCTGTTAGCAAGGCCATCAAGGATGAGCTGTAAACAGTTCACACTGCCGGTTGTTTGCTCGCGTAGGGCAAAGGCAGAGGTTTGTTTGCAGAAGCCTGCATTCATGAGATAGCGAGAGCAGGCGGTTGTTTTACCAAGGAGTTTCTTAGGTTGGTTCGCGCTGTTCAAGCACTTTGGAGGAGTCTTGATGTGCCTTCGCAGTGTTGTTTATAATACCCCGTCACGTCTTATCAATAGTTTTGAACGAATGCACGAACGATTATCGACATCGTTGACGCCAGGCAATGTCCACGGCCCCTCTCGTCTGAACCTTGACAAGTAATGTTGACATACAGTTCTGGGACAGCTCACAGGTATTTTCGGCTTGCAGCAGCTATGCGTGCGCGGAACACGGGGCTTGTTATGGGCATGTCGACCTCATAGAAGGGGTTCATTGTCGTCTTCACCCAGTTCTCGTAGACGTCGGCAAAGAACTGTCTCACGGCTTCCTCGGCCGCGGGGCTCAAAGGGTTGCCTGGGACCGCTGCAGTCCCTGTCGCACTCGTGCTGCCACTGGAACTGCCAACGAGGCTGAAACGCTTATTGTCTAGTGGTGTGGCTGAGCCAGAAGTTGTCGCAGAGGTGGACCTAGGAAAGTGTCATTCTCAGCCCCTCCATTTGCATTTGGGCAGCGCCTTGGGGTCTTGGATGTGCTTACACTGGTCTTGAGTTGCCGGCTGCTGTCGCCGAGCTGGCCAGTGTTGTAGGCGCAGACGGATCCGGGTTCTGAAGCAGAAGAAATTTCGCGTTCGAAGGTGTAATGAAAGCATGGATATGTGCGGACTGGAAGCGGTCGATGCATTTGAGGTACCTGTCCATATTAGCAAATGGTCCTGACATGACAAGTGTCGCAGACAAAACTTACTTACATGGCGCCGGTGCTCCATTGAGCTTCCTCTACAAGATCCAGAGCAGCGTGGGTCACGAACTGGTTCATGTGTCTTTGGTCATCGCGGAAACGAGATACGCCGTCACCGCCGTGTTTACTCGTGCCGAACTCATGCTCAAAAAGCGGGTTGTCTTTGGTCCCAATAATCGTGAAGTAGTATGACATCTCGACCAGTCAGGGAATATGGCGTGTTCGGCGTTGACAACAGGCTGTGCAGCGAGGGTTCTGCGGATGGCGGCAAGTGAGGTTCAAGATGCCAAGACGCATCTTGATTGAGAAAGTCTATGCGCCTGCATCTATTTCAGTCCTTGAATGTCAGAGGGTTCATTCCCTGCGCTACTGACAGCTCAACAAGCTGTCAAGTCAAGCAGTTTAAATTACGCAGCAACGGCAAACTACTTTTTGGAATTCTCAATCAGCTGTCGCTAACTTTACATATTTGTTCAGGGCTATTTGCAGCACTTCGGTGACTTGGATACAAAGGCCACGGAAGTCCACCAGCGGGCCGCCGCACAGCACTCTCGTTCTCTCAACCCATCATGGGAGACGTCGTCCCTTTGCCAGAGCCAAACTTGCTCTCTTTGCCCTTGGAGCTCAGGATCAAGATCTAGTACGTGCTTTAGCGAGACGGAAAGGGGCTGGTGTGCTCTGGAGCTGGGGCTGACAGGGCCACTTAGTAATGAACTTCTCATCGCTGATATAGACATTGAATGGCCCAGTGAAGGCCTGTCGTACAGTCTTCATCCGTCTATCCTTACAAGTTGCAGAAAGGTCTATGAAGAAGCAGCTCCGATTCTGTACAAGGACAACAGTTTCGTCTTCAATCATCCAAGTGATTGCAATGTCTTTGTGCACCTTGCGGATCAGCAGCACAGTGAACTTATTCGTTGCGTGCTGCTACGTATCCGCGACCGCGACATCCGTCTGTGGACGGATTGGATGACCTCTACAGATCCTGTACGCTGCTTTGCGCATGATCTGCGCAATCTAGAGCGTCTAATGGTCTTCTTCCGCCATGCCAGTTTCTGGGACCCAAGCCGTCCTGTAGACGAGCAATACGGGTCGTGGACAAGGAACAAGAAGCTTGAGCATGGTATGCTTGGCTTTGCCTCGTCTTTCGGTATAAGAAGGCGCTGACAACCTGAGTAGTGTGCATGGTCATGGAGAATCACAGGAAGCCCGAAAAGACTCTGGTCATGATCACAAAAGCCCACAATCAAGGTCACTTCGATCATTTGCGGCACCATTATGGCCTTCCTCGTCCTCAACCGAGTCCTGCGAGTCCGAGCGATCTGAGACTCGTAAGTCCGGGCATCTTGCGTACTGCTCCGCTCACTAGTTACAACACTCAGATCCATTTGGAGATCGTTAGTCCAGTGGCTGACGCTGCGCGATGACAAGCCTTGCCTGTGATGAGCTGAGAAGATAGGACCATTCCCGAAGTCACTTTTTGCTGTCTATGAGCCTGAGTCAGTGTGGCTCCAACAGCTGAGATTCGAGACGGATCACCCTACGCAAATAAGAGGACGGGTTGCCGCCCATTACACTAGTCGCGTGGTCGAAGGCATGGCTGCCATAGCAGATCTGTCCCCGGCGTTCCTGCGAAGCCCATGGCAGACCTTTGTCATACATTGACATCACTTGCCCTCAGAGACTTCCTCTGAGCATGTCTTCTGGCAAACGAAATTACCTGCAGAAGTTACGCGGTTGTCAATGCCACTGCATGACTCGGTTGGCGCACGAGATACAGCGAACGCAAGTGGGACGAGAATCGAAGGCAGAGATCATGCAAGGGCGAGGTCTGGAAGTCACACAAGGCATGTCTGCGTTTCCTATCTACTGCGCAGTTCACATAAAAGACGTATGCAATCCCTCACGCCGCTTCCTATTTTACCTTGGGTTTTCATCCAGACTGCGAGACGAAGCGAGAACCTCGTTCTCTACCAGTGCCTGGTCAGGTGCTCAGTCAGGAACGTCAAGAACCTGTTCTGCAGGGCCATGCAATATTGTCGTTCTGTGCCTTGGCCACTGATCGAGCGAGACAAGATTCAAGATCTACTAAACATCGTTGCGATAATCATACAAGACCTTCTCCATATCCGCCGAATCTTCCACAACCTCGCTCTAGGCACAGGTGGACTCGTGCTCTCCCACCACGCATCCGAGCCTCGACCGCGTTCACCACCATGCAACCTAGTGGTCACAGCAGTGGTGCGCCCTCCATGAGTGGTGCTGCCCTCGTCTACTTGATTTTAGAGGTTCTTTGGACCTCGCTCCTCCTCCTTTTGGTTTTCAAGAACTTCCGTAATCGAGACAGCTATGCTGTAAAGATACGAGGATGGAATTTGATGGTTGCTCAAGTTGCTGCACTCCACGTCTACGTCTCGGCGATCTTCATCGTCTATCCGCTCAATGGTGCCTACAGCTGTACTTCGGAATTCTGGATGATGAACATCGTATTTCCTGGTGGTCTGGCATTGTTCCAGGCAAGCACTGTCAAGCTTCTCGCCGTACACGAGAACCAACTTGCGCTATTCCATGCCGAATGCCCACAGGACATGCATTGCACTGTTGGCCGTGTGAAGGTTCCTTATTTTCCGTGGGTCACCATCAAGGCGCAGGATCTCAAATTAGTAGTTCATTACAGTTGGATCTCGTTGGCCTTCTTTATACAAGTAAGCCGTTGCGCAATACATCGGCACGCGTTCAAATACTGACATTTACAGGCAATCGCAACTGCGTTCTTGTTCCTTGGCTCGCGTCGATTTGGAGTATCGACAGCTTTCTTCGGTGAATCAGCTGATTTTTCAGACTGTCGCAGAGGCTGGGAATGGTAAGCTAATGGCCTTTCAGACCGTTTCGCAAAGTCGACACGTCGGCTGACAAGGCCAGGGTACCTTCGGTGTTCTGGCAATTCTTCTTTACTTGGATATACGCACCATATCTGCTTGCGAAGTCATGGCACATACAGGACATCTATAAGTGGTCACTTCAAACGACTCTGTGTGTGCTCTTCGGGTTCGTCGATCTTACTCTTCGTACTATCTGAGTCATTGCGCTAATGGTCCAACGTAATAGCATGCCGGGAACGCCTTTGTGGTTAGCGACCTTGTACGGTCCTCAGGACAAGCTGCAATGGTTTTATCGCTACATGCCTCCAGCTACTTGGTAACACTACGCCCAGGTACTACTTGACATCTAGGCACGAAACTAACAGCTTGTGCAGGTTCGCACCTGGTCTTATGGCAATGGAGCTGACGACACTACTCATGCCCCTTGTCTGCAATGATCACAGCTCATCCCTTCAGCAAGCCCGCGAGAATCTTGTTGCAGCTTATGCGACCCTAGCTTCGGGGAAGCAAAAGGACAAGGACGAGACCACATTTAAGGTCCGGGCCTGCATCATCAACAATCGCGCAGCCATGGATTACCAGCTCGAAGACCATCCTGGAAACACACCTTTCGCACGTTTCTGCGCGCAAAAGGCGTTCGTGTACCATTCGGTGCTGTTTGTGCGTGGCACTCAGTCATTCAAACGGACGTTTAGTTTCGGAAGCGATGTCGAGCAGCAATTCGAGCAAGCCGCTTATCTTTGGTTCGTCCTCGGCGACCTCGATACATCGCCTTTTGGAGGAGTCAACGTACCTTGGACTTTTACCCGATTCATGCGCGGCCTATTCCAAGATGTTACTTTCGACCCAGCGGAGCCCTACATTGTAAACAATGCAGCGCCTTGGGAGGACATCCAACCCCCAGGATACAATGCCAATCCTGGCAGTATGATTGCTTTGAACAACGTCGCAGACCCAGAGAGCCTCCCCCAATACGCTCAATTCGATCTCAGAGTCTTTGGTGCGCTGAAGCGATCAGAAAATTTCGTCGTGCCTTCCACTTTCCTTCCTAGCGTCTTTGATGCGATCCGGGAGCACATTATGGACACATTCTTCAAAGGTCCATGGAGAAACTATGTCATCAACACAGCAAGTGATGAGTTCTTGAAATGGCCTCTCGATCGATTTGTCCCCAGGGATGAAGACCACCCAGCACGCACAGCGACAGTTTGAGGAGCCTCCTGCTATGCGAGCAAACAGTATGAGCATGGTCAACCCTTTGAGGTGAGTAGGCTTCGGCAGCCAATGCCTTTGAGTAGATAGTGATAGGAGGGTCGTTGGGCAGCCTGGAATCAGGCAGGCAAGTAATGAGAACCACGTTTGGTCCACTGTTGGCTACTTTGAGCGCGACCTGTGTCTTCGACTCGATTGATGCTTGACATCCTCATCGCGGTGCCTGCGATGTCTCCGGTTCTCATCTCGTGGCGAACGCGATCTGTGCTTCCGACGATGTCCCTCATTATCTTGATGATGTCTATGAGGCGACTTGCTTCGTGACCGTTTGATTCTGTGTTCTTCACCGTGCCTGTGGCTTCTTACATCGTCGTGTTTGTCCCGATGATGATGCCTATGTTTCCGACTCCGTTCCCCATCTCTTTTCTTGTCTCGTTTTTGCCTCTCCAACGCCTTAGTGACCTCATCTTGCTTCTGCTCAATTAGGTAGGCCTTCATAGGATCGTCGTCGTCGTGCTCAAGTTTGAGGCGTTGTAGGTCCCTCTCTTCCTGTAGCATTTCTCTCTCGTCCTCTTGATCGTCTTCATCCTGGTTGTCTTCTTCTGCGTCATTCTCGCCCTCACCCAGAGTATTGTCAACAATCTCTTCTCCTTCCTTGGGTTTGTAGCGCGTGTGATCTACTCTCAGCATTCGGCCCATGACACTTGCTCCACCCAGATTGTCCACTGCAAGATCACAGCTGCGCTGGTCTTCATATCGCAGGAAACAAAAGCCTTTTGATTTGCCCGTTTCCTTGTCACGAACGAGATTCACGTACGTTGGGTTGCCGTACTGTGAGAAGATGGTCACGATGTCACCCTCTGTGATGTTGAAGGGCAGTCCGCCAATGTAGACAAAGGCAGTATCGCGGTAGTCTGCATGCCAGGATGCGTTTGTGGGTGTTGCGGAGGCGAGCTCGGCTTCGTTCAGGCGCTGAGTCGCGCGGATCGAGTTCATGGTATTGACGATGTGGGTAGCTCTGCAGATCTCAAGTAATAGCTGACGTGCTACCAATTGCGCGTAGGATTAGCGGCGCATGGTTGTGTGTTGTATAGTTGCGTTTGGATGACCACAGTATAGCTTCGAGATGAGGATTACAATGTCGTCAGATGCAGGCGTGTAGCAGTGGAGGCGGCACGCGATGGACATGAAAAGAAATAAAGTTGACGGAGGCTCTGCAATTCTGCGCTGATCATCACCCTGGAGTACCCCGAAATTCCCAGAACACGTCCATCTTTCCGAGCATTCTGGACATAGACTGCAGGAGTTCCTCGATCTGCCAGTTACCTGTGATGCACGTCTACTCACCAAAAGGGAGCACTTGAACCAGCCTCACCCCCAAGGGGCATCACAAGACACCATGTCAGCCACACGAACGCAGACAACACCCAAGAAGACGCGACTCAAAAGCACCGAAGATGGCAGCAAAGGCATATGGTCCCAGCTCCTCGACGGCGTAGGCAGCGGCAAGCGCCTAGCAGAGAAGAACGTCCTTATCCTCGGCGGCTCCCCTGAAACGCAGCGCGACTTCCTCGATACCCTAGCTCAGGACGCGCAGCGCAGAGGAGGACGAGGCCAATTCGGCAAACGCGCGCCCGTGGCCAATCGTTTTGCTTTGGGATACACCTATCAGGACATATTGGATGCGGATCAGGATGACATTCTCGCTCGCTTGTCGCTTTACATGCTGTCAAATCCGAAGATGTCGTACACTACGTTGCTGGAACCTCTCCTGACGCCCAAGACGATACCGCATACGCTAGTGGTGATATTGCTGGACTGGTCGCACCCGTGGACGTGGATGCGAGAATTGCGTACCTGGACGCGCATCTTGAGAGCAACGCTCTCGGGACTGGACGTCGAGTCCAAGGAGCTACTAGAGGAGAATACAAAAGAATGGAGCGAACGGAGAAGAGGCCCTTCAGCAGAAGGAGTCGCCGCAGCAGACCGACCTACATCTAGCGAAGGAACAGCAAATCTACCGCTCGGCCCCGGTGAATACGATGAGCACCTGGGTCTACCACTGTGCGTAGTAGCGCAGGGCGCAGAGAAGATTGAAAACTACGAAAAGGACCACCACTGGGGTGACGAAGAGTTCGACACGATCCTGCAGTACATACGAGCGGCACTGCTAAAGCACGGTGGATCCTTGATCTACTCCAACTCGAGCGCTACCGCTGTTGCTACCACTGCAGCACCGGCGCCTAATGATGCAAATGCGCCGCAGACTGGACCAGCTGTCTTGCAGTCGCTAGTACGCGGTAGTCTCGACATTCATTCCTTGCTGCAAAAGAACGCACTCAAGCACAACGTTATCGACCGCGACCGCATCGTTGTACCTCCAAATTGGGACTCATGGGGCAAGATTCGCGTCCTCCGCGAGGGCTTTGATGTCGAGAGCGTGAGCGATGCATGGTCGTATGATATTCAAGTACCCAAGATCCCCGCTGCACCAGTGCTGGCGCCAACCGAAGAAGGCGCCGCACAAACAGAGCGACCTCCAATCGCTGCACAGACGCCTGACGAGCTCCTTGACCACGCCCTCGTGCATGAGTCGCCCGAGCCGTCGGCCGTAACATTGTACGAGGCCGCAGTGCGCGACCCGAACCCTACGCACGACATCAACTCGACACAAAAGGACATTGACACGCACTGCCCGCCGAACCAGGATTTCTTCACAACGCAAAGTGTAATTCTAGATAAGCTAAAGGCCGAAGACGACGCAGCGAGCAAAGCGCGCGAAGCGAGACAGACAACATCCTCAACGGGCACGTCCAAGGGTCCCGGTCAACAGGGCACCGCCAGCACAGGCAATGCAGCGCGTGATATTGGCGCTGCCTCGGATGCAAAAGTCAGCGAGCATATTGGACCTGTTCAGTTTAACATGGGTGGTATTCAAGTTGACGCAGATGATGCACTGAAGAGCTTGCGCAACGCAGCTGCTGCGCGCAACAGCCAGGCGACTGCAGCAAAAGGACCAAGCACACCCGCAGGCCGAACAGTGCCGCTCTTCAGTCCGACGAAGGAAAAGGGCGAGAGTGAAGCAGAAGGCGAGGGAGAGCAAGAGGATGAGAATGAAAAGCTGAAGAGCTTCTTCGCTGGGTTGATGACGAAGAGCAATGCTGGGACACCAAAGGGGAAGAGTGAATCTGGTAGTGGTGCTGGCGGGGCTAGTACGCCTAGTCGGAGCTGAGGAGATCATAGCAGAGCGGAGCATGCAGCGTACTCTGAGATACCGATTAAGATAATTAATACTCTCAAATCTGGCCTTTTCTGACCCTTGATCCCGTGGTAGATCTGACGGGCGAAGCAGCCTTTCAATGTTCGAGCTCTTGAGGAAGCACCGCAGGCCAAAGAGCCAGAAATGCCAAATGAATCAAGAGGGTGATCATCCAAGTAGCGTAAGGACTCTGAACCGCGGTTGCAGTGAAGATGTGACAAAAGAAGATGATGCATTTCATGCTGTTCTGCCCCTTTCAATGCCATTGTCTAATTCCACAGAGTCGTTTCCCACATCTCCGCTTCTCCTTTCAGATACCCATCCCTGCAAGCTCAAATCGCGTCTAGAACCAGGTCTTGTGGCCGAGGACCATCCGGGTCATCATGTATAGCGTCGCAGCGAGGGTGGTGTACTGTGTAACCTGGAAGATGCCAAGGTAGATCTTGCTACGAGGAGTCTGTCATCCGAAAATCCGTTAGCATTCTTTCTCTTCTTCTTCTCCTTCTCCATGACATTGTCCGCTTCCTCCTGCAACAAGAGACGCGCCATTCTGATATTCGCCGTATCCGTGTCCCGCTAGGTCTCCCATCACTTCGCGTGTTCGTCGCACACCCCATTCTCCTTTGCACTCAATGTACACCGCGGATCACAAGCAGACGAGATGAGACGCACCTTTTGCCAGTATCGCAGTCCGTCGTGCTTTTGGAACAGACGCTGGTATGAGGGAACGCGGTTCTCGCGGAACAGCCAGCTGTGAGCGTGTCAGTTTTCTTTCTTCGTTCCGGTCGTTGGGGGGATCGCGGCCGCGCGGAGCGGGCGCAGAAGAGGCTACATACCCGGCTTGACGGATGACGGTGGAACGCATCTTTGCGACGAGTGTGTCTTCTTGTGGGGAGAGTGGAGATGGGAGGGTGCGAGGACAGTAAGGGCGTATGGTCGACTGAGCTGTTGTTCCGAATGGATGAGGTCGGAGCTGTGAGATGGTCATAGCTCAGACCTGCTTAGTAAGCAAGCATGGCCATTGAACGGCCATGATGTGATGCCTGGAAGTTATGCTTATCGCTCCTTGCGCTCATACCTTATGAAATAATAAAGATCAGGATGCAAGTGTGCAACATACTGGCATGCAGCATGAAAGAGAAGATTTGGAGGAATTTAAATCATCAATTGGGTCGTAGAAACCTGTACCAGCCCGCTCTTGCGCAAATAACACGTCCCTCACGGTTTGTCGTCAAGATGAATCGCTCATAGCGAGCATCCCTCCCAGCATTGATAACAACAACAGTCTCATCATCAAGCCAGCCTAGTACACCTTTGCGCGTCTTAGGCGGAGAAGGCTGCTTGTGGCCGAGTTGCGACACGTCCAGCATCTCCTCTTCCTCTTTGCCCGGATCGAATTTGGTTGATGCGAACGAATATACATCAGTGAATACCCGAGGTGCAAATGGCAACTTCGCTAAACCTCCCCATTTCTGTACATTACCGAAGAGTCCTGCAGACTGATCTGTGCTGGCGCCGGATGCTGAGCCTGGTGAACTCCCGCGCTGTGATTGCTCCGTTCTGGATGAACTGGGAATGTCGAAGATGTGCAAGGTCGAGGTGTCGGACGTGAGTGCAAGGTGATCTCCAGAGGGAGATATGGCGATGGAGTATATAGCTGCTCCGCCGACGCCTCTGCGTAGTTCTGCAAGACGCGAGCAACTTTGAGTCGAGTGCACGCGCACGAGTGTCCCCTTCCACAGCTGTTAGCACGAGTTCGAAGGTACGTTGAGGACACGGCTTACTGTGGCGCTCCCAGATGCTACAACTTGCTCATCTGGACTGAGTGCCAGTGCACGAAGCGCGCTGGTATGCGCTGGTATGATGCTCACTCTTTTAGAGTTGATACTGAGAATCTGTATCTGGCCAGCAGTACGCCCTGGGAAACAGAGTGTCTGTCGACCCAGGCAGCAGAGTCCAGCGGGATTGGATGCAGTGTCGTAGCTCGCTACTTTTTCGATCGAGTTCTGATGAGTATATAGACTGACTGTGTTTTCCATGACAATGGCCATGTGTGTGTCGGTGAGACATGTCCGAATGATGGCAGCTCTGGTTGTGATGGCAGCAGTCTGCTCTTGCTTGGCGGAGTCCCATAGCATCAGTTTGTTAGGAGGCAAGAGAGGCGAGAGTCCACCGGCAGTCAAGCCGATGATCTGGCTTGACCCAAGCATCTGCGCAGTCCCAACACTGCCATTAAGGTCTATCCTGTCAATTGGTACCAGAAAAGGACGGCAGCTGCTACGCTCACCGAGGCTTACCTTGCTCTAGGTACGTTTCGCATGTATCAGCAGTGAATACTGAAGGATGCAGTCATCAGCCATTGATGCATTTCAGAGTCATTGCAGACATTGTATACTTGAGAATCCCGTGTCTGTGGCTATGGAGAAGAACTTATGGTCATAATTAAAAGCAACGTCGTTTGCTATAGGTCCCGAGGACCGGTCCAGCGCGGTGCGAGCGTTCATTGCTCCCAGTTGGCGTTGATATGGACGGACGTGCTCAGATTTCGATGGGCTGCAAGCACAAGGCCATGACAAGTAGAGGCTGTGTGACACCTGGCTAGCCGGGATGTCGAAGAGGGCAATTGAAGGTGAGATCGACGTTGAGTTGTCGAACCCTCGAAGCTTTCCGGGACTAGCGCGCCAAGTCCCCAGCAACCCCTGAAGGGAAATGGAGCACCGGACGGCCGCCTTCCAGTCCAATCTCCACGCCGACTCCTGCCAGGCTGAGAGTTTCAAGGAGATCGTCTCAATAGACCATCTTGCGTTTACCACCTCCTCCTCCACTGCCGCATCTCGGTCCCACATCCTTGTCGTCTTCGCCGGCCTCCTCTCTCCACCGCGCCCCGACTATACTTTGTAAAGCGCCAGCGTAGGCGCGACTTCAAGAGCAACATGTCTTCAGCAGCCAATGCGGTATGATACCACCTGCCCCTTTAGCTTGGCAGAGACCCTGTGCTTCTTGAAACATGGCTGACCACAACCGTGAAACAGATCAAGATTCGCAGAAAGAAGAATGTCAAGAAGGGAATCCAGTTCTGTTTGATGGTTTGCGGTGCATCGGGAACTGGTACGATAACTTCGCTCCGAGCTGCATCCCAACAAACCGCATCGCTAACGTGTCATCGCAAGGCCGTACCACCTTTGTCAATACCCTATGCGGAAAGAACGTCCTCCCCGGCAAGGACGCTGACGATGCCGCCAATGCACACATCGAGGAGGGCGTCAGGATAAAGCCAATTACCGTTGGTCAGTATTTGAAGAAGAAGCCATTGACAAGGCAACACGGCGCAGCCGCTGACTACCAATCGCAGAACTCGAGCTCGATGAGGAAGGAACACGCATTTCCCTCACCATTGTCGACACCCCTGGATTCGGTGACCAGATTGACAACGAGGCCAGGTAGGAGACCGCCTCAAGTGTATTTGCTGACTTGTTTGCTAATGATGTGCGTCTCAGCTTTGGTGAAATCGTTGGATACCTCGAGCGCCAGTACGATGACATTCTGTCCGAGGAGTCGAGAATTAAGCGTAACCCTCGCTTCCGCGACAACCGCGTCCACGTACTGCTCTACTTTATTACCCCCACTGGTCACGGGTAAGTCCACAACATATGCATGCCCCGAGTTTCTGCATCGCTGACTCTGATCAAAGCCTGCGCGAACTTGATATCGAGCTCATGAAGCGCCTGTCGCCCCGCGTCAACGTGATCCCTGTCATTGGAAAGGCCGATGCTTTGACCCCCGCCGAACTTGCTGAATCCAAGAAGCTTGTCATGGAAGACATCGAGCACTACCGCATTCCCATTTACAACTTCCCCTACGACATGGAAGAGGATGATGAGGATACAGTTGAGGAAAACGGCGAACTGCGCAGCCTGATGCCCTTCGCCATTGTCGGCTCAGAGGAGTCGGTCGAGATTGGCGGCCGCAAGGTTCGCGCTCGTCAATATCCATGGGGTGTTGTTGAGGTCGACAACCCCAAGCACTCGGACTTCCTGGCTGTCCGCAGCGCTCTGCTCCACAGCCACTTGGCTGATTTGAAGGAAATCACCCACGACTTCTTGTACGAGAACTACCGTACCGAGAAGCTTAGCAAGGGTGTCGGTGACGGTGCTCCTACGTAAGACTTCCCCTTCCTCCCTCTCTATGCTGTTCAAGCATGTTTTTCCCGCCGCCTCCTATCAGGGTGGCTGTGTCACAAGACTTTGGTATCAGAAAGCTAACGAAACTCAACAGTGACTCCACCATGGCTCCCGAGGACCTGGCCTCCCAGTCCGTCCGTCTCAAGGAGGAGCAACTGCGTCGTGAGGAGGAGAAGCTCCGCGAGATCGAGATCAAGGTCCAGCGTGAAATCAACGAGAAGAGACAAGAGCTGTTGGCCCGTGAAAGCCAACTTAAAGAGATCGAGGCCCGCATGGCAGCGCGAGATGGCAGCGCTGCACCAGTTGACACTGCTGACACGACCGAAGTCGGCGCCTAAAGGGCGGGAAACTTCTTTTCAATACTGTGATATCCCCCTTTAGTGCCTCTTTCTCCCTCTCCCCGTCCTCGCCTTCCCGACAAGACATGTTATGGCCAAGCCCGAGGAATTCTGCTAGATGGAAAAAGAGAATGCTTGGTTGCTCGGATTCTGACCCTTTTTCATATCTCCGTCTCCGCCTCTTTCACTATGCCATACTGCGAGATGAAATGGTGGAGAGAGACGGGTTTGGGGTTGGTGTCCGGTTGCTCGATGGACCCAAAAAGCATGTGTCTTGTCACGCGGCAGGTCGTTGTATTACCTAGCAGTAATCCTTTCATAATAATGTTGTCACGCTCAGCGAAATTCACCCTTTCAAAATTGTCTAGTTTTATATGGCGGTCGGGCGTCGTCGGCTGTTGTTATGTCTGGGGAGGCGAGGGAGTGCACAGCATTTCAATCAATGGCGATTTTTGTTTCTTGAATACTCTGTTTCTGTCGCTTTCTGCTCTGCATTGCTTGAGTCTACTTGTATTTGCAGTGGCGTAACGAAAAATTAGAACTTGGGTCCAGAGCTAGAAGCAGACCTAGAAACTATTGTAAAGCCGGGACTACAAGTAGAGGACTAAAGCGAGACCAACTGACCCAAAAAGACTAGAAATATCTCTAGTATAAGTGGGACATGCGATAACTAACCATCCCATCGTCCGCCGCGCGCGCCCTCGTCCACTCGTCATGCTGCTCACCCATCAATTCGCGGAAGATTGCATCCCCAACACTACTCAGTCGTCGCGGCGCCTTGATCCAGCGCTTGCCCGGCAAACGCAACCCCGGCGTCCCTCGCACGCCCAGATTCACCGTATCGTAATCGTGCGCGTCGGGGCCGAAATTGCCTAGGGTGTGCAGACGGGGCATATGCCGCTCCGCGATATCCTCCAGACATGGCTTGAGGTAATCCGTCTGCATGGGACGGCGCGAGTAGAGCAGGTGGTCTACGCGCAGGACTTCAAGGCACGGGAACATGGGCGGATCCTGCGTTGGCATAGGCGACAGAGGCTTGAGCTGCACATCTGCGCTTAGCCGGATCTCGCGGATCAGCGGGCACGTCGAGGCTAATGCTACGAGTTCGGCGGTGTCGACTTCCATGCCGTATTCTAGGCGTAGTTTGTCGAGGCGCGGGAGGTAAGAGCAGATTTCCTGGACTGTACCGCGGGGCCAGGGCGTGAGGTAGGAGAGGCGGCCCTTTTTACCGCAGTGGATCAGTAATTCGCGGAGATGGGGCAGGGAGGAGGCGAGGTGTGTTACGTTCTCGGGCGGGATGTAGGATTCTGGGTCGAGTTGGATGTTGAGGTGGCGGAGGGTGTGGGTCGTTGCTACGGTCATCAAGACTTCTGGATCAAAATCTGCTGGAGAGCTGAAGATGAGGTCTAGGTCGCGCAAGTCGGGGAGGTGAGGAAGAAGGCTCTTGAGGGCTTCTCGGTGAATGCGAGCTTTGAGATGCCGCAGTGGAGGCGCGTCTGAGCTGATGAGCTCTGGCGTCCATGTGATCTCAGGTATCGTCGCAGTGCCTGAGCCAAACTCGTCCAAGCTGAGGAAAGTAAGATTCGGAAGGCTGAAGATGGTGGGGAGAATCTGGTTTGCTACAGACGGGTCGAATGTGACCTGTAGAGCTCTCAGATGTGGCGCAAGAGTCTGGAGAGTGTCGATGAATGACTCGGTTGATGAAGGCTCCGCCTGCGGGCGAGACAGGCGAATCTGCAGCCATGCGAGCTTGGGCGCGTCGGACTGCAGGCTGTTAGCGAATATCTGGGAACCAAGTCATGACCAAGAGTCTTACGCGAATGGCCTTCAGAATGGGAGTGCAATTAGCAGTCCAGGAGCGAGGACACTGCAAGATACGAAGGCCTGGATGAATCAGTCGAAGATAACCGTCGTCCTTCATCAGGTAGCGCCAGGCAGTGTCCGAGTCCAATCTCAAAGCACGGCCGTGGAAGCTTTGCCATGCATCCATGGACCAATCTGGGAGGCGGACCTGATTGTCATCCTGGCAGTTGTGGGTGTGCAGAAGGAACAGGCGGGCATTCCTGAGGTAGAACTTGAGGCGGTCTTCGGGGAGCTTCTGCAATTGCCAAACGGAGGGATATGGGACGATGGAGTTCGCATAGGGCATCAACTGGGTGTCGAACTCCCAATTTCTAGTTTCTCCTCGCCAGAGGGCTTTGACGGCGCACTCGAACCACTCGCTGTTCACGCGAGCACAGGCGACTAGGGTTGGAGCATCGCAGAGGTCCAGGATGCATTGTAGCAACTCTGTGATGGACAAGACCTCCAATACCGGGGGTGCTAGGATGTTGTGGCTGTAGGAGGGATTACGGGAGCGTAGGGGCAGCTCGAAGTGTTCATTGGTGAGCATGATGACGACGTGGTCGCATGCTCGGGTCGAAGTTGAAGATGCCGGCTGTCACGCCGGAATGTCTCAAGCTGTGTGTGCCTTGGGAAGGATACATGTGTCGGTGGAATGACAGATGCCTGTGCCTTTCAGCGCCGGCGCATTCTGTTCAAAATCAAGAGGGGGAGGGACGACGTTGGTGGAGACAGTGTCGCGATACGTACAGCTGCGGAGGAGCTTGTATAACTGTTGTTCCGGGCCCGCTATCGGCGAGGCAGCGATACCTCCACGAAAGTTGCCTCTTACTGCCCAGGATGCTTAGGTGACTCAGCGGATTCTCGGCATACGTATCGCTGTGCTACATAGGGCGATCCTCTGCGCCATGTATGCTTGTACAAGCAGTATATTGCCTGCCTCGCGTCGCCGCCACTGAGAACATCAGACATCACTTTGCTTTAGTCGGAGGGCACGTGAGGGTATGCTTCCATTCGCGGAGGCCGCCGCTAGCCCTCGGAGGTGAGCACGATGCGCAGCAGGTAGCTGGGCGACTGGCACGGCTTGTTGTCTCATGCGGCCCCCGAAGACCCGGAGGAATGCTCCAATTTCACAAAAGACACCCACCCGTCACGGCAGCAGAGCAGCCGATCGGACAGCATGCAAATCTGGGGAAGGTCCTTGTGGGGAGCAGCAGATCGTTTGAACAGCGCAAAAGAGGACGTCGCGCCGGCCGATCGAGCCCAGCACGGGTTCTGCCTGCCCCAAACTGTCCAGAGCTGGGTCCGTGGATGTCATCATTGTCAGACCAACTCACTTTTTTGGGCCCCCAGACAAGTGTACGAGACGCGCTATTAATGCTTACATTTCGAATCCTGGTTATTTTGGACCGATAAGCCCACCTTCTACTCCGGTAGACTGATAACTGTTGCTTCCCTCGAGGCTCCCAGCTCGCCGTTCCGCCGACGGAGGAAAATAAACGTCCATGATGCAAGCAGCACAAGCTCCAACGGACCCGTCCAACCAAGACAGATCCTCTCTCCTGCGCCAAGAGGAACACTTCCGTCCGACACCTGCTCGAGAGTTGAGCTCAGAGTCTAGTGGAAGCAATGGCGACAGTTTTGAGGAAGCCGAAGAACCCTTTGAAGACGACGACGCCGACGTCGATGCCGACGACGACCCAGACCTGCAGACTGATGGCAATTCTGTCGTTGGCTTCAGCATTGGCCCTCTGCAACGACAATTATCCTCAACCAGTGCTACCACAACCCAGAAGATAAAGGCTCTCTCGACTCCTGGCTCACGGAATGCTGCCTTTCACGACGAGGCCCGACCCCTCTTCCGTGGACAGCCCGAGAGCCTTCGGGAGCGTCGCGACGATGTGCCAACACTACATTCGACATTACCAGACAGGCCACCAACGGCATCCCATGTGCTTCCGTCTCCGTGGGTGTCGGCAGGAGATCAAAAGTGGCACACCCAAGATGCTGCGGCCGAATCGTCTTTGTCCAAAGGCCGGCGCCGAGCCCAAACTTCCCTTGCCTCAGATAGTGCCGGAGGCCTGAAAAAGATTGTCAAATTCCTACAGTCTGATCACCTACCTAAATTCTCTTGGCCTGGTGACTCCGGCAAAACATCTGCAAAGCAGACGATGCAAGGTACGACTAGTCATAATTCGAGAGCCCAATCGCATCCACATGGATCATGGCCTCTTGATCCGGAAAAGGCGGCGCCGGAAAGACAACATGGGACATTTCCACAAATACAAGTCTCATCAAACACTCTCTCACACCTCTCTCCCAGTGGATCAAAGCCGTCCAACAAGCCGGTAGAGCGTCCGCAGTTCCTCAGAAGAACAACATCGGATGGTAGTCTACTGCTGCACAGGGCTCCTTCAACTGCATCGTCATTAGGCGATGATTCTCGATGGGCCGATGTGCACGAGCAGGTGAACGTGCGTTTCAAGGCTATTCGAGACTCCTTCGCCGACTCGACTTCTATTAAACTGCCCAAGTTGCCCGACTTCCACAATTTGTCGATCCCAAGTTTGCCATCTCTGCGGTCGAAACCGTCGCAAGACTTCGGTAGAAGCAGTCCCTCGATATCATCAAAGTCAAAGACTTCAACTTCCAATGGCACCATACTGAGTCCAGGTGGCCATGCCATTTCGCCTCCCCCGAATCTACCCAAGTCGCATGCAGCAGCCCACCCGCAGTTCTCCAAGGCGCTTAAGAATCAGCAAGGAGATCTGGTCATCATGGGCGGATATCGTGGATCTGTCCTGAGAGATGCTAAGCCGCCCCACCGCCAGCTGTGGGTTCCAGTGAAAGTCGGACTAAATATCCGCAAGGTGCACCTAGAAGTAGGTCTCGAGCACGAGGATGAGGAGCGGATGCCAGAAACGATTATCCCGGGCGAAATGCTCGCAAATATCGGGCCAGTGGATATCTCGAAGCGGCTCTTCAGAAAGCTACGAGGGTCAACAAATGCGAAGAACGGTCATCTACGTGTGCATGACTATGGCTACGACTGGCGACTCAGCCCACACCTGCTCAGCCGGCGGCTCATCAGGTTCCTGGAGTCGCTTCCGTGCAACCAGCCTGGAGTGCCAGCAACAGAGCGGGGCGCGACAGTTCTGGCGCACAGTTTGGGCGGTCTCATTACTAGACACGCGTGCAACCAGCGACCAGACCTCTTTGCTGGCATAGTCTTTGTTGGATCTCCACAGAACTGCGTCAACATCCTTGGTCCCTTGCGGAATGGAGACGATGTGCTACTCAGCTCGCGGGTGCTCACTGCTCAAGTCAACTTTACCTTCCGTACGAGCTTTGCACTTTTACCGCTGGATGGTATTTGCTTCAGCGATAGTGAGACAGGAGAGGAGTACAATGTGGACTTTTTTGATCCGAAAACCTGGGAAGAATATCGCCTTTCGCCATGTATCGCGCGACCATTACCGCCGCGAGCGCAAGAGCAGCCATTAGGACCCCTTGATCATTTCAGAGGCTCCATCAGTAGTGTGCTGCCAGCTATTACAGGCCGACGGAACTCGAGTCCTCGCCGTGCGTCGACGATGCCAGTGTTGCAAAGATCCCGATCAGGGTCCGGCGACAAGGACAAAAAGCACATGGGTGATCTGACGACGAATCCCACTCGCCGCAAAGGAGCTGTAGCGCCGCAAATGGACAGCTCTACAAACCCAGAGGAGGTTGGGCAAGATCCCGAAACCAATGTGAAGACTGCGGTCAGCATACCGAAGGACAAGGCGTGGGAGTACCTGTGCAGGACGCTCAAGGAAGTGAAGCAATTCAAGGAGGAGCTGGGCCATCAGAGCGAGATGCAAGGGAGATATCCAGCCATGGCTGTCATCTATGGCAAGTCAATTCCTACCGTTAGCCGGGCCCAAGTCAAGGGGCGGGAGGGGATCAAATGCGCCGACGCATACGATGATCTTGCATTTGCCAGCGGAGACGGAGTGGTTTTAGCAAGAGCAGCACAGCTGCCAGAGGGATACAAGCCGTGCCCTGGGGGCGTGGTCAGCAGCGATCGCGGACACATCTCGTTACTGACAGACCTGGAGGCGGTCGGCAAGTGCCTTAACGCGTTGCGGGCTGAGCGCCGCAGAAGAGCCAAGGCGAACAAGCAGCACGCCTCAACCGCTTAGCATTGATGGCGGCTTGGTGGCTCTCTGCGATCTGCGGTAATGACGGCAGAGGTACCGAGCGTACCTATGTTCCACACGTAACTATACCCATTAGACTATACACAATACACAAGATGCAAGATACTCGGTAGCTGCAGTCTGTACCGCTCTGCTTCTCCAGATGGTGACGACGACAGGCGCGCGATGTCGCACAGGCCAAGTCTGCAGCGGCTACGACGTCGTTAATGGGCTTCTAGAACAAGTCGACTCGAGTAGCCTGTCGTCGATGCGACTCTGTGAATCAGCATCGTTCGGAAGTTTGCAGTCCGTGTCGGCAGTCAGCTTCAGTCAAGCCGCAGAAGGGCCGCGACAGCAGCTGATCTTTTCCACCCGCGACGAGCGTTGAGGCCGCACGGCCAATGGCCACCCACTGCCTCCGCCCGTCGAAGCTCCTTACGGCTTCGACGCTTCTTCTAGCGTCAGAGGGCCTCGCGTGTCACTGTAGCGTTGCGACTATTCCCCATCCATTCATCCCATGGGGTCTCCAGTCCAACCCCAGACGGGACATCGCAATATGTATATCTGAGATCGTTCCCCACCTCATCTCTGCCCACCTCCATCTCCTCTCTTGCTGCACATCACAAAGCGTCAGCCTGCCATGTCTGACAAGTCGTTTGAGACGGCCGACGAGGCCCAGCTCAAGCCTGTGGCCAATGTCAACATCGCCTCGCCTGCTTCCAACCTGAAGCCTACCAACGCCGTCGAGCTAGAGCATGCCGATGGCACCCAACGCACTGGAAGTCTCGTCGAGCAAGAAGCCATCAAGATTGCCAAGCAGGGCGGATGGGAGGTCGATGCCCTCATCAACGACCTCGAAGAGCAGCGTCAGCTCGAGGGTGCGAAGCGCGGAGCTCTTGAGCTCGAGTTCAAGAACCCCAAGCACTTCACATGGGTCCTCGTCGCCTTTGCCTCCATGGGCGGTCTGCTCTCAGGTCTTGACCAGTCGCTGATCTCCGGCGCCAACCTCTTCCTGCCCGACGACCTTGGCCTAAGTCCCCGACAGAACTCGCTGGTCAATTCTGCTATGCCTCTGGGTGCCGTCGGTGGCGCTCTCCTGATCTCCCCGGCCAACGAATACCTCGGACGACGATGGGCAATCATCGTTTCGTGCATTGCCTACACCATCGGTGGCGCTCTGGAAGCTGGTAGCATCAACTACGCCATGATCATTGCTGCTCGCGTTATTCTCGGTCTTGGTGTCGGTCTTGAGGGCGGTACTGTGCCTGTCTATGTCGCCGAAACCGTTGAGAGACGGCTGCGTGGTAACATGGTATCACTCTACCAGTTCAACATTGCGCTAGGAGAGGTCCTTGGCTATGCTGTCGCCGCCATGTTCGTCAGTGTCCCAGGAAATTGGCGCTACATCCTCGGCAGCTCTCTCGTGTTTTCGACAATCATGTTGATTGGGTACGCTTGCCATTGAAAACCCCAGCTTCAGCCCAGAGTCGCACAACTAACACGTTTGGCATAGTATGCTCTTCCTTCCTGAATCACCTCGATACTTGATGCACGCTGGCAAGCCGCTGGAGGCTTACAAGGTCTGGCGCCGTATTCGCGGCACTGCAACGAGCGACTCTCGGGAAGAGTTCTTCGTCATGAAGTCTTCGCTCGAAGCGGAAGAGGCGGAGGTCCGCGCGGGACGGACGAAGCGATTCCCTTGGATGGACTTCTTTACTGAGCCTCGTGCCCGCCGCGCCATCATCTACGCCAACATCATGATCTTCCTCGGCCAGTTCACTGGTATTAATGCAGTCATGGTACGTCCTACCAGACCCACTCCACAAGCATTGCCAAACTTTGAGAGAAAGAGGGCTAACAGAATTGCGCAGTATTACATGTCCACGCTCATGGCGCAAGTCGGCTTCGACCCATACACAGCAAACTACATGTCCCTCGTCGGCGGTGGGTCGCTCCTCATCGGTACCATCCCCGCCATCTTTCTCATGGAAACGTGCGGCCGTCGCTTCTGGGCTATTACCACCATGCCCTTCTTCTTCCTTGGTCTCGTGCTTGTCGGTGTGAGCTACCAGCTGCACGACAACCGCACCGCCACGCAGGCCACCTACTTTATCGGTCTCATCATCTACGAAATCTTCTTCGGATCGTACGCGACGCTCACGTGGGTCATTCCGTCCGAGGTGTACCCCACGTACCTGCGTTCCTACGGCATGACCACCTCCGCTGCATGGCTCTTCCTGTCTTCGTTTATCGTCACGTACAACTTTACTGCTATGCAGGATGCCATGACGGGTATTGGCCTGGCGCTTGGATTCTACGGTGGAATCGCCGTGCTCGGCTGGTTCTACCAGGTCTTCTTCATGTACGAGACCAAGGATAAGACACTAGAGGAGATTGACGTTCTCTTCCAGAAGCCCACTCGCGAAATTGTGCGCGCGAACATGGCCAGTGCCAAGGAGACCATGGTTGACCTTTCGAAGCTGCGCTTTAGAAAGGTATTCTTCCAGTTTGACAGGAGACGGCAGAGTATCAGCGATGCGCCTGGTAAAGGATTTGGTCACTGAGATGTCTTCCATGATGCAGAGTGGTTTGGTCTAGATGTCTGGACTATGGGATTTTTGGGGAGGCTGATGTGGTTTATGTTGATGATTTGATACCCAAGAAATTTATCTTTTCATGCTTGAAGACCTTTATTGCCTTTTCCCCTTTCTCTTCTGTCCTTGATGCATCTGCTCTTGGGATTCGTGCGTCCTGCTACGGTTCACTTCTGGTGAATTACCCCAGCGAGGAGCCGGACAACTTGGTAATGTCATCCAACGGGAAGTCGCCTCCATATGCGTTTGCACCGTAGGAGCTTCAAAGTCGACCTGATCATTTCCCATGGATAGGCAGGTGGGTAGGTAGATGTGCGCATCGAGGGCGCTGGCCAATGCTCGCGTCACGAGTTCCTCTCACCTTGATAGCCAGGTGCTGCTGTGCCTAATCGGCTCAGCGTCGTCGACACCCAGCGATCCCCGTCATACCCATGTGCCAGGAGATGAGCCACAGCTCATCATCTAATCCAACCCTTTTTCTCTCTCTGTCTCCCAGTCAACTCTTTCAGCCTTGCCCGTTCCCATTGCCATATCCACTTGTATGCCCACTCGTCTGACAATCAGGCAAATTATACAGCTTCTGGCCCAGATACAGCGCAACTGCCAAACTGACAAGATTTGTCGCAATCAGGGCAAAGAAGATGATGTTGCGGTTTCGTTCCTCGCGGCGTTTGCTACGGGCTGTGTCGCGGGATTCGGGCGCTGCGTTGTCCTCGTCGTCGCGGAGGGTTTCGTACATTTGCATTGTGGAGGCTGGCGGCATTTTTGCGGTGACTGTAATGACCAAAAAGGGTGAGATATAGAGGAGATGGCTCGAGGTGGATGGTCTGGGAGTGAGTGACTTTGAGGCGGGACAGCAGTAAGGCTTGTGACTTTGAGTGAGATTATGTGTCGGGGGGAAGTATTCGACGAGGTGATTCAGATGGGCTATCTTGATCTTGAATATCGACCGTTATGTACGTGTAGAGTGTTAGGTGTGATGTGGATAGGGAGATGCGGAAACGAGCTCGAGGGCACGTTCGGTGTTGAGCTGACGTTTTTCAGGCGTGTCAGGGCAAGTTGCTGCGGCTCTGAAACGCGTGGTCGAAGTGGCGCCGACGCGTCCCGGTTCCCCGAAGGGTTCTCATTAATTTGACCTCACTCCTTCTTCCAACAGCAAGAAAGGGCTGTCCACATGTAGCCCCCAACCTGTAAGGTGGGTATGCAGACTCAGTGGACAGAATCGTATGATGCTCTCAAGTTCGCATTGAGCACCAGAGACCACGTGCCCTGCGTTGCACTGGCATTCCAGAGTCGCACCAGTTTGCTCAAGCTGCTGCTGTGAAGCGTCTGCTTGAGCGAAGAGACACTGGTAAAGCCTTACTTATCAATGAGTGAAGAAACAAGTGAAAAGCCAAGTGGGCATAGCACGCGTTCAGGTATTCTCTTGACAGTGTACAGTAATATGTATCGTGGGGTGATGGCTCCGGTCGCGATCCGAGCGTCACGCGCAACTGGAGTAGGACGGAGACAGGAATTAGTAACACAGGACGCCCACCGGTGGTCTTCGTTGGTAACATGAGAGGAACGGCCCTCACCACTCTGCCAAAGAGCACTCCAGAGCAAGTGATGCTAATGAGTGGTTACCGCCAGTGTTCCAGAGCAACTGAGGACTTCCCACCTATGTCTTCTTACTGACCCACCCCATCTCTCGCGCGTCGCCTGCACACCTGTTTCCTTAGACGTCTTCTCAACTCTCTTCATCCATTCACTTCCCGTATCCCATGCACCACGCTCGCTATTTTTCGCTTCCCAGCTTTGTTGTTGTCAATCTCTCAGGATGCCGTCGCTGGGATCCAAAGCGAAAAAGCCACTCTCTCCAGCCCCTCGGGCCACCAAAACCTCTGCCGACAAGTACGATTGCGAGAAGGCCTGCGCTTCGTCCTCACAAGAACATGCTTATTACAAGAAGCTTGCGAAGGAGGCGATGGTCTGGTGCTGTCTTGCCTGGTTCTTCTGCCTCCTCTCAACGAATTTATTGATGATTTTGATGTACCGTCCTGCGACTAGTCAAATCGGTATGAGCCCTTTCCTCAGCCCACTCAAAACCTTCTGGTGCCGAAGTCGCTGCGAAACGTGGACGACCCAGACTGTACTAACGCGACTCTTAGGCTGGAAGGGAATAGAGACCAACACAAGCAACCTCGAGATTGTCCAGCAAGTTTCTACTCTCCGTGGACGACTCGATGCGACTTTTCCCGGTGTGCTCGACATGCCCTTGTCTGAAGCTACGGCCAATGTCATCGCAAGGTCCATTGACGCCTACAATCTCGTCGAAGAAGCCTTTACAGCTCTGGCGTGGGTCGAGCCTTCTTTTGTCCAGGACCTAAGCTGCGATATTACTGCTGTTCCAGCTGAGGTTACGCCTGAAGAGCATGACATCGCCGCACCTCCTTGCGAACCTGCCGCTAAATCCAACATCGCGCACGTGTCCCTGGACCACGAGAAAGAGGGCGACGAGCTCCAGCTGATGATGACAAGTACAACCGAGCAGTCTGGAAAAGTCATGCACGGCGGATTCCGGAGCAAGTTGAGTGAGCCACGCTACTTTGAGCTCAGCGCAGACGAAGTCCATCGCCTGCAGTCAGCCGAGAATGGAGCCAGCATCACAGCACTCAAGGACCATTCCGATTCAGGAACTGGCGTATACGGCACCATAAACATGCTACGAGCTACGCAGTGTCTGCTCTCCGCGCGCCAACTAGTCGAGGCTATTATCTTTCAGGTTGGTGTGTCATTCAGTACACCCAATGCACCGTGCCGTGGCAACATCGCAAAGTCTGACCCGCAACACCTGAGCGAGAAAGCAATCCGCGTCACGGGCTGCATTAACAAGCTGCGCGAAGAGTTCCTATGCTACGACCATGCTCAACCAGGTTATCTACGCATTGCTCATTACGACGAGCTTCACAAGAACGGGGATGGCGACGAGGGCATTGGCGGCAACCCACCGTCTCTACTGCCAGAGCATCAGCGTCGGGCTTTGTGCCTGCGCTTAGCTGACCTAAGGGAGTGGGTTGGTGCGCGTGTCGATGAAGATAGCGTCGGATTTTCTGCTTCATTGTAGATGGTATTCCACGAGACTGCACCGGGCCAGATACGAGGTACCTATAAGCTGGGCTGAGATGCCATACGGGCACGACTGAGCGGCCACTCAATTAATGCATACGACAAATTTGTACCCCATGCTATTGCTACGTTTGACTAAATCGCATATGCTAGACTTTGTACAAGTCCAACTCATTGCCAGCCCATCAATTGACTGCGCTCTGCCAGAGTCCTTTTGACCTTCCTAGTAAACTTGTGTGGCCGTAGCAGATGGCAGGTTCAGGTTGTGGTTGTTGCGGCAGATCGGCACCAACGCCGGGGCCGACCAGACATGGAAGTTGGGAATCACTGAATTGGGCGCTCAAAGAAACACAAAAACGGAGGCAGCTTGGATCTCATTCAGCTCTCCTCGTCAGGCTAGCAACGCGTGTCTCTGGCCAGGCCTCGTGTGCATTATGTTGTGTCAAACCATGTTTATGTGCATGCATGTATCACGCTACCCTTGTAGGTTGCTAGCCTTGGAGTGGACAAGGGCGAGTCCTCCCACAGCTGAGCTCGCTGCAGCTACATTTCGTTGACCGTCGCGGCTGTCTCAAACGAAAAGTGAGCATGTCTCTCCACAAAACTCAGTCGTCTGCTTGCTTCCCGACGCCACATACATCTGGGACGCCAATATGCAGGATCACAGCCTGTTCAACATCCACACATCGGCCTTGTTCGACCCCGCCTCACGCATATGGCTCACGAACATGTCAATGACCGTCTGTCGACAGGCCGGACTAATAATATCCTCGCGAAAACGAGACTCGCCATCCATCAGCGAACTTGGACCTCATGATATCGATCTACGCCATCTCTTCGTCTTGCCAGGTCTAGTCGACGCGCACACCCATCTCTTCCTTCACGCCGAAGCAGAAACTAGCATAGACGATCAAATGGCCCACGAGTCGCCGACAGAACGCACCATTCGCGCCACAAACCACGCCCGACGCGCTCTTCTCGCTGGTTTTACGACCTACCGGGATCTTGGCTCGGAAGGTATGGGTGATGCGGACGTGGGTCTGCGTAATGCCATCAATCGCGGTCTGGTGCCAGGCCCTCGCTGCTACGTTGCTACTGAGCCCATCGCCTCCTCATCCGGCTACGCCCTTCGGCACGAGAATAGTTCCAACAAATTTGCCAGGCTGGCTGATGAGGGGGACGGACCCTGGGCTCTGCGTGCGGCTGTGCGTCGTCGACTGGGGGCAGGAGCAGACGTGATTAAAGTGTACGCTGATGCCGAGGAAAAGCGGGCGTTGCGCTTTCCAAAGGGTTCGTGGCAGGGCGCGGCCTCCCTGCAGTTTACGCCCGAAGAGGGCAAGCCTCGAAATTATCTGCTATTCACCTTGGAAGAGCTCGAAGCCATTGTCGACGAGGCTCACCGCGCAGAATGTCCGGTGGCTGTTCACGCCATTTCAGCGGAGGGTATGCGAATGGCTGCAGAGGCAGGGGCAGATACGATTGAGCATGGTAGCATGGCAGACGATGGTGCATTCAAGGCGATGTGGGAGTTTGGTGCAATCTATGTACCTACATTGAGCGTCATGGAGGTGTACGTCCCCCCAGAGCCCTTTGCGGAAGAGGTGATGCCCATTTGCAAAAGAGCAGTGGAGCTGGGGGTAACATTTGCTGTGGGGTCAGATGCTGGACCTGCAGCACACGGCGATAATGCCAGAGAGCTCGAACTAATGGTCAAAGCAGGCATCCCGCTAGACCGTGTACTGGAAGCGGCCACCCTTGGCGGCTGGAGAGCTTGTGGTGGTGCGAAGTGCGGACGCAAGTTTGGCTGGTGGGAAAAGGGAAACGCCGCTGATCTGATCGGACTGGCGCAAGACCCGCGACAAGATATTGGTGCCCTCCGCAAGGTTGACTTTGTCATGAAGGATGGCAGAATCTGGAAGCAGGACGGCGTCGCAGTGGGCATGATCTAGCCGTCTGCTGATCGCGCGAAATGCCCCTTACATCACAGAGATGTGCTTCGCGAAGCTGGCCTCACATTCCTCATTGTTACAGGACGCCACAAATCGGGTCCTACACCACGTGGGCGACGATGCCTCAATGCCACAGATTAGGCACCACAGAGGCATATTGTCGATTGCTGCGGCATCAGCGGCCAGTCTTTGGCGATGCTGTTTGCTTTCTGTTTCAAAGACGTGCGCTCGAAGCAGCCGCTCGTCAGTGAATGGAGCGTCAAGCTTTGGCAGCCATCTCGACCAGGGGCTCCTTCTCCGAATGGCGGCCATGATATTGTAATGTAGCGAAACATCGCGGTGGACAGCGATGACTGCCCCTAGTCCTCTCACCTCACCTCGATCCCTCAGTTCCTGAGGCAGACTGGTTTTGAGGATGTGCCGGATAGATTCACCAATCTGCAGGCTTCTCGCAGGCCAATCCTCTCGTTGGGCGGTCCTTAACAAGCCCAGTGACTCAATCAGGTTCGGGAGTCGGACCGGCCGACTAACGAGAGCTCGCCAATACACGAGCGACTGGGCGATTTCCTCTTCAGTGGTGAAGGCAAAATCTCTGGTGATGCCTCCGTCAAACGTCATGGCCACTCCGCTTACACCCAATCCCTTGCCAAAGATGACGAGATCTGGTCTACACGCCGAGGTCGCCTGATACTGTGGCCGCTGAAAAACAAACGGAGCACCACACCGCATAGCCGACATGGTCTCATCTACAATCATGAGCAACTTGTGCTTGACGCAGAGTTTTTGGAGCTTTAGAAAATGCTCGGGCTCCAGGATAGACCCATCATTGGTGCTGACCATGTCGAACACCATGGCGATGCATCCTTCAGTCTTTGCTTGGGCAAAATGCGCATCTAACGTCTCGAAGGAGTTCCGAGCATTCACCAGGAAGGGCTTTGGCCCAGAAGCAATGGCTTGTACCTCCCACTCGTGTGAGGCATGAGCCATAGGCCCAAAGCCGGCGCCATAGATGTCGGTGGTGGTGATGAACTTTGGCGATACAATGTGCTGTTCCGACCATCCCAGCAGAGCGAGACCGAAATTGCGAATGCGGGTGCCAGTCTGTTCCGGGTCTTCACCGACAACCGGTGCCAATTCCGGAGAGTTAAGGACCAGTGGACAGGTGCCGGTCGTGTTGAGGATAAGGCTGACGATGGTTGTTGGGGAGAGGGCATCGCTGGCGTGTGAGTGAAGTGAGAAAGGATAGTAGCCCTGAAAGAAGCTGGAGAAGGTGGTTGTATATTCCTTCAACAGGCGATGGTACATTCGCTCGACTTTTCTGGGGTCCTTGGCGTAGTCCTGCCATAGTTTGTAGGTGTAGTCGTCCTTTGCCATGGAGCGATTGGTGTAGGAGACGCCCCAGCCACTATGAAAGTCATGGTCGAGTTGTGCTTCTGTCTGATCGTCCTGGGTCGCCGACATGGTTGCGGGTGGAAAGGGCGTCTGGTACTTTCAGAGTCTTGTTTGAATGGGACCTTCCTCTCGCACGTGCTTATTAAACCTTGGAATGGATGGCTTTGCACCTGGCTGTGGAAGGTGCTGTTGTACTCGTAGGATTCGCAGTAGCTTAGTCATTTTGTACGCCTATAAAGCTCCCCGACCGTTACCCGTGGCTGCTTCCTCCCGAGACAACTCCAGCTAGCTGGAATGTACCTAGTCTATCCCTCTTTTCAGCCTTTGCCATTGACCAATTCGCAAGCTGAATGCAGCAGATCGTGAGCTGCAGCTGACGAAATCCACCGATATGCATAAATCGATCCGCGCCTTGCCAATTACGGCCTGCAAACCATGGCATTCAGCTGACATGAAGAACGCCACTGGCAGGATGTCGCGACCTCTGTGTACCTCTGATCAGAACTGTTAGGAGCCCGTGCGAGCGGAAGACGGGGACAATGTTGTTCTTCAAGTCCCTGCCTCTCAGAGAGACTTTTGGCCCGCTGCACAGAGACTTCCATCTCATCCAGCTGAGCCATGGGTTTCCACGCTTCCCATCGCGCCGCAAGGAGCCAGATCCAGTCTTCTTCAGAGCAGGACAGAGTCAAATGCATCTTTCCTTCCTCAGTCGACCCTAAACAATGTACAACATCAGAGAAATGGGTAGCAGCAGAGCTTCAATTGTCGACCAGTCAGATCGTCGAGCCTGCGGCGGCCCTAGATCTGCTAGGCGCCGTCGGCACCGCCTGGACCTTGGTCTTGCAATGCTTTGTCGTGGCCGATGTCTTCACCTTTACGTGGCTCCAAGACGCTCAAGCTTCCTGTCAGCCAGGCATCGAATCCTGCTGTGTCGTGCACCTTGATCAAGATGACACCGTTCTTGACCTCAGCCGCGCCTTCTCTTCCCCTTCACTCTCTTCGACTAGTAAGGTTGCCTACTCCAAACAAACAGAGAGACACCAGTCAAATACGTCCGTGACGGTGAGACCTGCGCCTACCTCAAACAGCAGAAAGGACTCTGGCACCGGCCTGCCCCCTTTTGTAAGTAGATTGACGATGATTCAGTGAAGACGCGCTAATGATCCGCTTGCCAGGCCGACCTCAACCTCACAGTCTTTGAAGCAGATGGCTTGCCATCCAGCTTGAAGATGGATTATAATACCCATCATACCAGCCATGAAATTGCCTGCTGTCTGCTTGAGGTATTTCAGCACATTCTATATCAAGTGCTTAGAGCCTCGTGCACAACACGTCTCAAAGACATTGACAGGTGCTCTCCACAACATAGAAGTGCTTTCAAAGCCGCGACCATGGGAGAAGCGAGGATAGTGGATCGCTGCATTCATGACATGATCGTGGAACAATGTGAACGCACTCCGGACAGGCTTGCTGTGGTGGCACCGGGTCAGAGGCTAACCTATCGCCAACTCAACCACCAATCTGCTAAGCTTGCCTATCACCTTCAAGCAATGGGAGTCAAGCCTGAGACTTTTGTCTTGTGCTGCTTCAACAAGTCGGCATCTGCCATCATTGCTCGCCTGGCCATCTTGCGAGCAGGAGGTGCCTATATATCCGTGCACGCAGACAATCCGCCTTCATACCTTGACTCAGTCATTACACAGACGAAAGCAAGCATACTACTCACAGACAAAGCTTATGCTTTAAAATTCAAAAACTTCTTACCTCAGATGGTCATACTCAGCCGAGATCTCTTCACCCAGTTGCCACTCCCACCCAATACAACCATTTGCGCAGACGCAACTCCCAAGAGCGCATGCCTCGTTCTTTTCACGTCTGGCAGCACGGGAAAACCGAAAGGGATCGTCCACATCCATCGATCCTACGCAACCAGCATCACCAGCTATGCAAAAGATCTGGGTCTGTCGAAGGATACCCGATACCTACAGTTCGACGACTACGCGTTCGACATCAGTAATATTGAATTTCTGGCGCCGCTAGTGCTGGGTGGCTGCTGCGTTGTCCCTGGCCGCATGACTTGTATCGATGATCTAGTGTCGGAGATCAACAGCACCGAAACCAACATCATCTTTTTGACCCCAACAGTTGCGATCAAATTGGACCCTTCAGACGTACCTGGCCTGCGTGACCTATGCGTAGGAGGCGAGCCTCTGTCACAAAATCTGATTATAAAATGGAGAGACAGCAAGACAAGATTACTTTGCCAGTATGGCATGGGAGAAGCAGCAGTGTGTTGCGCTCTGAACACAAAACTCGGACCATCAGTCGAAAGTATCATTGGTCGTCCCTCGACCGGGTCAATCTGGATTACAGACCCCCTGTCCATAAACAAGCTCATGCCCCCTGGCGCATGTGGTGAGATCATCATCGAAGGATCACATCTCGCGCGAGGTTACTTGGACCCAAAGCTCGCGCAGCGCAGCGATGCAGGCTTCTTGAAGAAAATCCCTGCGTGGCTGCTGGAGCTGCATCCGCAGCGGGCGCAAACGACGCGCTTGTACCGCTCAGGAGACCTCGGACGGCTGAATTTCGACGGCACGATCTCCTACCTCGGTCGTCAGAATACCATTCTGAAACTGGACGGCTGCCGCATAGACGCCATGGAAATCGAGCACCTTTCGCGAAAACATCTTTCTCCGGAAGACACCATTATCGTTGATCTGCTCGGTGAGCCTGGCGGGCGCATTGATCCTTGCCTGACCGCCATCATGCACATTGCACGCGGCTCAACACCCAAGGAGACGTATCCCGGCGCTCAAGATCAGAACTTGACCTTTGTCGACGCAAAGATGGACCCGTGTTGCGCTTCAAGGGCCGCACTGGTGAAACAGGCTATTTCCCAGTCGTTACCGCCGTATATGGTGCCCACGCTGTTTTTGACGATGAATCACGTACCGCGTACCAGATCCAAGAAGATTGACCGAAAAATGATTCGCGAGTATGCTCAGACCTGGTTTACAGAGGCGCTGGAGGCTTCGAGGAGTATGGCTGCGCGCGACAGTCCGAAGATTATGCTTGAGGAGATGGGGGCGAATGTAGGTCTGTTTGGTATGTCGGTTGCAGTCGAGCGGTCGAGTGTTGCTTAGGCGTTTTGATCAAGGCAAACAAAAAGGAAAAGGTCAAAAAGGAGGCGGGCAAGAGTAATGAAGAATGAACGAGACGAAAAAGAAAAATCAGAGGCTGCAGTATCTAGACTTGAAGTAGCCAAAATCTAAGCTTTTAGGAGTTGGATAATGACGAGGCCGGATACTTATTCACACTGGCTATGCTGTCTCATTTCATCCTGTCAAGCGTGCTTTTACCTTACTTTGGAGACCCATTCGATAGGATCCCACTCGGTACCGTCAATGTCGCTGGACCTCCTGTTCGACCTCTTGGTTCGTCGACTGTTATTGTCGTGGGGTTTGCATCTAGAGCCTGTCGGGGATTGATTAGATCCGATATTCTTACAGTGTATTCTTCGATTGGTCCAATATTCCAAGGGTCATGCCCTGCCGCGACAGGAATAACCAAAACGCATAGAATGAAACAGGCGAAAGCAAGATGAAAGGACACAGATTGCCAAAATGCCTACCAGAAAAAGACCAAGAACAGGAAAAAAAAAAAACAAAAACAAAAACAAGAAACAAAACGAAAAAAGAAGAAACGAAAATAAATGACTCAAAAAGGCATCAAGCCTTTTTTCAAGCACATACCTGAGAAGCAGCACCAAGCATAGCAACCAACGAAGCCTGCGTAACATCAGTATTAATCCCAATACCCCAGGCCTTTTTATCGCCCAGATCCTTGAGGACAAGCTCCACATAAGCGACAGCCTTGGTGTTGCTGCCTTCGCCGATAGCGTGCTCCTTATAGTCGGCTACCTCGACGTGAATGTGTAGATTCTCAAGGGCGTTTGCGAGCGCCGACACAGGCCCGTTGCCAGACCCCTTGATCGACTGCTCTTTGCCGTCTAGCTCGACAATGCCCGTGAAGAGACGCTTGTAACTTTCGTTGCGCTGCGTCTTGCCGTCGGCCGGGCGCGCGGGGGATGCAGTGCGGTCAGACGTCATGTCGTAGTCTATCAGGGTGATGCGCGGGTCCGTCTTGAGGTAGTATGCGTCCTCGAACAGTTTCTGGATTTCATTCGAGAGGAGTTCACGGCCGATTTCGTCAGCGCGCTTCTGCACGATTTTCGAGAATGCAATCTGGAGGTTCCGGGGTAGGTCGAGTTCGAGGGCGCGCTGGATGATCCAGGCCACGCCGCCTTTGCCGGACTGGCTGTTGACGCGGATGATGGCCTCGTAGTTGCGGCCAATGTCGCGGGGGTCGAGGGGTAGGTAGGGAATACTCCAGGGGCTTTCGGCGGTCGCATTGGCGTCTTTTCTTCTTTGGAAACCCTTCTTGATTGCGTCTTGATGCGAACCGGAGAAAGCGCATACGACTAGCTCGCCACCGTATGGCGCGCGTGGGTGGACAGGGATCTTGTTGCATCGCTCGACCATGTCAATGACTGACTTTAGGTCGGAGAAGTCGATGCCGGGGTGGATGCCTTGTGTATAGAGATTCAAGGCGAGCGTCACCAGGTCGACATTTCCCGTGCGCTCGCCGTTGCCGAACAAGCAGCCCTCGACGCGGTCTGCGCCCGCCATTTGCGCCAGCTCTGCAGCTGCAACGGCGCAGCCCCGGTCATTGTGTGGATGTAGGGAGACGGCGAACTTCTCGCGCTCAGTCATGTGCGTGCAAAAGAACTCGATTTGGTCTGCGTATACGTTTGGCGTCGACATCTCAACTGTGGCGGGGAGGTTGAAGATGAGCTTTTGCTGTTCCGACGGTTCCCATGCTGCTTTTACTGCCTCGCAGATTTCCACGACGAAATCCGGATCCGAATCTGAAAAGGTCTCTGGGGAGAATTCGTAGAGCCATTCTGTGCCTGCTTGCTCTGGGTCGTCCTTGGTGATTGATCTTGCGTACTTTGTGCATTCCACGGCCAAAGCCTTGGACTGAGCGTTGTTCATTCCAAAGACAATATCTTGAAAGCATGGCGAGGTCGCGAGGTAGAGATGCAGGATTGCCTTCTTTGCGCCCTTGAGAGAGTCGACTGTGCGGCGGATGAAGTCTTTGCGACAAGGGGAGAGGACTTGGAGGTAGACATCGTCGGGTACTATGCCAGGGGTGCGAACGAGGCTCTGTGTAAAGTCGAAGTCTGTCTGTGAGGCCGAGGGGAAGGAGACTTCGATTTCCTTGTAGCCGAGCTTAACGAGCATCTGGAAGTATGCCCACTTCTGATCACCGTCCTACGACAGGTCAGATGATGTTGAGCTTCATGGAAGGCGTGTAACGCGACGAACCATTGGATCTATTAAGCTCTGGTTGCCATCGCGCAGATCTGTGGAAAGCCATCTGGGAACCTTGTCCAAGGTCTTGGACGGCCATTGGCGGTTCTCAAGTTTCAGCGGCTTAAACTGACGGTATTTGGTACTGGGGTTTTCTCTGCGCAAGAGTGTGAGCGGGGCGCGTACAGGCCGAGAGTAACCGAAGGCTTGCTTACAGCATAGGCATTTTGAGAAGGCTGCGGGACAGGTATTGCAGCGTGTGAAGAGACAAGCATTGGAAAGGAAAAAGTTCATGCGAGTATGTCAAATAGGTAGGCGGACCCCACGGCCCCGCGCGCAGTCACAGTGACGCCTCGGGTGTTAGTCAGCAGATCTAGAGTGTACAGTAGCGCGACAGCGACGAAGTCTCCATTCCCCAATGATGCCCTGGAGCGCTTGTGACCTGGCACGAGAGCGTGACAAGATGGACTTAATGATGCTTTCATATCTTCGAGGGTTTGCCTTGTTTCAATCTCACAAGACCCTACGTCTCACGTTAGTGACGCTGTCGACTTGAGCACGTGTAAGAGGCTTACTTCTTGGAAGCATGTCGCAACATGTTTGCCGTCCTTCGTCCAGATGCGCTGTGCGACGAGACCACGACCATCTCCGCTCCATGGAGTGTCCATCTCGGAGATCAGCCAATCGTCGGCACGGAAGTCTTTTGGCCTGTGGAAGTAGATGGTGTGATCTAAACTGACCATCATGCCAACTTCGGCTTGATCCTCTTGTTTCTTGTCTTGACCACCGTTGATGACTTTCATACGTTGTTGGTGGTGCTTTTCGTCATCCTTGGCGACGTCAAACGGCCGAGGCTTGTCATCAATCTTGAAATGTCTCCATAGCTTGTGCGCGCGAGCGACGGTGCCGATAAAGAAGCTGTCAGTCATGTAGGCAAGAGCGGCGAGGTGTGCCTGATGAGATCCACTCTGTGAGATCTGGCCACGAGCTTTCATCCATATCCTTGCACGCTTGTCCGACGGTTGTCCGGTGGGACCTGGGTGCAGGTTAGACCAGCATTACAGTCTACGACGGCTGGTGTGCACGTACCGTCAATCATGGGAGTATGCTGTGCGATGAAGGGAGAGCTTCCGGCATCTTGATCGATACTCTCGTCAAGCTCCGGCAAGTCCCTGGGAAAGACAGAGTCATGCTGCACCGTCTTCTCGCCGGCGCTGCCTTCGCGCATGAAACTAAGCGTGGTAGTGAAGATGGGCCTGCCCTTTTGCCGAGCCTGTACCGTTCTGGTCGCAAAACTCCGGCCTTCACGTACGCGCTCAACGTGGTACACAACAGGCATCTCTGAGCTACCAGCTAGAACAAAGTAGCAGTGCATCGAATGCACGGCGAACTCCTTCGGGACGGTCATTTGTGCGGCAGCAAGCGTCTGTGCGATGATAGCACCACCATAGAGCCCGCGTGCACCGGGCGGATGCCACAGTGGACGACGGTTTGTGAATAGATCCTGTTGCTGCATTGGCAAGACGAACGTGTGGGGGAGCGGAAGCACGCATGCTCACCGGTCCTATCTCTTCAAGGCTCATGAGCTCGAGACTGTGAGGTGTCAATCTTGAGGAACAATTGGTAGCAACCGTTCGAGCGCATACGTGTTTTCCATGCTACTGACGGCATCATTGTTCGGCGGAGGCTTGAGGAGGGTGGACATGACGGCGGGGACTATTTGCTGTGTGAATGGATTCGCGAGATGGTTGGAGAGACGAGGTAGAGACTGATGTATATTATTTAGAGGGTGTATGTATGCAGTAGCCGTGTAGCTCGGCTGTAGGTAAGAGTGCCTGAGCAACGGGGGTGATAGGCTGATGCGTAATAGAAAGAGCGACGCGTACGGACGTTTGAGAGCATCGTCTCCTTGCGATCATGTCCCATGATTTGACGTCTGGGGGAAGTCTGAGCTAGTCTAATCTATGCACCTCGGCTACGGAAGATTTATTGGGAGCGCTCGCCCTGGGCCCTGGACCAGGGTGATCTACTGCTTGTAAACAGGCATCATATTGCAGTCGGTGGTTGCACGCCATGCCAGGGCGCCGCATAAGCAATTCCGACAAAAGACACGTCACTGAGATTGGCCGCATCTGGTCATTGCTACCACTGGGGATGGCTGACGAAGGCGACGTAAGAGCCAAGCTAAGCATGTGCCGACAATGCATTTGCACAAGCCCTTGGTGTCTCCTCACGCGCTCTCTGGGGTGGGTAGGCAGCTTCAAATTCCGTCGGCTACTACATAGCAAGCACATATCAGGCACGGCTAAGCAGCATGTCTCCTTGAAGCAGTGGGCCCTGTCAGTTGGAGACAGGATCGATACCAAATATAGAAACGTCTGATCTGGAGAAGCGCACACGCCCGTTTCGCTGTGATCATCATCGAGGGGCGCAAAATGCGACATCATCCCCAGGCTGGCGGGCGCTAGAATGCGCAGTTGGGCGGTCTTTTGGCTCTCTCCAAGCAGTTTCACCCTCTTGCTCTTGCGCCTGCGTGTGTTCCCATCGGTCGCATTCGTTCTTCCTTCTTCTTCCTCCCTCAACACTCTCCGCTTTCCTTATCACTATCGCTCAAAGCATGCCTGGCCGCCCACATCGGGTTGCTCTGCGAACATCCCACACTTCGCCTGTCCGCTAGAAGTCCCCTGCAGCCATGGCCGAGCACACCAACCCCGAGCTCCAGGCCCGGCTTGATGAACTGGATCAGGAGCTCGCAGAAGGCGACATCACGCGCAAGGGCTACGAGAAGCGCCGGACGCTCCTCCTGTCAGAGTTCTTGGGCCCCTCAACACATCTCGCTCCCGCACGAGACCCGGCCGCGCCCTCGAGCCAGTCCTCACGCCTTGCCTCCTTCTCCTCCGCGCCACCTCCCGCATACCTCACCGAAGATCTCATTGCTCATGCGCAAGCCGGGTACTCGCCCTACAACCTCCCAGTCGTCGAGCAGCCTCCACCGAGCCAAGTCGGCCGCTTCCAGCAAGAACACTATGGGATCAATGTTGACTCTCAACGGCATTCCTCGTCCTCGAACCTACTCGTCCCCTCAGATGGAACAGACAGCTACAACGAGTCTCGCGCTCAGACCATGGCAAGATCAGATTATGCCTTCAATCCTGCCGAGCTTGAAGATCCTGTTGTACAACAAACGCAAGCACCCCCGTCAACAGCTGCCGAAAGCCGCATGAGCACCATGTTGGATTCACAGCACGGCTATTTCTCGGATTTTACAGGACAGCAGATGAACGAGAGCGCAAGAGACAGTTACGGAGGACCTCAGCGTTACTCGACTGGCGAAGCATTGTCTCCAACCGCATTCCCACCCAGAATGAGCTCTGGAGACCTGCCTCCGGTCCCCAAACCCGATCACCTCTTACCCCTGGAGCCACGCGATGTACCGTTCGCCATCAAAGACCCGCATGACCACAAGACTGAGATGTCAAATTTTGACAGCATTGGCGCTGTCCTTCGACACCGCGGTAAACACTTGGCCAAGCAGCCAGCTTACTGGGTTTTGGACTCTAAGGGCAAAGAGACCGCTTCAATTACTTGGGACAAGCTGGCAAGCAAAGCCGAAAAAGTGGCCCAAGTGATTCGCGACAAAAGCAGCTTGTACAGGGGCGATCGTGTTGCGCTGATCTACCGAGACACTGAGATAATCGACTTCGCCATTGCAATAATGGGCTGCTTCATTGCTGGGGTTGTGGCTGTGCCGATTAACTACGTCGACGACTATGCCAGATTGAGTCTGCTCTTACAGACCACGCAGGCTCATCTCGCGCTGACCACGGACAACAACTTGAAAAACTTCCATCGGGATATCACACAGAACAAGCTGAAATGGCCGGCCGGGGTGGAGTGGTGGAAAACTAATGAGTTTGGAAGCTTTCACCCAAGAAAGAAGGACGAGCTCCCACCTCTACAGCTATCGGACCTGGCCTACATCGAATTCTCACGTGCCCCTACTGGAGACTTGCGGGGAATTGTGTTGAGCCACCGCACCATTATGCATCAGATGGCCTGCTTAAGTGCTGTGGTCCATTCACAACCGGAGACGCGCACTGATTCCTATCCAATGGGCCTAAGAGATGCTAAAGGCAACCTGATATCGGGTGGAGTGAAGAGAGGTGACACTGTGCTTTCGTACTTGGATCCTCGTGAGGGTGTTGGCATGATACTAGGCATATTTCTGGGCGTGTACAGCGGAAACACCACGGTTTGGATGGAGGCAAAGACCCCGGAGACCGCAGGATTATACGCTCATCTCATTACCAAGTACCGCGCCTCGGTCCTTGTTGCGGATTATCCTCGATTGAAATTCGCAGCGTACAACTATCAGCAAGACCCAATGACAACCCGGCAGTTCAAAAAAGGGATGGAGCCGAACTTCTCCTCAGTGAAGCTTTGTCTGATAGACACGCTCACTGTCGACTGCGAGTTCCACGAAGTACTAGCAGACCGATGGTTTAAGCCCATGAGAAACGATCGTGCAAGAGAGGTTGTTGCTCCAATGCTATGTCTTCCCGAACATGGGGGCATGGTCGTTTCTGTCCGAGACTGGCTAGGCGGCGAAGAGCGTATGGGCTGTCCTCTTTCAGTTATTCCAGATGACGATGAAGAGTCCCAGAGTGACGCTGTCGCCAATCAGAAGCGTGCCGCCGCGCGTAAATCCTCTCGAACCGACCTGAGCGAGGTCCTCTTGGACAAAGAAGCGCTCAAGACGAACGAGGTGGTGGTCTTGGCGTATGGCGAAGAAGCCAGGCGTCGATCGAATGAGCCAGGCACGATACGTGTTGGCGCCTTTGGCTATCCAATTCCAGATGCGACGCTCGCTGTGGTTGATCCGGAAAACGCGTTACTATGCAGCCCCTTTCAAATTGGAGAAATCTGGGTCGATTCGCCTTCTCTGTCAGGTGGATTTTGGTCTCTACCAAAGCATACCGAGACAATCTTCCACGCGCGCCCGGTGCGGTTCTTTGAGGATAATCCTAATCCCGTCACGTTAGATATGGAGTTCCTCAGAACAGGCCTGCTTGGTTTTGTCATAGAAGGCAAGGTCTACGTGCTTGGACTCTACGAAGACCGTATCAGGCAGAAAGTCGAATGGACGGAGCACGGTAATCTAGAAGTAGAGCATCGCTTCTTCTTCGTCCAACATTTGGTGAGCACGATTATGAGGAACATTCCCAAGATACACGACTGGTAAGCTTTGAAAGTCACTTCTCGCATCGTCAGCTTGCTAACATCTACGGCTAGCTCTGCCTTTGACGTTTTCGTCAATGGCGAATATTTACCCATAATTCTCATCGAGACTTTGGCTGCATCGACAGCACCACTGGCACCAGGAGGTCCACCACGACAGCTGGACATAGCTCTCCTCGACTCCCTCTCGGAACGCTGTATGGAAGTTCTATTTCAGGAACATCATCTCCGCGTCTATTGTGTCATGATCACGGCACCAAATACACTACCAAAAGCTTTGAAGAATGGGAGAGCAGACATTGGTAATATGCTATGTCGCAAAGAATTCCACACCGGATCTCTCCCCAGCGTCCATGTCAGATTCGGCATTCAAAGGGCTGTGCAAAATCTTCCATTTGGAGATGACCCAGTGGGCGGCATCTGGTCGCCCATGGCATCTGATGCAAGACAGCAGCTCTTGATGATGCAAGAGAAGCAATACTCTGGTGTAGACTACAGGGAGGTGGTCATTGATGACCGCACATCCACACCTCTCAATCAATTCAGCAACATCCAGGATCTTCTTCAGTGGCGAGTAAGCAGACAAGCTGACGAGCTCGCATATTGCACTGTTGATGGCCGAGGCAAAGAAGGCAAGGGAGTCAACTGGAAGAAGCTCGATTTGAAGATTGCGGCGGTTGCAATGTACCTCAGGAACAAGGCGAAAGTGAACGCAGGCGACCACATCCTTCTCATGTATACCCACTCCGAAGAGTTCGTCTATGCAGTGCACGCCTGCTGGGTCCTTGGTGCCGTCGCCATCCCGATGGCACCGCTCGATCAGAATCGACTGAGTGAAGATGCACCGGCCATGCTTTCCTTGATCGGCGACTTTCACGTCAAAGCCATACTTGTCAACGGAGAGACTGACAGCCTGCTCAAATCAAAGGCGGTTTCGCAACACGTCAAGCAGGCTGCGCACATCCTGAAGGTCAATGTACCCCCGACTTACAACACGACCAAGCCCACAAAGCAAACGCACGGTACGCGAGAACTGGGATTGACAATAAGACCCGCTTGGGTGCAGCCTGGTTATCCCGTCCTTATCTGGGTGTACTGGACACCTGACCAAAGGCGGACCGCGGTGCAGCTGGGTCACGACACGATCATGGCATTGTGCAAAGTCCAGAAGGAAACATGTCAGATGACTAGCACAAGACCGGTCCTGGCCTGTGTACGGAGCACGATTGGTCTTGGATTTGTACACATGTGCGTAATGGGTGTGTACCTTGCAGCGCCGACATATCTTGTGTCCCCTGTCGACTTTGCGCAGAACCCAATGTCACTCTTCCTTACATTGTCAAGGTACAAGATCAAAGACACGTATGCCACAAGCCAAATGTTGGATCATGCAATGGCGAACATGCCAGGCAAGGGCTATTCCATGCACGAGCTCAAGAACCTAATGATATCGACAGAAAGCAGACCGCGGACAGACCTCTGTAAGTTTCCTCGAGGTAGCCGACGCTCAAAGGCAAGGCTAACACATTACAGATCAGAAGGTTCGCGTACACTATGCACACGCTGGGCTCGACGCAACAGCAATCAACACGATATACTCGCATGTGATGAACCCGATGATAGCATCAAGATCCTACATGTGCATCGAGCCGATTGAGCTTTGGCTCGATCCACATGCACTGCGACGAGGACTGATCTTGGTGACAGAGCCCGACATCGAGCCGAACGCACTTCTCGTACAAGACTCGGGCATGGTGCCAGTCAGCACGCAAATTGCCATTGTCAACCCGGAAACGAATCGACTCTGCCATGTTGGAGAGTATGGCGAGGTGTGGGTGCAATCCGAGGCGTGCGGCCACTCCTTTTACCTTTCAAACGATCCTTTGGACGCCGAGCGATTCAACGGCCGGACGGTGGACGGCGACCCAAATGCTCGCTACGTTCGAACCGGCGACTTGGGTTTCTTGCACACGGTGAGCCGGCCTATTGGGCCCGGAGGCTCTCAGGTGGAGATGCAAATTCTTTTCGTGCTAGGCAGCATTGGTGAGACGTTCGACGTGAATGGGCTAAGCCACTTTCCCATGGACATTGAGAACTCGGTAGAGCGAAGTCACAGAAATATTGTGCCTGGCGGATGGTAAGTACAGCAGAGCCGCCGACGTGAAGATTCCTTAGCTAACAGCTCAATAGTGCCGTGTTCCAGGCGGGAGGACTGGTGGTAGTGCTTGTTGAGGTATTTCGCCGAAACTTCTTGGCATCAATTGTGCCAGTCATTGTCAATGCTGTGCTCAATGGGCACCAAATTGTGGTGGATATCGTGGCGTTCGTGTCACGGGGAGACTTTCCGCGATCTCGACTTGGCGAAAAACAACGCGGCAAGATCTTGGGCAGCTGGGTAACACGCAAGATGCGCACCATTGCGCAATTTGGTATCAAGGACGACGGCAGCGAATTCCTGCCGGCGGAGGCGAGAAGGAGCGTGCAAAGCTACCGCAATGGTGGTGCACGCGGAGCGTCAAGTCTCAGGCATACGGAAAGCAGCACGGCTCTAACTGACCTGCAAGAGGCAGTGCAGTACGAGAAGGACTACGCGGCGCTGCCGACGGGAATCTCTGAGATGCCAGCAGCAGAGCAGCAATCAATACTGGAAGAACCTCGCGAATGGGTGGCACAGGACGAGGCGATGCTGGCTCGAGGAGACGACTCGACGCCGACAGGGGTGAGTCAAGGCGAGGGTCTTGGCTGGCTGCCGGCGGAAATGGAGGGCAGTCAGCGCTACGAGCAGGAGAGTCAGAGCAAGCCGTATATCGAGCTTCCTCCGGTGGACGGACGAGGAGGGCTGGGCCTCGAAGCAAATTGGTCACCTGAGGAGCGAATGCACGGGAACCTGAGCAGAGGATGAAGGAGCTAATGCGGTGACTGGATCCTCGGATGCGGGAACGGGGACACTGTGGCCAAGGCACGAGCAGATGCCGGGGCAGTTTCAGCTGCGTAATGAGCGCGAAAGGGGCTCTGCATGTAGGGCTCGAAGTTAGAGGCCATGCGAGCAAAGGTCAGAGCCGGCACGAAGTGCGAATGCCCTATTTCAATGTGCGACGACGTCTTGGGGGATGCGAGGTACGATCATACGAGAAGGAGACGGCGGATGCAGACGCGCAGGGTGGCCGCGATCATTGGCTGTCAAGGCAGCGGCTGAATGTGAGATGAGGCAACCTTCCTTCCCTACTAAGGTTCGTCCGTTCCTGTTCCTGCAGCGGTGTCCCAGTGTGAAGGTGTCCAGCTGTCGAGGAACCCCAGCGCAGCCGCACTCCCTCCATCCCTCACAGATCCTTGTGCGAGAACCTCGTCACTGTGCACCACACTGACTTCACACAATCCCGTCAGCGTCGTCTGGTGCGAGTAGCTCGGCAGCGTCAGCTGCCTGCCACGAGGTAACTCCTCAGTAGCACTCGGCGTGTCCAGACGTGTTTTGCATGGCCGGGAGATTAGACTCGAAGGTTACGTGTGTTAGCGCCGTCCTTCCAGGGGGCGATGGAGTCGAAACGCCTGGCTCCCAAAGCGCCTCGCGCCCTCTCCACCTCTTCCCTCCTCTCCAGGCCAAACATCTCTTACATCCTCCCATCCGCCTCGCTCGCCCTCCACCTCCCCCTCCCAGGCAACAACACGCCCTCTCCTGGCTCGTCAGTCTCTCTCCTCTCTCGCCACACCCCTCGACAGACAGCCGTACACTCGTTCTTGACTCCTGTCTCGCTAATACGCCGGCTCAACCGCCTGGATCGCTATTCTTTGTACCCGTTCTTGCCATCATTCATCACTATCGTTTATCCTCCGGCTGGCTGGCACCAGTCGTACATTTCTGTCCATCCCGCAACTTCGCAAACGGCTCCGCAATCCGCATTCAGACGACAGCAAAGAAACGTATGTTCATCACCAGCAATCGGCAACTCATCCGCGACTATCCATTGCTCTTTCGTCTCGCCTTTGCACCGCGTTGCTTTTATCCAACCATACCTTGTACCTTAATTGCCGCCTCGCGTTGAAACTCTTCACCGACGCCTCTCGGCCAATCATCCCATCTCATCTCCAGTCCGATCTGCTCATTTACTCCACGTCGGAACAAATTTGGGGCTCTTTGACAACAACACGCTGTCCGGCACTGTGACAGCGCTCAGCACCTTGTCCTCCTGCGCTGTCTTCTGCACAACCTTCTACCTCGAAATCAGTTATCCCACTGAATTGCGGCCTCAATCACTTCACATTTGACATATCTGCAACATCCGCTCCAGCGACAGGTTTCGCTAACACCTCAATCCCTCATACAGCCATATCCTCGCTACCATCGCAACGCTGCTGACAAAACACTCACCATTCGATACGGCACTCAACATGGAGAGCCTCGACAACGGTCCCCAGGGCCTTGTTGACGCCATCCTGCCGAGAGATGCGGGCGGAAAGAAGCTAGAGGTCAGCCCAAGATCCCTGCCGGACTACACCAGAGGACTCACAGGAATCGATCAGGTCGCAAATTCAAATTTCGTCCTGGCCGTCGTCGTCTTCTTTTTGGCCTTGATGGCCTTAACCTTCGGCCTGCGGTTATGGAGAATGGCTAACAATGAACTCCGGCATTACGTCGCTGTGGGTCACAGCAGGGAGAAGCAGAACATATTCATGCACAACCGTGGCTCATGGTGGCCATGGATAAAACGACATGTGCTGTACGCACCCATCTTTGGCAAAAGGCACAACCGTGAGATTCAGATCTCATCCGTCGTAAACGTCGGTACTCTGCCTTCTCGTTTCCACTCTTGCATCCTACTGGCTTACGTCGCTACCAACATCGCCTACTGCGCCGTCCTCGATTATTCGCAGCCAAGAGCTGCCTGCTGGGCTCAGCTCAGAGGCCGAACTGGCGAGTTGGCCACGCTCAACCTGATTCCCTGCATCCTATTCGCCATTCGCAACAACCCTCTCATCTGGATTCTACGCGTCAGCTACGACACATTCAACTTGCTCCATCGATGGACCGCACGCATCGTCATTTTGGAGGCAATGTTCCACACAATCGCCTGGCTCGTCAATGTTGTCGAGCAGAAGGGCTGGAAATCAGCCGGTCACTCCCTCACTCAATCACCCTTCATCAGCTGGGGCATGGTCGGAACAGTCGCTTTCCTTGTCATCGCCGTTCAGGCATGGGGTCCCCTGAGACACGCCTTCTACGAGGTCTTCCTTAACGTTCACCGTCTCATGGCCCTTGCCGCCATCCTCGGCACCCACATGCACCTTTCAATCAGCTCTTTGCCTCAAATTCCCTGGATCAAGCTTGTCTGGGCTCTCTGGATCTTTGAGGCGCTGTTCCGCCTGCTTCGCATCTTCTGGTTCAACGTCTCTCGCCATGCCCGTACCAAGGTTACCATTGAAGCGATGCCCTCAGAGGCGTGCCGTGTCACTTTTGACCTGGTTCGTCCCTGGGTGTTTCCCGCCGGCTCTCACGTCCACGTTTGGTTCCCTACCTTCTGGTCTAGCTTTGCTTCCAGTCATCCGTTCTCCGTCGCTTGGACTGAGGATCATACAGTTGGCGGCAACTTCTCAGAAAAGCTTCCTACCTCGGAAAAGGATCTGGACAATCCCGACAAGACGACCACAAGTGTCTCCATTATCCTTCGTGCCAGGACTGGTCTCACCCGCAAGATGTTCCAGAAAGCCTCCAACGCTCCAATGAAGACTATCACTGTGTGGGGCCTGCTCGAGGGTCCTTACGGCGGTCACGAGTCCCTTGACAGCTATGGTACAGCTCTTCTCTTCGCTGGTGGTGTCGGAATCTCCCATCAAATACCTTTCATCAAACACCTCGTGCGCGGCTCCGAGGAAGGGACAACGGCCACCCGCAAAGTCGTCCTCGTTTGGTCGGTGCCAAACACCGAGGCCCTTGAATGGGTACGTCCGTGGATGGACGAGATCCTGAAAATGAAGGGACGGAGAGAAGTACTAAAGATTATGCTTTTCATCACAAAGCCCAAATCGCAGCAAGAAGTCATTTCCGGCACCGGCACCGTCCAGATGTTTCCCGGTCGTTGCTCGCCGCAAGCCATCATCGACAAGGAGATTCACGAGCGTGTCGGTGCCATGTGTGTCACCGTCTGCGGTCCTGGCTCATTCGCCGACTCGGTGCGAGAAGCATCAAGGCGGCGGGTACAGGTTGGCATGATTGACTTTGTGGAGGAGGCATTCACCTACTAGCTGCTCTCTTGTAAATTTTGTGCATAGCTTTACCGTACAGCCAGTTCTTTCATCTAGCGCAGATGCTGGAGCAGGTGGTGCTTTTGGATATGATACGATGTCATGGCGAAAAAATAGTTTTAGGGATCGGGTATTTATCTAGTCAGCGTGCTTTTGGCACAGCATTGCGGTGCAACCGCATCCGAGTATTGTCTATACTCGCTTCTTTCGTAGCTGGGTTGGATACTCACTGCGCGGTCTGTGGTACGCCCAGCCGTTTGAATGGAAGTAATCCATCTAATTCGCTTCATGTCCACCTCGCGCAAGTCATTCCCTTTTCTTCGTAGTATATTTTTCGCAAGATGATTCAAGTCGAGGACAATCTTTGTACCTAGCACAGCACAGTGCCGCGTGTCGCTTGAGTGGAGACCTCAATGAAACCATCGGAAGTCGTTGCATCCGATGCCGAGGACAGCGGGAAATGACGCCCATGTTGGATAGCCGTCTGCATCTTTGTGTGTCCAGAGTCAATTCGCCGCCAGCGCTCTTACTTTTGCTGAGACTCTCTTTTGCTTCTACGTGAAAAATAAGCAAAACGAGACAAGCCATAACTCCACAAATCGCCATGTTCGGCGGTGTCAAAGGCAAATTCGACCCGGCAACAGATATCCCTTCGCTTGCGGGCAAGGTGATCATCGTCACCGGCGGTCAGTACCCAAACACCCATGTCCATGGCGCACACATGCGCGTCCATATCAGCGTGACTGACAAGCCCAAGGAACCGACGGCATCGGTCTCGAGACTGTTCATCGACTCGCTCTGCACGACCCTACACGCATTTACCTCGCTGGTCGCAATGCAGAGAAGGCCACCAAGGCAATCGAGAAGCTCAAGACCAAGTTGTCCGAATCGCAGGTCGCTGCTGTCTCCTTCTTACAATTAGACCTTGCGTCGCTGGAGTCGGTCCGTACGGCGGCCAAGACGTTCAAAGAAAAGGAAACCCGTCTGGATATACTCGTCAACAATGCTGGTGTCATGACACCTCCGCCTGCTCTCACAACAGACGGGTACGAGATACAGTTCGGCACAAATCACGTCGGCCATGCCGCCTTTACCCGACTGTTGCTGCCCACCCTGCTGCGTACGGCCCGGGACGGCTCGGACGTCAGAGTGGTGACGCTGTCCAGTGAGGCGGAGAAGCTGGCGCCACCAGAGGGCTTGATCCTGAGGCAAGTGAAGACGGAGATGACGGAAATCGGTGGCTGGCGGCGTTATGGCCAGAGTAAACTGGCAAATATTCTCTATGCCAAGGCTGAGGCGAAAGAGTTTCCAGAAATTCTTTTCGCTACTGTGCATCCCGGTAAGTTGTCGCTGCTGCTCGCTGTTGTATCATATCAGGCTCGACTAACAATGGCGGAAAGGCGGCGTCCAGAGCAATCTGAGTCAAGGTGCAAAAGCCAGCTACCCTTGGCTATCCAGTGCAATCACCTTGGTGCATAATGCCGTGACTGTGCCTGTAGAGAAGGGCACATGGAACTCGCTTTGGGCTGCTACAGCGCCCAAGTCGTTGATTAAGAGCGGCGCATACTACCTTCCTGTGATGAGAGAGAATGCTGGTGGGAAGCACGCTCAGAGCAAAGCTCTCGAAGAAGAGCTGTGGGCATGGACCGAGGGCGAGTTTGAGAGACATGAGATACCCAACCTGGCTGCGCTCAGGAAAGAAGTGGAAGCGTAGAGGAAACTCGTCGAGGATAAGGTGCGAGGCATGTGCTAGCTGCGCCGCCGCCCCAAGCGAGAAACCCAAGTGCCCGTAACAGCATGCGATATGCAATATGCAGGTGGTCAATAGCATTGGATTTCGATGTGGCTGAGTTCTACGCTGATAGTTTCCCGTTATCGACTACCTTAGATGTCTCTCGATGTTTGACTTGCTCCTTTTCTCGACCCAATAGTTGACCCTGCACAGCCACACCACACACATATGCTGGCGGGTACCTGGGGTTCCCAAGTCAAAATGCAGACCAACGTTCAATGTTCCTGGGGCCGCACTGCGCCGACCTGACGCAGGCGCAAGCACATGCAGGCCAAGCGCCCCTCTCGGGCCTGCCCAGACCATCGGATCTTTGCAAATGCTTAGCATCTACCGTACCAAGATCGGGCGTTTAAGGAGGCTCCGCTGCGATTCGTGGAGTTGCGTCCGGCGACTCGCGTGTCTTGTGGCCGAGCGAGCCGAACGGCGGTCACAGCAAGCCAGGTGCGGCATTGGCTTAGCTGCAGGATATCACTGCTGGCAGGCTCGAGGTAGCTGTCTCAAGCGGTGAGATTGGTGGATGGCAAGTGTCGACACGGCGGCGGATCGGCACGGTCTAGTCTGTCACTGACGCTCTGCGGACCGCGCGGACTGGGGGCCGTGACTTCCATTGTTGCTGGAGCTGGTGAAGCTGGAGCTGCTGTCGAATGGTGAACGCTGTCAGCAGCGAATGATGCCGCCAAACCCCTCACGTTCCCTCGCTCGCTATAAATCTCCCAGAAATTCCTAGTCTTGCATACTTCTCCTCCTTCTTCTCTGCCTCAGTCTCCCATCCGTCGTGGGAATCTTGCTCGGCTTCTTCACTCTTCGTCACCCCGCTTAGTACCCCACCGTCAGCATGGTCCACCTAGCCAGTGTGCCCCATGAGGAGGAGATCACTTCTCCAATTGTTGCCAGTCTAGGTGACCTCTCTCTAGATACGCGTAGCAAGTTGACGCTAGGCCTGCCAGAGGACGATGATTACTCTACCTCTGTCTATGGCTCCAAGTTTGCTGCTCAGGACCTCCCCAGGCTGGACATGCCTGACCGCGAGATGCCCAAGGAGATTGCGTACCGCTTGATCAAAGACGATCTGTCACTCGACGGAGCCCCTACCTTGAATTTGGTAAGATCTTGCGAGCCAATGGCGCTGTTCAATTAGCTTACGCCGGTTTACTGTAGGCGTCCTTTGTCACTACCTACATGGAGGATGAAGCCGAGAAGCTCATGACAGAGGCCTTCAACAAGAACTTTATCGACTACGAAGAATATCCCGTCTCGGCAGACATTCAGAATCGATGTGTCTCCATGATTGCTCGCCTCTACAACTGCCCCACACACGCTGGTGCCAACGTGATGGGCACCTCAACAATTGGCTCCTCCGAAGCTATCATGCTTGCTACCCTAGCCATGAAGCGCAAGTGGGCGAACGAGCGGAAAGCTGCTGGAAAGCCATTCGACAAGCCGAACATTATCATGAATTCTGCTGTTCAAGTCTGCTGGGAGAAGGCTGCACGCTACTTCGACATTGAAGAGCGCTACAGCTACTGCACCAATGAGCGATATGTCATTGACCCCAAGGAGGCTGTGGATCTTGTCGACGAGAACACCATCGGTATATGCGCCATCCTTGGTACAACTTACACTGGAGAGTACGAAGACATCAAGGCCATCAACGATCTTCTAATTGAGCGCAACCTAGATGTTGGCATTCACGTCGATGCGGCCTCTGGTGGTTTCGTTGCGCCCTTCGTCAACCCTGAGCTTCAGTGGGACTTCCGTCTTCCCAAGGTCGTGTCAATCAACGTGTCTGGCCACAAGTACGGTCTTGTCTATCCTGGCGTTGGTTGGGTTGTTTGGCGTGATCCCGAGTTCCTTCCCAAGGAGCTTATCTTCAACATCAACTATCTCGGCGCTGACCAAGCTTCCTTCACGCTCAACTTCTCAAAGGGTGCTTCTCAAGTCATTGGCCAATACTACCAGATGATCCGTCTGGGCAAGCGTGGGTACCGCAACATCATGCTCAACCTTACCCGAACCGCAGATTATTTGTCTGCTGCCCTCATCAAGCTCGGCTTCATCATCATGAGCAAGGGAGGTGGAGAGGGTCTTCCCCTCGTCGCATTCCGTCTCAACCCCAAGGACGACATTACCGGCAGACACGACGAATTCGCCATCGCTCATCAACTTCGCGAGCGTGGCTGGGTTGTGCCTGCTTACACCATGGCTCCCAACAGCGACAAGCTGAAGATGATGCGTGTGGTGGTTCGTGAAGATTTCAGCAAGAGCCGTTGCGACGCGCTCATTACCGACATTGCCCTTGTAGTTAAGACACTCAAGGAGGAGGATGACAAGTTTTTGGATGAGCACCACGAGCACATCCGCGAGAAGCGTGGTCGCCATATCCGCAGCAAGGTCAATAACCACTACGGCAAAGAGCGTCACTCTCTTCAAGGCAAGCACGGTAAGAGCCATGGTATTTGCTAAGTTGACGAGAGGTGGACGACCCTACGCTGGCGTGTTATCTGATACCAGAGACTTCGGTTCGACGATCCAGGCGCGTCTCACGAATTTCTTATGCACACCCACTCATGACTCGCTGATGAATACGACATTTGGCAATCATCCCTTTTGCGTTTCATGCAGCGTTTATAGAATCTAGATCAAAGAATGAACTGGAGCCCTAGAATGAAATAGGCGCATTGCACCTCAAGTGCCAGTCGATACCACCAGTATACCCTGCCCAGCCGAGCCGGCGTTCCTCACAAGAACTCCATACCAGTGAGAACATACCTTTGTGTTGTTGCGCAGAAAAGTGGTCTCGAATGCATAATACTCGGGTAGATGGGTACCTAGACAGGTGCTGCCTGTACACGGTCCCACTACACTCAATATACCTGCTACGTAGCCACAACATCCACGCGTGCCACGCGAGCAGGTCAACCAGGGGGCGGAAACCGCTCCGCCTGGGGTTGGCGTTGCGGGAAACGTCAGGGTCTCCTCGTCCCCCATCTTGTAGGGACGCACTGGACGCACATCTAAGAAGTCCCAGATTCTGTGAATTCTCCTTGCCCTTGGCTTGGATCTTGTCTCTCTACCTAAGTCTCGCAACGTTAGAATCTCCGATCCCTCTATTGCACCCCCCGGCGCAATCTAGTCATGTCCTAAGCCAAACACACAGGCCCTTGTCTCTTCTCCCATCCCGCAAACGTTCCCTCCCAAACCCAGCCAGCACTGGCGGAATAGCGCTTCAGCGCTGCCATCTACGGCAGTCATGCCCTCCGGCATTGTGAATAAGGGTATGAAAGAGCAAGCATACGCCTATAGACCAAAGCTAATTCTTGTTCATAGTACATACTTCCCACCTGCTCTCCACGCCCCGTCGCGTACGAAACGCCCCAGCTCACCATGCTCTCCCGCAGTCGCGATGGGCGCTCCTCCTCACATTCTTTGTCCTGGCAGTAATATTCCTAATCAAATCCCCCGCGGCCAAGTCGCGAGAGAACCTGTCGTACTCGCGGCCCTTCAAATCAGGCGCGAGCGCCATTGGCAAGTCGCTGGGCGGCGGCCCGCGCATTGCAAAAGTCACCATGCTCTACGGCGAGCGGCCGAATCCTTTATACGAGCGGGCGGTGCGGAGTCATCAGGCGCACAACGAACGGTGGAATTACCCCATGTATGTTCTGCGCGAACAGATTGCAGGGGGATACTGGAATAAGCCGAGTTACCTCATGAGTTTAATTGTTCAGGAGCTGGCTAAGCCGCGGTCTGAGCGGCTGGAATGGTTCATGTGAGTTTCCTTTGTAGAAAAGGAAAAGGGCAAGGTAGAAGGTGGTTGGATGTGCGCTGACATTGAGGAAACAGGTGGGTTGATGCAGACCTGATTATTATTAATCCTTCGATACCGCTGTCCATCTTCCTGCCCCCGGCGCATTTGTTCCCTAATACACATTTCCTGGGCAACAAGGATCAGAATGGGCTGAACACGGGCACCTTTTTCATCCGTGTCAACGAGTGGAGTGTGAAGATGCTCGCCAAAAGTATTGCAATGCCCATGTTCCGACCAGACATTGACCTAGGCACATCAATGGACCAGACAGCAATGGCGCGCGTCTTCAACGACACCTCACCCCCCAAAGTGCCCATTGAAGAGAAAAAGTCGGAAAAGGAAATGACCGAGGCGGAGAAGCGGCGCAAGAAGCAGCAGACCTTTGGCGTCGGGGCTAGTGAAGGAGAGGTCTTGTATCAGCCGCGCGTCTGGTACAACACGTACGAATGGCACCACGCGTACGAAGGCAAGCAAGGCAATCTGCTCGTCCACTTTCCTGGCTTGGAAGATGATCGGTGGAGACACATGAGCGACTGGCTGGATGTCATTGAGAATACGCCGGAGAAGTGGGATGTGCCCCTGGAAAAGACTACGTATCCTGAAGAGGTCAAGGAATTCTACGACGGCATCATCGAGGCGCGCAAGACGCTCAAGATTGCAGAGCAGTTGGTGGAGGAGCGCGAGGACAGCGCGGACGAGAAGGAGGCTGTTGAGTATCTGCGTCAGGCTTGTGATCAGCTGAGGTCGCAGATTAGATGGCAGTCGGATCAGGTCAATGTTACTTCTGCGACGACTAGGTTTATTCAGGGACTGCTGCCTGAAGAGGAGGTCAAGGCTAAGCCAGACAAGGCTGAGAAGGTCTTGAGCGATGAGCTCGACCGTGGTGCATAGTGGTCGCGGTCGTGGTCGTGGTCGGTGTCGAAAATGGCAGAAGGAATTCTCGGCGCAGCCAAGGGTAGCAGACTGAGGAGTCTCTCTCTCAGCCATATTTCGTACAGATATGGATCGATCAGCCGCTTGCTCTGCCCAACGCAGCCTGGAGTCGTGCGTGGTCGAAGCTGCCACACGGAGATTGGAGCATCGTCCGTCCGACGACCTTTGCATGTACTTGTATTTATAGTGATGATACCACCAATGGATAGGAGGAATAGAAGCATAAATAACCTGCTACAAGAAGATTCAAACAAATACCTGTATGCACTAGTGGAAATCGTTCGACTCGTGAATGCTAGACAGAGTGACAGGTGAAGCACGTTATATATACTGAAGTCTTGGCAAAAAGCTGCTATGCAAGTGGAAGCTCGCTAGCAGCCATTCTACCTCGACCTGCTCGGCGGCAGAGTGCCTACCTACGTGTGCTCACACAATCGCGACACGTCCCTGCGCAAGTCTTTGCTCCTCCGCCACAATTTGCAATCTGTAGAACATACATTACCCGGCTTCAGCTTTCAGCTCCCTCCGATCTGTTACGCGAAACGCGTGCCCTCACACCCGTCGCGACGCTCGATCCCCATCGACAGCTTTGGTCCGCCCGCTTGCTTGTTTTGAGCTGCGACAACGCGGTATCGTTCTGCGCGCGCGCAAAAACGGGCACATTCTAGGCAGCCGACAATGTCAATCAGAGATTTTTCAGGCAGTATGTGCTTCACTCTGGCCCAAGTGATGTTGGGCGCTTCAGCTTTCGACGAATAGCCGCATGTCTGATCAGCATTGCTCAAGACACCTTGTTTACTAACATGCATGGCTCTACAGAAAAGGTCTGCGTCATCACGGTCGACGGCCGCTGCATGGTCGGCAAGCTGGATGGCCACGATCAAGTTACGAATCTCGTCCTGACCGATACATCCGAACGCATCATTCGTCCCGCCGACGATCCAGAGGGCACAGACATCGTCCACCATGGCGTTTACATTATGCATGGAAGCCAGGTTGTGGTAGTGGGTTTAGTGGATGAAGAGTTGGACAACAGCATCAGCTGGGAAAAAGTCAGAGGCGAACCCATTGGGTCTACCAAGCACACCTGAAAGCTTGACTCGATCCCTTTGGAACCCCAAGAGTAAAAGTCAGGCAGTAGCAGCCAAAGATGCGCTCGCCACAATAGCTGGGCCGTTCTCGTCGGCACACGCATGATCAAGGGCAAGGGTAAGAGCAGAGTGCCTGACGCGATGGCAAGACACGATATGCAAGTATGACTCGTGGAGGTCATTGACATCAAGAGATGAAGCTGCACGACGGCAAGCAACGTGGAAGAGGGTGGTTGCGTTTTGCCTCATCCAAAGGGGAAAAAGAGTTACGGGCTCGTCCGTCGATAGCTTGAGAGGCGAAGAATCTTGGGTTACAGGACTGCAAGATGCAAGGTCGCAGTCGCGGAGACTGATGACCATTTTGGCAAGCAGTGCACCATGCAGCGCGACAATCGCTGGGCGAGAACCAACGGACGGCTCATCCGCGCGTTTCGAGGAACATTCGATGAACTCAAAATTTGAGACAACTTTCGAATTGGACGATTGTGATATCAAGAAGTCATCACAGCCCTTGATTTCCTGGAAGTGCCAGGGTTCCACTTACATGGAAATCAGTAGTAGTGCAGCACCTGATACACTAGAGCAACTAGCGTTCTCAAAAGGGCAAATACGCGAGGGCCAACCTCCACATACCCAAAGGCGACAGCCAAGATAGCGCTCTGTGTGCACGGAAAGGAAACTGGGGTCAAATGAAAAGCTACTTGGGTCGATGCCATTGAAAACCGGTGCACCAAGCCAGTAGGCAGCTGAAGCGTCCAGCGGAAGGCAGACACGGATAGAACAGGGCGGATCATGGTCGCAGGTACGCAAATACTTTCTGCGACAGATCCTGATCCCGGTGTCTGCCTGCTGGTCAGACTCTGAAGGTGACAGTGTGTTCAGGGAAGCTGAACAGCAGCAGTTTTACCGGTCATTAAGTCAACCCTGCAGCAGCAGCAACAGCCAAGTGGGAGTGGGATTCGACCCGGCGAAACAAGTTCAGCTGTCAAGTCGCGACGATAGGAGCTGATCACTGCCGCTTTCAGCCAATGGTGTGAAGTCTTCATCTGTACCTCTCCCAGGGATGACGATCTGATGTGCCGCAGTCTTGTACGAAGCTGCAGCAGATCGCAGCTTTACCAGTCGCCTGGACTGCCCTGCCTGGCCCTGTGCGCGGTCAAGTCGAACAGCCGCGAGCGCGTACCGGGACTAGACTTACTTGCAGGCGACTACCGCGCCTGTCACCACGGATCGCGTGCCGAGTTGGTACGCATTTGCAATGCCTTCCAACTTCTCCGATCAGCCTAGGAAGATTTGGTCGCAGGCTGCACTAGTATCTGCAGGCTAGCAGCATGCTAGCCTACGGAGGCTGTGGCGTGCGGCGTTGTCACTTGCCTGAAGATGACAGGACTGAGCAGCTGAAACCCTCTTGATGCTTAGACCAGAAAGCGGACGCACATCAGCTGAAGCCTCCGGACCCTGTGATGATGCTCGACGACGAGTCTGGGGCCGCCGGCGAAATACAGGTTGCCCGGCATCTCGTCAGTAGAAGTCTCGCTGCGCTATTGAGTCGTTGACTAGTTGTGTCTCTTCTAAAGCCGCTCGCGCTCGCAGTAACGCAAGCCTGGCTGCCAATCTACTGCGATGAAACGGCCAAATGCGGCTGCTAAACAAGCTCCAGGCTGATATAATTCGAGGACCGCCCGTCACGAAATACCCGACAGTAGGACGATTGCACAAGGTGGGTTTGGACTACTCTCGCATCTGGCCAATCTGAGCTGAGGTCGACGATGATCAGATCTCGCTCTAGCACCGACTGATGCAAGATTGTAGCAAGTGCATGCCACGAGCTGCCTGAGACAGCAGCCTTCATCTCGACGCAGCCCGCCTCTGCTGTCTGAAGATGCATATCACAGCCGCTCGGCAGGCGTCCCTGAGATTGTCTCCAGTGGGGAAGATGCCGCCGCCGCCTCAGCAACACGAAAGTAACCTTCCAGCGGTCGAGCGACGAGGTCCGGAGGAGTCGGCACCCGATGCCCACGCAGCAACGATATGGCAGCAGAGGTGTCAAGAGTATCTGAGCGAGCCGCAGACGCTGGCAATGACTGCCCCGACGGCATACTTCAATCCTGGATCGCCCCTGTTTCAAGCGACCATGCCGAGCGCAGATGACATTGGACAACAAATCTGGCGACGACTGCTCCCGAATGCCTACTCGAGTCCAGGGCACCATCTAATCTGCCTGCTGTATCGACTGCAACAACCGCTGAGCAGTGCGCGATCGCTGCAACAGCCCGACGAGGCATCGAAGCGCCTCCTGGACAGCATAGAGATGGAGTTGCTTCGGCGCAACCCAGATAGCTTTGCTGCAGCAGACACATTTACGCCGATGCGGTTCGCGAGACAAGGCCTGGCCTACGAAGCGCTCCGTCTGACGGGGTTGGTGCTGGTCTGCGCGGCCAGCCTGATCCGATGCCCGACGCAAATGGCGAGGAGCAGACAAGATCACGGGATGATGCAGCTCTTCATGCTCGATATCGATGCGCTGGTGGAGCTGAGTCCGGAAGTGGCGCTGTGGACGCTGTGCATCGCCGGGCCGTATACAGACATGTTCCTTCGGCGACGGGTGGTAGGGTGGCTGTCGGATCTGTCGCTCCGGCTGCGGCTGGGCTCATGGCCGCAGGTGCGGAGTTACCTGGCGCGTCAGTTGTATTATGCTGCTATCCAGGATCCAGGCTGTCCGATGCTGTGGAGCGAGGTCGAGCTGAATGTTCGGGAGATGGAGACGCCGGCGGAGGAGATTTCAAGCTCGCCGCCAGAAGCTCCTGTGACGCCGCGTCGTGATGCGCATGCTGTGTCACTGCCATATCGAGCTGGGAAACATCATTAGATTGACGGAGAATAATGGCTGGACACGCTTTTTCGACGAATGTATAAACGATTAGTTTGGACTCTGTAGAGCATCTCATCCTTGATGCTCTTGACGCTATGCTACAGATGGGTCAACAATGCTCAAGCTGTCTGTACCTACATACCTAAGGGTACAGTCACACCATCAGTGATTACAGACACTAGGTTGACGAGCTGGAGGTCCCGCGGCAGATGACGCCAGCCCGCGGCCGGAGGGGATGATCTCAGCAGCTTGGTCGTTGGTACCTAAGCCCTAGACTGGGGCTGGACCGCATTCACGATATCGCGGGTCTCGACGTCGTCTCGTTGAATGCTCGTGGGGCATATGCGGGTTCCTTGGCCAAAGCTGCGGACGTAGAGGGCCGTGCCTGGTCGAGACATGATTGCACCTGCTGCACACCTCCCTTGACCAGAAGACGAGAGACGGCACGAGGACGAGATGAGAAGAGACGACACAAGGACGAAGAGAAGAGAGACCCAAGCACGAAGAAAGAGAAGACACAAAGACGAGAAAGAGAAGCAAGCCGTGCACGCCATCTCTAGTCCTTGTACACGTGGGCTGTGCCTGCCTGACCTGCGCCTTCCCTCTTCAAGTGATTGTAATTCGATAGTGCTGCGGACTCAGATTCCACGTTTGCTGATTAAACCAATACCAGCACGATGTATTTCCCTTATACTCTGGAATAATGTGATTCTCCTTACTATTGAAGACCTCCATCCACTGGAAGTCACAGCTGATAAAGACAGTGATGTTGTTGGTCCACCAGTTGAAGCAAATCTTGGGCTTGGCGACGGCGTGATCAATGTCAATTGGGCTGACCTTTAGAGGCAGGAGGAGCCAGGCGTCGAAGAACTTGGAGACGTTTACGGCCGTGCCGTCGAGAGTGAAGTTAATGTATTCGTAGTAGTAGTGGAAGTCCATGGGTTCGAGGGGTGCGGGACTTCCGGTGGCGCGGAGAGATTGGTGAAGGTTATCATGCGTCTGGACCATACGCTTGGGCCGGAGTAGCTGTGGCTTGGAGGCACAGCGCGGGGGATGAGGGGGGAGTTGTGAGGGGCGAGGGGTGCGGTACTTGCGAACGTCTGCTTGAAGAGTGTGAGAAGTAGCACGAACGAGAGGTGGAGCCTCAACGTTGGTGGGTAGGATGTATGCATGTTCATGTTCATGTGCACGTGCTTGTTGATGCTTTGGTGGTTGGATCTGGGACCTAGGCTGATGAGATGAGCAGCTGCGCCAATTGACCTGAAGATGCCTGCTAACAGTCTCGGGAGACGCTGAAAACAACACGCTTATAGACTTATCCTGCTCCTAGATATGTATGGCCTCCCTATGTTCTCGGTTGAGGACAACTGAGGCTTGCTTCGCTGTCTAGCAGGGATATCCTCCATGTGAACGTGGAGTGTCGCCGAAGATTAGGGGAGGGACATGTTTTAAACAGTGTAAATACAGCGTGGCAGGTGCAGCTGCACCTATTCTCGGCTCAGGCGTCGTCACTGGGATGCAGCATGTGCCAAAGATCCCGAACAGTCCTGGTGGAAGTAAAAAGTGTCTCGTCACGCGCGGACGTGTTGGCGCAGCATGAATTTACAAAGGATCGCTCAGTGTTCGGCTTCTGGAGGCAGATCCTGCTCATGCTCGGTGTGGTAATGCTCAGGGGGGCAGTGTGGTAGTGAGGACCATTGTTCACTCGCGTCTTGTGTGTTGATGTCCTCGTTGGTGCAGTAAACGCCGAGTTCAGGGACTTGTACTAGTAGAACGACTCGAGTTGTTGTGCTGCTCGCGACAGGGCGGCTGCTGCCCAGACCATGTAAAGCCCTATGTGGAGAGCGCAGACCAGACTGAACGTCAGACGCAGCATCGTTGTCCGTACTGTACATGTCAACAGTGACTTGCTGTATCTTGTGCAGTATCGTCCGGCGGAACGGGTCGTCAACGGCTAAAAATACCGCCCGGCGACTGCGAGATGGGCGGAGATTGCCTGTGACGTGACAAAGTACCAGCGCTACTGCTGAGGATACTCGAGCTACTGCCAGCCCAGCGCTCTCGTTCCCCTGACAAGTTCAATCAGGTATCGTTCTCCTCCTCCACGTGCGGCATCCACACGCCCCACACCCTCCCCCCCCGTCCCTGGCCTTCCTGTGCCCACTTTCACCGCTGCATCCTCCTCGTTCCTTACTGAAAACCCTATTCGCTCTCTTGTTTCATGCCAGCCTGCCCGCTCGCTGCTCAGCACCCCCCCGGCCGACCACACAATCCCGCCGACCCGCCAACATCCAACGTCCTCCATCTGACTTCAACCGCCGACTTCACACACGCTGCAGATCTCTCTCCCCCCCTCTCTACATTCATGCTCGCTTCGGCCTAACCAAATTCTACCCAAAGTCGAGCACTACTCCTTCCCTGCAACTCCGCGGCCACTGCCACATGTTATGCCCGAATCCGTCGCTCTCGCCGCCTTCCCTTCCCTCATCCGCGCCGCATACACAATCCATAACAATACCCTTTCACGTACACTCTCCGCATAAAGCATGGGGTTTCTGGATCATTGGTTTCTAAGAGGCGCGCAATCTGCCGCCTTTTACTACATTTCTTGCACACCATGCGTCGAAACGGCTCGCATGAAGAAGCGCCGTCGTGATGCCAAACACGAACGCCAGGAACTCGAGCGTATGATTCGCGACGGCGGTGATCCCTATGCTGGCTACCACCGACAGCCAGACCCCTTTTCCACCAACAAGTACTGGCTGCTCGAAGACAGCCCCCCGAAGACTCCAGGTACTGCCCGAGCGAAGAAGAATCAAAGGCGACGTACCAACTCGCGGGACAGTGAGGGCAAACCCGTAACACGGGATGGCTCTCTATCTCGAGCAAAGTCGTCCGGGGCCGAGTCGGATAGGCCCCGGAACTCTACAGATGAATCTAACCCCATGCTACCGCTTCCCTGGAACCGAGAGTGCAATCAGAGGGGCGATGAAGAGACTTGGGGATTCGAGTACACGACTCGGCCTCGGCGCTTCGTCCCATTCAGTGAAAACTCAATGCGAGTGCCTCCGCCAATACCTGAAGAGCCCACCATCTCCAGACATGATCATGCTGCACCGATTCTGCAGTACCAAGCTGCCGACGGTAGCATCTCATCCTTTCCTCCCATTTCGCGAGCAAACACTTCTACAAGCTTAAGACAAGCACCCATCGAGACTCGTCCGACGCCCGCTGATCTGAACGACCTGGCTCCACCTAACCTCGTACTTCCCGAGGACAATGTCCTAGGAAACATGTGGTTCCGACAGCCGCCCCCATCGACCGACTTTATGGACAACAAGACCGACACGGCTTCCCTATTGAGTCGGAGCCGGAGCAGCACCTTGGCGATCAATAGCGCTTCGGGTGTCGCAGAGCCAGCTAAACGTGAGCCTGATATGCGGAAAGAGCTGAGCAAGCAATTCCTCAGCCTTCAGAGAAGCCGGACCACACTCGAGATTCCCGGATCCCGTAACATTTCCCGCTCTAATACGCAACGGTCAGGTCAGTCGAAGCGCAAGGCGTCGATCGATGAGCGCGATCAAGGAATCCCAAACATCTTGGATGACGACTACATTCCGCCTTATACCCTGGCACAATCGACCACACAACTCCACTCATCCGCAAACGATGAGTCCAGCGGTAATGGTGAGAGTAGCGTCACGCCACCTACAGTCATTCATAACATAACCCTACAAGATGAACCAACGAATGCCGAGGACTCAGCGTCGGAAGCAGACGTTGAGTACGAAGATGAGGACGCCGATGACAGCGGCATTGACCTCGAGTCACCCGCCTCACCAAGCCTCAGTACTGAGCCCACAATTGTGAAACTCGACACCCATGATTCAAGAACAAGCGGTCGTCAACGCGCCATCCGCACAACTACAGCCCCGGAAAAAGTCACCAAAGCCCTACCCGACCAGTACGTTCTCCCCATGCCAGGTACCACAAACCGCCCTGCAAAGCGCATATCGCACAAGTCGCCTACCAAGCGCTCTCGAGCGTCAAAGACAGACACCGATGATCTATGGCGCATTGCTCTGGCGGCAGGAGGCCACTTGGAAGATGGCGGTGCACCAGATGCAGCCGCAACCGGTCTTCCGGAAATGGTCTTCGAATCAGAGGACGACGAGTGGGAGAGTGATGCTGACGACGAGGATCCGCGATGGAGGTGGGTCAGGAGCCGGCGGTGGAGCGCGGATGTTTGAGGCGGCCATTGGACCTCAACCTCGACCTCAAGCCTTTCTTGGCTTACATCGCACTGGAAAATCTTACTGGAATTGGAACTTGACCAACAGAGGCGAAGGTACCTACTGACCTACTTGCTTTTATTCGACTGCATGAGAATCGAACAGTGCGTCGATTGCTTACCACTGAAACTTTGCTGCATAGCGCATAGCGATATCCTTTTGGCATTGCGAGTTTTGGTGTTTTGTTTTTCATCTTCTTGGGTTGCTGGACTACTCAGGCATGGGACTTGGCTGGGATCTATTATTGTCTGTTATTCGGCTCTTTTGAGCCGAGCCTCGATCGCTCGTTCTTGATTGAAATTGGAATTGAAATTGGATACCCCAGATGAAGTTTAGATCTGAGAAGGTTGAGAGGGTGGTGAGGGTCGTGGTAGAAGATGGAACACAATCACTAGGAAAGATTGAATTCTGGCACGGAAGGGCAAAGGGTTAGACGGAGATGCAGGGCATGAGGGAATGGGACTTGAGAAGTTGACCTTGGAAGGTACCGAGAGGTACTGACAGCATAATGATAGCGCTAGAGTAGAGGAATTACCATGGAAGCGACTTGCCTACCTACCACCTTATCTCATACTAGATCTCTCCTGCCATGATAACGGTGACTTGCAATTCGCTGGGCTTGCGTACAAGACCTAGTCAACTGGTTGCACCTGGTGCAGGTTATGATATCTACCTACCTGATGTTGTACTCGTACTTTTGCCTCTACCTTTTTGGAAGTCCTGTGCGCTTCTTTGGGTGTTTTTCTTTCTTCGCCTACTGTTTCTAATTACTTTGCGAGAAAGACACGTGTTGTATGAGATTAATTTTATCAAAAAAAAAAAAAACAGACACATAATGTATGACTCGAATATACATTCCATGACCGACACAATGAAATGATTACTTGTTGGCCTCAATTACATTTGGACGTAGAGCGCGCCGAAGTAAAGGAGACGACATTGTAACGGGATGACCGGAGTGTTGGATTCGTACATAGAGTCGGGTATCATTCATCTCGTCAGGTCGCGTGCTCTGCATATGCTTCTGCCCCTTTGCTCCTTCATCTCAAATCCCACTCTCCCTTGCCAAGCACCATGCTGTAAATGAGTGAGATGTACAATATACAGCACCTACTCCACACCTCCAGACCGCAGACAACCTCCTGGCATAACAGAAAACAAGAGCCAGCTCCACTACTCGCCAGCAGCCACCCTCAAACAAAAAAGCTAATAGTAACAGTGCCAGCAGACATTAAACAACAGCCTGCGGATTAGCCAGCGCAACAGCCAACCGCTTATAATCACCACTAGTCTCCCCCTCAATCCTCCTCCACAACTCCGTCTTGTACCGATGCTGATACGCAGCATTAACCTGACTCATATGCCCCCGATTCCAATGCAGTCTGACCAGCCGGTTAATCAGCAGTCGATCCTTCGTGCCCGCCCCACGCATCGCCGCCTCCAGACTCTCCGCATCAGCCATGACCCGATCTTCCGCGCACGCCAACTGCCGCAGCAGCGCCTCCTCCATGTGCCCTGAAAACTCCTTGCGAATTACCTCGCGCAACGGCCGATTATAGCGTCGCGCATACTCGTGCGCCACAGCTCGTAATTGACCGTCTGAGCGCCGCGCAAAGATTTCGCACACGGTCATTTGATCGGTGCCCATTTTCGTGCCTTCGGTTGCTCTGTGCAGTTCCGCGACGTCAGACTGTAGCTGCTGCGGGAACACTTGCGCTGATTCATCTGCGCGCTGAGCGAGGAGGACAATGTCAAACATGCGCTCCGTCTTGAGTGAGAGTTCGTCCTTGACGGCTGCTTCGAGTGTCTTCTTGTACTTTGCGTGATAGAGGCGTTTGATCGCGTTGAGGTCTGCGTTTGTGCGCGCAAGCAGGACATCATTGAGGACGGACTCCTTTGTGCCTGGTCCGGCCATGGCGTCGTGCAGGTAGATTACATCTTGCTCTAGCGGGCCGCGCACGAGGGCGACGAGTCCCTCTTCAAAGTAGCCCGATGTCTCCTTTTCAATGTCGCGAATGAGATTGCGGCGGTGGCGCTGCTCGTATGTTTGGCGTAGGGTGGCCATTACCAAGGGGTCGGGAATGGAGACTGCGAGGATGCGGATGAGAGTCTTTTCGTCTGTGCCGAAGCCTTTCATTGCGCTGCGGAGTGCGTCGGCGTCGCGGGATGTGTCTACGTGCGCTGTAGCGTGGGGGTCATAGCCTGGAGATGGGGGAGCCTGAGGTCCCGGCGGTGGTGCGCCATAAGACTGGGGTGGAGCGCCGTAGGGTTGGTGTGGTGGTTGGGGACTGTGGCCGCCATAGGGTGCTTGGTTTGGAGCGCCATAGGGTTGGTGAGGCGGTTGAGGACTGTGGCCGCCGTAGTATCCTCCTTGTGAAGGGTGTGGCGGCGGCGGAGGGGCTCCCCATTGACCTGGTGGAGGACCAGAAGGTGCGCCGTAGCCACCGGGGGGCTGCTGATAGTACTGCCCCTGGGCAGGAGGTCCGCCGTAAGGTGATTGCTGCTGATGATACATGTTTGGATGTTGCGGAGGTGGAGGAGGCTGTCCGTGAGAGGCAGGTGGAGGCGGACCTATATATCGTCCATATCAATGGCATGTTGGCGAAACGCATAGTCTGCCAAGCAGGCATACGAATTACATACCTCCGTAGCTCGGGTAGCCGGTTGGGGGAGGACCTCCCCAGGACATGTTTGCGTTTCTGATTCGCTGAATTGGATGGAGCACGAGACAAGCTGAGGCGCAGGGTCAAGGTTTCGTCGCAATGCAGACGTTATAGCGGTTGGTGAGGGCGGCGATACGTGCACTGCCCCGCTTACTAGACACACTTCGTGCCGGATGGGATGGTGTCTAGGCTATCGGTTTCTCACTGACAGGAGTGTATGTGAGTATTCGATAATGATGGTACAATTTGAGTCGACTCCAGGGATAGTGATGACTCGAGGACTAGGAGTGTAGAATGCAATGCGGATTGTTGATGAAGCTTAATAGTAAATATAGACCTTGACAGGCCGCCAAACGTCAGTCGCGTGGGACATGAAGTTTTGCGCCACATGGTGACGCAGCCAGATGGCGGTGCTCGCGGTGCTCCGGATCTCGGCTCATCTCTTCGCCGACCTGTCCCGGAAGACCAGAGACAGCCGTTTAGGCGGCCTGAGTGCCCCGAGGTTGAGGCTCCTCCACCAAATCATTATTGCCGTCCCATTGTTGAGCCTCCGCGCCTGATTCGGTGCTAGTGCACGAAGGCTGAGAAAGGGACGCTGCGCACATCTCGCTCTTTCTTTGACTGTTTCCGCCCTGTCTGCCGTTAAGCATCGATCTTCGTCAGCCGAGTCATTCTTCGCCGTCTGGGGCCCCACTGTCTGAAGATCTGGGGAAACTGGGCTGTCAGCTCGACTCATGCCCATTGGACCCCGTTCTTTTGCAGAGTAGTTCACTCGAGGTGTAGCTACATCGAATGTACTGTCCCCTCGAGCAGTCTTCCGGATTTAATCCAGGTACCCCACCTGGCCAGAGGAAATAGTCGAATGGATTAGCCAACGCATGCAACACAGCAGGTTGCATCACACTCGCTAACGCTGCTCGGGACTGGCCTTTGGTCCGTCTGGGGTACACTTGGCGATCTACCAGGAAGATCGCTCCCGTCCAGGCTTAATCTGGAGAAAGACTCGAGCCTCCAACCATTAAGCCGCAGCTTTCTCGGATTTTCATAGCCGCTCAATCCTGCCCTGTTAATTTCTCACTCAGCGGTGCTTCGTACAGTAGGAATTGTTTTGCAATATGGCAGGGATGTTCCTTGGGCATGACTGGCTACCTGACCTGGCAAGGCCAAACCGTAATTCGGGCTCCACACTTTGTAACCTGACCATCCCAACGTCAGCCTTAGGAGCGCGAAGCGAACAAGAAGCACTCGGACTGATAGCCGTGCGAAGCCAGCAAAGGCTGATAAACGTTAGCCTAATGCTCCGCACGCGACTAGTCCATCACGTCGCACGCCACCCCGGATATTGGCTGACTGCTTGCCCGCAACCTTGATAATGGAGCGAAGGAAGCCTTCAGCCGCCTCTGACCTGTATCTGTCGTCTGCAGTAGACATGGCCCGATCTCGCGATGGAAGCAGCTCTGAGGAGCTTGAACTAGAAGATTATCACGATGACCCTCTTGTCCAATCCAAGAACAATTCAACTTGGGACAACATCCGCGAGCGCCTACCCTTCTCGCGCGCCAAAGATCCATATGATTCCTCGCAACAGACTGATTGGAAAACGCCAATTTTCTACGTCTTCCTTGGCCTTTTATTTGGATGGCTTGTAATACCTCGCGGCACAATTGTCCAAACCGAATCGAAAGCAGACGCTACGTCAGAGAAGAGTGCTACTATTGAAGTCCCGAAACCGCTACCCAAGCCTGTATATCCTGCAAGTGGCTTTTGGGGTTATCGCAAACCTGACGTACCTCTCAATAAGGCGTGCGATCTGGAGACTTTGCCACAGAGTCTTATCGAAGAACTCTACGAATTCAAAGAGCCGTGGATTGATATTGTCTCTGGCGGCAAAGCGCTCGACACCGAAGAAGATACAGTCACTGCCGGCTCCGACGTCTGCCTTCTCGTAACACTCCCGCAACCTCAGCTTCCAGAAGATGAATATCTCAACCTGCCATCCTCGAACCGCGGGCCCGATTCAATTCATCTGTACCTGAACAGCAGCGACGTTATCATCACATTGCCACCGCTGGTTCCGCTTCAGAATCAGTCAGATGCAACGCTTATCCATACGAACAAATCTATAATCTATCATGCACCGATCAAGCTGATGCACAACGGTACTTATGATATAATTGGCGAGCGTGAATTCAGCAACTGGCGGTGGCAACAGCAACATCATACGGACATGGAGCACATGGGAGGGATCACACCACTCATTGGCACATTTCCCAGCCACGGCGAAGACCCATTCAAATTCAACCCCGAGCCGCTACCTCTAGTGTCTGTCAAGGTTGTTGGCGACCACAGCCAGTATCGCAAGGCAACCTGCGATGCTACGCTGAATGCTGCCCAGGGTAGATGGTACAAGGCTGCATCGTTCCCTCGGCTCCTTCATACTGATCCAACACTCATTGACGAATGGGGATACACATGGCAAGGTGACCATTGCGAACTCGACTACTTCTCTCCGCACGAAGCATTCAGCTGCCTCGCCAACAAGAAAATTCACTTCTACGGCGACTCAAACGGCCGAAGACTCCTCAAATCCATGATCACCGGTGGCCGCTGGTGTCAAGACCCGGAAGCGACCTGCCAGGATGAAGACGACAATGCAGATGAGCCTGTTTACAAGACTGAAGTGGACGAGCTAGGCCACCTGAACTCATCAACCTTCACACGCGGCATGCACTTTCAAGGCAACTTTGACGGATTCGACATGTCCGAGATTACATTTGGGCGCAACAGTTCCGTCTTTTTCTCATTCATGACCAAAATTACAAACGATACGAGCGTGTGGATGGATAAGCTTTACAGCCCAGACGACCTAGTCAAGTTAAAACACGACGAAGCCGCTGGAGTATACACCGACCGCGAAGTGAAAGAAGGCGCAGTCCCACGTCAGCCAGCCGACATTCCCGCAGCGGACATTGCCGTGCTCGTGCCTGGGTCCTGGGACGAAGCCTTCACTGAGCGCTTCAACGAGTACGAGCGCCGCTTAACCCAGCTCAAAGACGCATTCATGGGCGCCTACGACGAGAGCACCAAGCTCCTGCGCCTCAGTAACCAATTCTGCTGCCGACCGCCGGAGAACTGGCGCCGCTTCAACGGCCAGCGCATAGCGGAGTTTGACGACAGGATACGCAAGGTGTTTAACGTGTACGATGGTGTAGGATTGTTTGGCAAGATTCGCGTTATCGATCCTAGCATGATGAATGGGCGGCCGGACGTCATCTTTGACTATGGACAGTCGAGGGCTAATCATCCGCGCGCGAGCCATGTGCGGATGGAGTGGCAGATGATGATGAACTCGTTGTGTCAGCGGGACCTGAGCACTGGGGCTGTGAGTTTTAGGGAGCAGCTGGATTAGTCTGATTGTTGTCGTTGGTTAGGATGGCAATACCCCAGATGTCGCTTGATGATACAATGAATTTCGTTTTTGATCGTTTGGCCGTTGTGTTCCAAAGTCCTCGCATTTACGAGGATGGTCTGTATGGAGTTGGGGAATAGAAACAGGGCGTGCTACAATTGCATGACCGCATCTGGGTATCTTCAAAACGGCCTTTTGATATTTACAAGTGAATGCCCCTTCTACTGCATACCTTCCATCAGGCCGACCTTGTCAAGGATCATGCCACGGATACCGATCCATTCTTTCAGCTCCTCCCATTCTTCGCCCTCCTCTTCACCCCATTTGGATGTCTGACGGAAGCCCCACGCAAGAGCAATTCGATCCAGAGCTGCTCGTTCTTCCTCGCGAAGCCAGCGGATGTACAATGGAGTGCCTTCCACCCAGGTTACGCGCTGCATCTGATCATTAGCCGTTGTCAAGGCGACATAGCCGATCGTGCCAACACAGAGCACGTAGGTCGATATTCCGGCGAATGCTACCTGCGTAAACATTTCCGGGCTCAGCCCCGTCTGGATTGCAGCCCAGTTTGACGCGACTGTGTATGCTGCCAGCGGCATAAGTGCAGCACCGGCCATAGGCGGTGCCGCTTTCCTGAATATCTTTGCGCGTTCGAATGAGGGCGTTCGGAAACTTTGCTCGATTACATCCAGGGCTAGGCCAAGGTCCTTGACCTGAATAGCTGTGTCCAGGGCCATGTATGCGACCTTTGCATCAATAGCGACGCCGATTGCTTTTGGGTCAGACTCTGCATACTCTATGTCGCTGCCTGGCTTCTGTGTCTCTTTGGGTCCTGGCTTGTGTGTGTACATGTAAAAAACCTCGGGGAATGTCGCTGGTCGAAGTAACAGTGTCTGAATCTCTACATACTTCTTGAGGATCGCGGGTGTCAAGAACACGGGCTTGAATTGCAGGACGTTGTATGCGAGTTCTGACAGGGCGTCAATGCTCTTCTTAACGGGTGCAGGTTCGGCACTTATGGTAGGACGCTGAACTTGAGTTGTCCTTCTCCCGTCAAGATTGAGAAGCTGGGAAGTTGGGTTATCGTCCTCGATCTTCGCCTTTGGCCGATCTAGCTTGTTCGTGTCTACTATGTGCTGAGCTTCGATCTCAATGGTGTCCAGGACCTTCAAGACTTGCTCTTCTATTGGAACTCCAGATGAGCCTAGCAGGGCATTGACATGCTCGCGAGCAGTCTGTGTCGAGGTGGCAGCGCGCGGAGTAGGGATGTGTTGAGCACTCTGAGATAGACGCGAAGCTGTTCCAAAAGTTCTATACTGCGTTCTGACCGTATTGCGCGTCGGAGCGCAGGTCGTCACTCGGACGGCGGAGGTGGGTGTCTGGTAGAGTCGAGCATTCTCTATGCGGTTCGAGGGGAGGCGCTGGCGAAAGCAACTCCTGTAGACTGGACGAACGAGTCTCGCGGCCGGAATCTCCATCATGGACCGATCAATGGCTTTTGCCAAAGATGCCTAGCAAGTAGAGCTCGCGACTCGCCTTGTTCAGGGCATGGCTCGAGCACCGCCACACCCGTTGGTGTGGCGCAAGCGGTGACGAACGCACCTCGAAGCAAATCGGCCTTCCTTCGCTCCCATCTTACTCTTACACACGCACGTGCGACAGACAGCCCTTCCTTGACCCATTCTCTACCTGGGCCATCTTCACTGATTGTGCTCCTCTACAGATTCTTCTCACACTATACTCTAATCGCACCATCGACAACCATGCCTGGGCCTCCACCTCCGCCCCCGCCGATGCCTACCATGGGAGGTCCTCCCCCTCCACCTCCAATGCCAGGAGGCGGCGCAAGCCTTCCAGCACGTCCGCCTGCTGCAGCTGCCAAAGGAAGAGTCAGTTCTCGTCTTGTTTGGAATGTGCGCAGCATGCACTAACAATACGGCCAGGGTGCATTGCTTGGCGATATCGAGAAAGGAACCAGACTAAAGAAGGCCGTTACGAACGACCGCTCTGCACCTCAAGTGAATGGAGGAGGTGCTAGAGGAGGAGGCGGACCACCGGTCGGCGGTGCGCCTCCTGTCCCTGGCCTCAGTGCTCCTCCTGCCCCAAATCGCGCGAGGGCTAGTAGCGATGCTCCTCCACCCTCAAGCGGCGCTCCACAACTAGGCGGCATTCTGGCTGGCGGCATACCGAAGCTGCGAAAAACAGGTGGAGCAGGGATCAAGACGGGTGCAGATGAGGGTTCAGCATATCTATCAGATCCAGAGCCACAACGACATTCTTCAGCTCCCAGACCACCCATGGCTTCAGCTCCAAGGCCACCAGGCTTACCACCGTCAGCGCCCCCGGGTCCACCGCCCGTCCCGGGAACCGCAGCACCTCCACTTCCTCCTTCGAATCCTTCGGTCGCAGCATTACGAGGCAACTTGCGACCTACTTCCTCCGCAGACTCGATCAAGCCAAAGGCTCCGCCACCAATTGGCAAAAAGCCACCGATTCCTCCTCCAACATCACGAAAGCCCTCGGCAAACTTGCAGGCTCCATCGATTCCCTCAGCTCCCCCTCCACCTCCTCTCGCAGCTGCACCATCTATACCATCCGCACCGCCTCCACCACCCTCAATCGCTGTGCGCGGACCTCCACCATCGCGGTCACCTGCACCACCACCGCCTCCCCC
>JAKCVP010000366.1:0-187468 GCA_023512835.1 Taxillus chinensis | reverse complement strand
GCTGCCCAACACCAGCCTCCTGCAGTTTCCTCTCCCACCCCTTCACTCTTCACTACCCCGACAGCCACTATGTCCATCGATTTCCATCTACGCGAACACGCTGCGTCCATGTCTACGCCGTAGATCTGTGCCCATGGGGCAAGCTTCAAGTCAAGCAGCTGTGCAAGGAAGTTCTCAGGCCATAGAAGAAGGAACAGTTTTTCTGTCGCCTCGCAAGAATCCAGCCTTTCCACCTAATCCATCGCAAGCCGACGCGCTACCAGGCCAGACAGAAGAAGAAAGCATCCCTCTACCTCCAGACGATCCTTTCGACGTAGAACACCCGCACAATCTTGCCGAAGACAAACGACGCGCCGCGAAGCGCGCTCGACGCGAAAGAAAGGCCAGAACACGTCCAGATCTGCGAGAAACCGCGTCTTTCATATATTCGCAAACCCCAGTCATACTATTGCCCTCGTCACCGATTGCATCTTACCCGGAGAAGATGAGCCACGAATTTCAGGGTGCGCCCCAAGCGCAAATGACCAGTGGCCCAGTCGTGTCCCATGTCCGAGAACAGGGCAACATAGACTACGCCATCGACCCTCAGCTTCAAGAATCAGAAAGCGCCAAGCAGGCACGGCTTGCTCTCGAATCGGCCGAGGGTGGCCCATTGCCCGCTCCCCCTCCAGGTCACGGCGGCGCATTCGTACTTGGAAACCCGTACGTAGCAGAACACGCAAGCAAAAGTAAAAAGCGTGGCGGTGGGCGCAAGAAGAAGGAGAATGCGGCTGCCGACACTCCGCAAGAACCCAGACTCGATCGCGAGCCATCGCCAGATCTCGGCGCTATTCAGAATCACCTCCGTGGCCAATCCGAAGAACAAGCGACCGAAACTGTCGTAGACCCTCCAGCAGATCAGGATGATGACGAAGATTACGTCGCAGCCACCGAAGAGGTGGTCAGTGAAACCGATGGTGGCGCGAACGCTGCTCGGAAGCGTAAGAGAGCGAATGGAGAGGCAAAGCCAACAAAGCGCGCCAAAAAGGTAGCCAAGCGCACCGATGGCGCTGCGTCTCGTGAAGCGTCGCCTGCAGAAGACTCGACGATGATCAATTTGCCTGATGCTGGCACCTTTACCAAGCCTGAATTACAGATTCTGGACGACTTTATGGAGCGCTACTGCGAGCGGACCGGAATGAAACAATTCCAGCTCAACGCTCTGATACACAGCAAGGCTAAGGGTAACGAAGAGCAGATCAACAGCTTCTGGGACAGCGTATTCGACTTATTGCCGCAACGCAAGGATCGCCGCTCTATTCGTCTCACTTGCCGCCGCAGATACCACAACTACGAAGAACGTGGAAGGTGGACTGCTGAGGACGACCAAGCTCTCCGTAATTCCTATGAGAGCAAGCCAAATAAGTGGAGCGCAATAGGTGCCGAGATCGGTCGTATGCCAGAAGATTGCAAAGATCGCTGGCAGAACTATGTTGGTTGCGGAGACAATCGTCGCACGGGTGATTGGACAGAGAAAGAGGAGATGCAGCTGTCTATTGCTATTGAAGAGTGCAAAGAGGAGACACGTCAAGTCTTGATGGACGAGGCGCGTGAACAGAAAAAGACGTTTGAGGAGCGCGACGACTACATCTCACTCATTAGCTTTAAGGCCGTCAGCGAGAAGATGGGCCACATCCGTAGTGGTCTGCAATGCCGTCAACACTGGAAGAGGATGCAGAAACGCGACGCACGTATTGCTTATGAGGCACAAAATCCAAGTAAGAAGAAGAAGACTTGGCGCGACGTGCAAGCTGTTGACAACTGGAATCGTATGAGGCCTGGAGACAAGTACATGCTTCTTTCCCAAGTGCGTGATACAGATACCCAGGCCGAGCACAACATCCCATGGAAACTGATCACCAAGGATCATCCTGATTCGAAGTGGACTACAAAAGACCGCAAAACAGCATTCGAGAAGATGAAGTCTTTGATCGATCCGCAGCAAACGCTGGCAGAAACACTTGCGGAACTGATGCAGTACTTCGAGGAGCACCACCCCACTGAGCTGGACTCGTTCTACGACGGCCTCGTCCGCTCTGAAGAGACTGCCACACGCCCCGCGAAGGCGACTGCAGGCAGATCATCAAATGTAGACCCCAGTCTGGCTGACGATGGCGCAGAGTCTGCACCAAAGCGTCCGAAAAAAGCAGCAAAGTCAAGAGCAAAGGGCAAGGCCAAGACCGATAAGCACAAATCAGCAGATATGATTACCGCCTCCGACGATGAAGTAGAACCTGCTGCCCGCGAGACTGAAGCTGAGGAAATTGCTGAAGATGACGAGCCAAGGGAACAAGGCCTCCCCGTAGAGAACCGTATTCAGGATCACCTACCAGGTTTCGAGCCAGGCTCTGAGCGCAATTGTATCCCTGAGAGCCCCCAACTACCCGAACTCCCCGAGGATCCTGAGATACGCGACAGTCTACCACTCATTGATACCTCAAAGCCAGTCAAGAAAGGAAAGAGAAAAGCAACCTCTTCTTTGCCGGCTAATTCCAAGGTCAAGCGTGCTCGGTCGAAGAAAGCCACGCAGTCGCATGAGCCTGCCCCCGATATTGAGGTGCCCGATGAACGAGAAGTTTTAGCCGAGCCTGAAGTGGTCGACGACGATGCTCCAAATATTGTTGAGAACAGCGATTAGCGCTAGCTGTATCCTACGAGTTGTTGCGAGGCTAGCTGGAGGAATTTGTTGGCCCAGCACACTGTCGTACTGATCCCGTGCAATTTTAAGTTGTGCTCGCTTGGACTGAAAGTGATCATGAAGTAACGCAATGCTATACTATTGTCCCCTTGGCTTTTGCTTTCGCCCTTTCGGGTTGCTTTGTGCAGAATCATTTCCCGATGCTACAAAGTAAGGTGGAAGTGGTAAGATATCCGCATAGCCATATCATGACAAACATGGAAACGTGTTATGATTTCTCACGACCCGTGAGATGATGCAGGACCTTTGACTCGACAGTCGCCATTCGCAATATCAGCAGAGCCGTCTCGCTCTTTTGAGCTCAACACGAACTCAAGATTGCAAGATTAGCCTTAATGGTGTGCAAAGAAAGGTGAAAGTTAGAGCTAGACTTTAATTAATAACTCCAAATTTCACAAGCTCCATGTGATGGACTGAAACCTGCACTGTGCTTCTTTCTCCTGTATTCCTCAGCTTGTCCGCCCACCCCATGTACCATGCAGTGCTCATCTCTGAAATGAGAAAGGGTCAAAGACCGGACCGCGTTAAATTTGCCGTCAAAAGATCCTGAGCAGGAATCACTTTCACAAAACTATTGCGAGCCGGAACGTTTGGGACTCGATGTGTTTTTGTCTTTGCGGGGAGAAAGAAGAGCACAGACGATCCAAGGATCAGAAAAGGAAAGAAACAAACCAACAACCTTACTCTCTCGTCTTCTGCCATCTACCTGCATTGTATATCCATCCCTTTCCCTCCCAACACCCTTCACTCCAATAAAAGATCCCCCCAGCTCTTCTTATAAGCGCACCCCGTCCAGCTAGAATTCAGCGCAGAGCAAGACGAATTAAAATTCTTCGCTATCGTCAGCGCAGATCCACTCACGAATTTGCACACGGGCGCCTGATGCGCCTTGTCCGGATTGTCATCCGTGGCCTTAGTGCCGCCCTGCTGGGCGCATATGTTTATCGTCGCCTTGGCTTGAGCTTTCGTTTCGAGCGCACAGCGGCCTGTATTGAGGTTGGCAGATCCGCAGCGTCCCATGCAGGGGGTTTTGCCTGAGCAGCCATAGTCGTTGGGCGAGGGAGAGGTTCAGAGCCATCGCCTTTGCCCTTGCTGCTGTCTTTATGCGCAGATGCGGCTGAGAGACTCGGTGTTGTGAGAAGGAGTACGAGCAGAATGTTTGCCGGTATAGTAATAATTGAGCGCATCTTGATTGGGAGAATTGCTCTTGGTCGGGGAAACAAAAGGTAATAGAGTTACTGTGCCCCGTTGACTTTGCTTGATATTTGTTCTACCAAAATCCAGAATCGAGAAAGGAAAAGGGCGAAGAGAGTCATGGCGTAAACTGGCTTTTATGGCAATTTCCCATCCTGAAGCATCGTTCAGCATTACACGTGTATACGCGCAACATCCAAGGTCACACGATTCACTTTTCTCCATTCACACAGTGCACAAATCCGGGGCCGCAAGTCCCGTATAGAGATGTGATGAGATGTGCTGAAACGACTTGGAAACGCCCTGGCGTTATCTATAGATACTGTCCAGTATTGAACTTGTCTTCTCTGAAACCCATAATCCCGTTTCGTAGCGAGATTCCGCGCGGGTCTCCCATGTAGATATATTAAATGTTGTCGTACGATGCATTGCGGACCCCGATGAACAACCAAATACCCGATGCTCCTGTACACGTTGCCTTCTCTTTTCCCGTCCCAGGGTGCGGCAGATTAGGGGGCGCCCTGGTGTGAGGAAGGCGTTGTGAACAGGCTAATGTACCTATCATAGGCACTTTCGCAGAGTCCGAGGCAGGTGTTAAACGTAGGCGAGCAGCTCTCCGTAGGAAGTACCACCTACAATTACTAAGCTTCCCTGTGCGACTTTGATCGCGTGTTGTACCCACATGTGTTTCCATTTCCAGGGAACGATGATTGGGTATTATCACGGATCCCTGCTGAAGCAGCTTCCTATTTCGTAACTTGTAAACCACAAGCAAGTCGTGGATTTATAAGCATAAATCTGTTTCTGGAACTGTTCACTTTTTATAACTGTATCTTCGCAGTCGCCTGCATATTCGAAGTACTCAAGCGTCACGATGGCATCCTGCTTTATACTACAGAACTCACCACGGGAAGGCAACTTTGCGAGGATCAACGACTCCATGGCGAGATCCATCATTGATCTGTATTAGTGATGAGGTCCCCAAATCTAGAACTCGTAAGCAGTATAGAAGAAAACGGTCCGTATCATTACTAGGAAACTCAAAGAGTACTTCGAAGCGGGCAATCAATGATTTCTGCATGTGGCAAAGTTTCGGGTTCGCCTTGCAGATGTTGTGAGTCCACAGGCTCTTGATCCAGCTGCTCCGCTTCGAAGAGGATTGTATAATACATCTAGGATACGGACTGGAAGAAAACTGGGACCAAGTATTGTATACCATGGTCTTTTGAGCCGCTTCATACCGCCGGGGCTGGTCGGTAGGTACTGCGCCTTTGCATCCACTTACAAGAAATGTGTTCAAACAAGTGTGCATTTGGAGATTCCGCGTCCATGGAATAGAGTATCCTTGCGCTCGCCTGGCTTTGCTGCCGAGTTGAAGATTACAGTATAATCTAAGTTGTTTATACAAATGTATACTACATAAAAGGTGTAGCATGCACTATCAATTTCTGAGGCAAGCAGCACCCTTGCTGGCCATCAGGTCATCTTGCGTCTTCGTCGCGTCAGATGCCAGAAACACCATTCCCTTTTCAGCTGCAACTCACAAGACGGGTTCTCAGAGAAGTAATCCAGGCCAGGAAACAGGTCTGCACAGTTCTAGATCAAGGTGTCAAGTGTCGCTTTGGGCCATGAACGATGGGCTGGCGTGCCTTGATTAGGGCATACATGATCCCAATCGAGACCGACGAGATACCTACCGTAACTGTCTCTGGTATTGAGAATCACGCATTCTTATATGGCGCGCCGAATTATCGGGTGTTCCTTTGGGCTTTTTCTGAGCATCGCGTGCATACATTGTATGATGCGCGCGCCTCAGTCCTATCCTGTGCCTCGTTGCAAGTCTCCCCTCCACTAGGAATGTGACTACATGCAAAGAACCAGTGAGTGGCAGTCGAACATGGTGACCTCGAAGGGTTTTCTGAAACTACGACGCAGACGCAGAGCAATGCAGTCAGCGTATTGGTGGCTGCAAACGGAAAATGTCGAGCAGTTGCGTGGCGGTCTGGCGACCTTCGATACAACTATTCTGCAGGAGCTGCGAGGGGGAAAGAGGAGTGAGCCGAACAATGCCTAGCAGAGGATACGGTACATGAGGTTTGTAGACAAGTAAGATAACTTGAGGGGCTTCATATACTCGTGCATTGCCGCCAACCACCGCATATGTATGCCTTGACATGGATATGTCCTCGAAGCACCTACAGTACAGTGCCCTGGGCGTCCCCCAACTGAGGCTCAGCATCTCGTTCATGTGTTCACACACGGCTAAGATTGGCGCGAGATTTCAGATTAGGTTGCGGGCAACAGATGCAAGCACACTGAATCAAGAGCATGTCCCATATCGTCGCACTTGGTTCTGAAAAGAGTGTCCGCACTGCCTAAGGTAGAAGATGCTGTGGTCGCCGGCCGAGCGGACATGATGCCGGTCAGCATGCTTCCGGGTCGATGTTCTACATTGCGCTGTCTCAACATTTCAACTAGCCTGCCGCTATCGAATCAATCTGTCCTCAATTTTCATCCCTCAAAGGGGATACTAATGTAATATCAGCCCTGCCAAGAAGCTCCGTCGGCAGCAAAACTGTACACACGTCAAGGTGCGTCTCATCTGGCGCGGAAGTTGCGGAATCAGAGCAGCGAGTCATGAGTGCCTTCAAAATTACTTAGGTAATACGGACGCTACGAGTCAGTATACTCTTAGCCAGCATTACCTCTTCTCGTTCTGCAAACCTCCTGTACGATGTGCGCCATCCTCGCCAAGTTGGCGGTTGGCATTTAGCGTCGCGTGAAGTCTTCTCAAATGTCAGCAAGTCATGCCTTGCCGTCGTTTATGTCAAATCTTCGGCGTCTTCACGCGGGCAAGCTCTCTGCAAACATTGTGACACCCAAGTTGCAGGGAGCACGTCTTAGCCTTTTCTTCTTCCCTTCCCGAGGACGAGCCTGACCGGTACACCATTCTCGCTTCTAGCCGCGGTCCAGCCCAGTTCTCCGAGTTTCTTCTTCCCATCGTCGCCGTCTCCGAAGACAACTTGGCCTCGGATCCAGTCTGGCTGCATGCCATTCATGCCAATGCCGATCCCCGACGGAATCGCCTCACAAAGGTATGCTTTTTTGGGATCGCCACCAAGCTGCTCAATCATTTCCTTGACGGTCATGTTGTTTGGCGCGCCATATCTGCTGAAGAGGGCAGGATGAGGCGTGTTGAAGAAGTCCTTATAGCCCGCCGTGTAGCCTTTGCTGCCATCAAGATCTGCAATCTCGACGTAAGTCGAGTCAGGGTAGAGGTACGCGCTGTCGGATGTGGGCCCATTGGTGCCGTATGCAGCGGCGTGACCGAAATTCGGCGGAGTCATCATTGGGCCAACAGGAGCAAAACCAGGGTCATAAGGATATCCGTACCCGTAGGGGTAATTGTTTGGAGTGGCAATAGCATGAGGGGGGGCCTTCACCTGTCATGTAGTTGAAGTGATCGCCTGGTAGCATGTTAGTGCTCAACTCAATCTCCTGTACGTGGTTGTGACTGACCCAAGTACCACGGCGGGCCAACTCCCCACGGCATTGCATGATGACCTGGTGGTGGTGTATTGAGGTTGTTGAATTCTTTGTCTTTTGGCATTGCTTTGACGATCTTGAAATGAAAAGGGAACTTTTCGTCTGCCAGGGGCAAGAGATCGAGGCTAGCAAAGAGCGCAGAGGCAGGAAAGGCATTTGCCCCCACCAGCAAATGATCGAGTGACGACAGCACACAGGCTGCCACGAGATGAAACAGAATGGTTTCCGAGCCGGGTTGTGTTTTTGCTCTCGTGGCAAACGTTGAGCTCACAGGCGGGGTTTTGATTTGGGAGGAGCGACGCGAATGGTGCTGTCAACACATGGAGCCACAGCGGAGGAAGGCACGACGCGGATGTCTTGTTGTTGGACATGCCCAAAGCGGCTCGCACGCTGTTGTCGGAGCAGGCGCGTGTAGCCGCTGATCCATATTCGTCTCATCTGGCTGCAACGACAGCAAGGCCGTCATAAATCTTTCGTTTGACATCAACAAAGTTGGACCCCAAGCGTGCTCTATGTCCCAAGACGCCAACACCGCCGCTTTCCACCTCGATCTGGCCGATTCCTGTCTTTCGTACAGCAATTATCCCATCTACCACCAGCGTTCCCTCGCCCTTGAATTCGGCTAGATGGCCAGCGCTCTGAAGTAGACGCCTCAGCTCTGCAAGTCGAAGATCGCCAACGTGTAGTGACTGTGCATTCACGCGAGTGCTGTTCACTACATTTCCAGGTAGGATGTCCAAAATCGGGGCACCAGCTTTGGCACCGGCTTGCTGTCCGTCGCCTGTGATGAGCTTCTTCTTCTTGTTCGTTCCATCATCGTGAGCGTCAGCCATGGCCTCAGGCTTAGGCGGCTCCACCTGGCCGTCAACAGTGCTAATCCCAAGGTTTCGAATCCTTTGCCATTGTAGACGACGATACAAACTTTGGGCAAGTTTGACAGTCCAAGCATTGGTGTCGACACTTGCATCAATTGCCACGCCATTAGTCGGGCAAAATACATACTCGGATTCGTCATCTTGGTTGGTGCGCGTGGAGGCTAGCATTCGCCGACACTCTTGCGCAAGGAAATCCGTCTCGCCCTCTCTTCCACCAGTCAGTATGAGCTTGCGGGGTGCAATCAGAGGAATTAGCATTTGCAGACTGCGTTTGTCATGCATGCTGCTGTAGTCGATCGAAACAATCTTCATCCCGACGTTTACCTGCTCCGTTCCAAAGGAAACCTTGGAAGGTCCTGCAATTGCTGCTTCGGCAGGTTCGTATTCTGATTCTTCAGAAGACTCACTCTCTGCTGGGCCAGAGTCATTGCCCACGCCTAGGATACGATCTATAGCTTCCTGAGCCTTGCGCTTTTTGGCTTCATCCTCGGCTGAATCCGTCTTTGGTCCATTGCGTGCCCCCCATTTGCGTTTCTCACCAACGGAGGCGTCTGGTTTGGCCGCTGCAGCTGCAGCTGCAGGTTTCGAAATGTCTTCCTTTTCTTCTGCTCGCAGGTACTCCTCGGCACGGATGACCTCACCAAATTCATCAGCTCGTCTGCGTTTAGCGACGTAGGGAAATATCCGCTCTCTGCCTTTCTTGCCTCTGACATCAAAGTCATGGACGTTCTTGCGTCTCAACAAGATGTTGATTCCGAGCTCTTCATCAGTCAGGCCAAGCTTGTTGCGAGAATGAGTCATTGCAGCAGACATGTTTAGTGCTTTGCCTTGGTGCTCATTGTCTGATTCATCCTCTTCATCCGAAGAACTATCAGATGCATCGTCAGCTACACCTGCTGAGGTTTCGAGTGAAGATGCCTTGTCGTTTGGACCGGCGTTCTGCCGTTGCTGCTGACGAGCCAGCCACTGCTGATAGAACTGCGCTTCGTTTGGTGTCAGCGAGGAGATATGATATGTCTTCCACTCAATCGGCTCGTCGCTACATTGCACAACTGACGTGCTGCTGCTGCCATCTCGGTCGACGACTCTCGATAGGAGCTCGGATGGGGTTGCGCTTCCCATCCCTTTGAATTCAGTGCGTGCTGTGTGGCGCTGAGTCAAAATAAGTAAATTGGCGGGGTTTCCGGCAAAGCTTCGCATGATGTCTCGAGAGAAGCCCCAATCCAGAGTCGTGTCACTCGCGACGAATATCTTCGGTCCTTTGTGGGCGAGTGCACGCTCTAGGCGCGAGGACTTTTCCACCATTTTCACAAATTTCAGATTGAAGGGTTCGGTCCCAGCTCCTTCCCTTTCTTTGCGATCTGGTTTGGTGTTTCCAGTACCAGAGTTCGTGGTAGCTGCTTCGAATTCACGCACGATGCCTTCATCCATCCATTCGAGCATGCTTCGGGCATAGCGTATAGTAGTGGAGCAGAAACGGCTGGCGAAATAGATCTTGGCGTTCCCATACGCTGCTGCATCCCGCAGCCATGCTCGTTCGAGGAGATAGATCAGCTCTAAGCAGCGAGCGCTCGAGTCTGCAGGAATCAAGACGTTGCCGCCAGAACGAAGGGTTTGCTGGATGTGTTGGAGTAGAAGGTCGTCTCGTTTCCTCCAGCCACCTGCCATTACTTCCTCTTCGGCGCCTTTACTACTACAGATCAATGCGGTCGGCTTTCGCAACTGCTCAATGACTTCAGCACCAGCTGTTGCAGAGGCTCCTAGCCAAGCGGCACCAGATAGCAAATTCTCCCTCGCCTGATTCCAATCTACCGCGTATACAACGGACTCGGAGCTCTGCTGTATGTTCCATATTGTACCTCCGATTGTATGCCCCGAGGCATATGCTGTTATGGTGAGACCATCGACAGGCGGAGAGAAGGGTGAGCCTTGTGGTTGATGTGGCTGCGAGTATTTCAGGGGATGTATAGCCGTGAAATATGAGGCGATGTCATCGTTTGACGGAGAAGGCAGAAGAATATTCGGTATTTCAGCATCTTGATCCGATGAGTAGGTCAGAGCGGACTCGGCAAGCGCGGAGGCAGGAAGGAGGGAAGATGCCAATGGCGTCGAAGCGTATAGATCTTGTAGAAGGGTTCTGCCAAGCGATACGACAGGAGCTGTAGCATAAACTGGGATGCGATCGAAGAGCGGAATGTTCTTGCAGCAATGGGCAAATGCCCCAACATGCGCTATCGTCGGATGAGTGAGGAGGATCAGAGAGATGGTCGGTACCTGTCTTTGGCACAAAATCAGCAACAAAACTCTGAGTCAGACCGACAGTGACGCGTACCTTTCCAGCTCCTGCAGGCTTTCGGCGTTGAAGGCAGTGTCCCAGCCGACATCGATGAGGATCTTGGTGCCGCCCTCAAATTCGAGCAACGACTGGACGGCTGGAGACTCGGATTTTGCGCCAAGCAATGGGGTGAAGGTGAACATGGAGGATCGCTAGACAGATATCAATCTACGAGCTGCATTGCACGAAGCGCAGAACGTTGCAAGGGTAGGACGGAATGAGCTTCGGAAATGTGGTTGGACAATAAGATGCTGTACGTAGGTAGTTGACGGGTCTGCTTGAAAGCTGGAGGAAGACGCGTTTCTGAGCTATACCAGATGGAGCATGAGCTTGGACCTCCTTCGGTGACAATTGACAGAGTCTCACATCACGTGTCTATTGACGCAGGCAGTCATTGTCTCTACCAGGTACCTACCTTCCCTGTCAAGACCCTGTTCAACTGTGTTCGGGGAGACATCGAACTTTTCCTGCTGGATATCAAGGTTGGCGGAAGGTATCGTGAGAAGCGCAGCCTCCAATTCGTTCTCTTCTCTGGAGGCAACGGGCCAAAGTGCACAAGTCAAGTAGTTCAGCAGTGTCGGTTGCACCGGCGACGTTTCATTACTGCCACCACTGCTTCTCCTCCCTTGACGCTGACTCTGACATGCAAGACGAAGCGCTGATTCGCCAGACAGGCATGCCTTGACCGACTTGGACGGTCATCCGTGCCGGCCCGCATGCCATCAAATGACACATCCAATGTACAGCGATGTGGATAACGCAAGACTGCACCACAGGCAGCCAGGGCCCACGAGAGGGCCGAGCCGGAAAACTGCCGCAGAAGGGGGAGCCGCGCAAAAGAGCCTTTTACCAAGCAACGCGTTCAAGCGTCGCAGTGGGTTCTATGCTTGCAAAGGGCGCCCGACAAGGCTAAGGGAGCATGTCTCAAATGGCGAGGACGAAGCCGTACAGAAGTGCATGTGCCATGCGCCGCAGCGACGGGTGATATTGCAGAGATCAGCATGGTTGCAAGTTGCGCCTGCCTGTCGAGGCAGACCCGGCCGAGCAGCGAGGCGTGGGCTGTGTATGTGCGTGCGCTGCTACGAAAGATGGGCAGATTGGCCGAGCAGATCCAGTAGCTCGTCTGCGAGCCGGGCGGGCTTCTTCTCAACAGCATCGGCATTGGCTGCTCAGCGTCGCGCTCGCCAGCGTCAAGTGTCAGCAACCGGCGGAGAGCAGATAGGCAGGAACAGGTATGTACCTGATCGCTCACAAGTCGCTGCTCGTTCAGGATGGGGCGGAGATGGATGGTACGACGCTTCCGCAATTGGCTCCGCAGAGCGATCGTTCTGCCGCCTTCGCTTCTCATTTTGTGCTGCAGCGCTGCTCCATCACATTTTGGGAGGCCTGGAGACATCATCATGTTGCTGTTTGTGGTCGTCGCCGCAGCTGCTGCACCTCCTCCTCCTCGAGGCCCCAGCCAGCCCGCGCAGACACCACCCACCCACCTCCTCCCACCCTCGATTTGCCGCCGTCTCTGATCCACCGCCGCCCCCTCCTGCCCATGTCTCTGGGACCTAGCCCGTCCGAGGCCACACCCACTGGCTGCCTCAAAACTTGCAGCGTCCCCCTCTCCTGCTCCCCTTGCCCTCCAGTCTAGCTTCCACTGGTCTACCCGTCGTTCGCCCGTCGTCCCAGCGCACAGACCCGCGAGCCAGGAGCCGTTTCGGCTGCGCTAACTGCTGTCGCACCGCGCCCAGTACCAGCCCAGGCCCGCACACTGTCTATCGGTGCTCCCTGAGCTTCCAGTACCCAGCTGCCACGTTCCTTCCACCTGCCCCCATTCCACCCTGGTGTCTTTTAACACCACCCGCCCCCATCCGCATCATTCGGTCGGCAGCCAGCGAGGCTCGCAGAGCACCACCGCCCTCGATTCAGCCATGTCGGATGAACTCAACTTCTTCACACAGCAGCACAGAGCCAGCCTGAGCTCTGCCTCGTCTGCCGTCTTTTCTGCCAACAGTCCCATCAGCCCCAGTCTGGCGGACAGCAATACTCCGCCCGAGATCCTATTCGACTATAACAGCCCTACAGTCGCTGGTTTGAATAACGTCAATTACCCGGACGAGGAGCTTTCGCTCCTCGCCCACCATCATCACAGCCCTCTGGCATCCTCAGATCAGCGTTACCGACAGCCGGTCCTCCTCCCCAACACCACTACGCCGCAACATGACCCTGCCGCTCCTCCCACTAACATCCCTGCTCCCGCTCCCACTGCCGATGGCGTCCCCGTCAAGCGCCCGCGAGGCCGTCCGCGCAAGCATCCCGTCGTCCAGGTCCCTACCATTCCCAAGGGTCAGAAGGGCGCCCGCTCCAAGACTGGCTGCGGCACCTGTCGCCGGAGGAAGAAGAAGTGTGACGAGACGAAACCAACATGTACTGTCACCTCGTCCCGTTCTTGCCCCTTCTACTCTGGATCCCTAACCGTGTGATAGGTCTCAATTGTCAGAAGAACGCAGTTCACTGCGAGGGCTACCGACCGCCCGAACACTGGAAGGCCGGAGCGAACAAGTCCAGCAAACGAACAAAGTCGGGCTCTGTCGATTCCCCCATATCGCCAGACCGGTCGCGAGCGCCAAGCCTACCGTCAATCATGCGTGGCGTGGAAAATGACACTGACCGTCTGATGCTAGAGCACATGCAGAATGATGGAAGTCGAGTCTTTGCGCCCTGGCATGATAACCCATCTGCCTTTCGTGACCTGATGATGCCTTTGGCCGTTCGTGACAAGGGCGTCATGCACTCCCTACTCTCCCTCTCTGGATCCCACCTCATGAACAAGGACCCTTCGCCAGATATTGAGCGGCGCACAGCCTATCACGAAGCCGAGGCTATAAGTAGCATGACAAACGATCCGGACTTGACAAGTGGCCACGTCTGCGATCCCAATGTCGAGGCCAATCCGGTCCTGGCAGCTCGAGCAATTCTGCTTTGCTTCAAGGCTGCTGTCACCGGAGAGGTTCGCGAGCTGCAAGGCCATCGCATGCACTGGAAGGCGATCAAACACATTACGCGTGAATGTCCATGCAAGTACAGCGACGCGGATTTTCAGAGTTTTGTCAACGACTTTGCCTCTTTCCACAGTCTAAGTCAGGCTGTGACATCCTTGGACCTTGATGCAGACATGGTCGCCGGGCCTTCCAGCTTCATTGTCCCTGCTTTTGTTCCCTCGGCCGCTGGCACCTTCTTTGGCATGTTCGATAGTCTGTTCATGGCCATCTCCAAAGTCACGGAACTACGAGCGCACATTCGACTCCATCGCACAGAAAACATGATACCAACGCTCGACGCACGAGACTTGGAAAGCGCAAAGGCGCTGGAAATAGACCTTCGAGATTGGATCTGCAATCAGCAGAAGGACAGCCATCAATGGGTCGCCGCGCACCTCTACAGAGTCTGCACGTGGATATATCTGACACGCACCATCTCTCCGTCGCAGCCGAGCATGAACCTTCGACAGGGCGTGGAGGAGGGGCTTGGTCACTTGGCTCAACTTCTCCCAGTGCCAGCAGCACAGGGCGTCCTGTTGATGCCACTCTTTCTGATTGGATGCGCAGCCTTTGATCGAAACCACCGCAGTCGGATTTCCGAGGCTTTTCAAGTACTTCGAAAAGCACGAGGATGCGAGAACATATCGCGTGCTCACAAAGTGGTCACGACAATATGGGGTCTGATGGATGCGCAGCGGCCGGAAAGCTGGGACTGGGAGCTTGTGATGGCAAAGATGCAGTGGGACTTTCTAGTTACGTGAAGATTCTGCGACGCTCTTTACCAACAGCATTATCATCCATCATCATTATCGGCGTTCTGGCAGATTCCCGGAGGGTCAATTCCCCGGGGAATAGGGGACCCTGGTGGGAGGGGATTTACTCTGATTCTAGTGTGGTCATTGGCGTTTCGAGGCATCGTTCATGTTGATACTCCCGGCTGCGTGCTCATCAAAAGACGGTACGGCATGGCGTACACGGCGGAGGCTTTTGTTTCTATGTAGAGAGAGTAGGCGGCGGTCTGGCTGTTGTATACTGGCGACTGTAGACTTGACTCTCTCGTGTTCTTGTCAATGACAATCAAGCTTTGATTGACTCTCTGAGAGGCAATGCACGGGCGGTGATGCAGACCAAGGCTCTGGTAAGGGGTACGGTACCTCGATGGGATTTTGGCATGCTCAATCGTATTCAGCTGGGTAGTGTGATCAGGACATGACGTGCACGACCCGGGGTGGAGGGCGTGAGGAGTACAGGGAGTTCCACCATTCCTCTGTCACACACTCAGTAAGGGTGCTGAGCGCATGCACACTCGTGGACAGGAAGGGGCCAGACGAGCTTCACATGCCAATGATGCAGGAGGCTGAGACCAGTTGGTGAGTCAGTTGGGAAGGTCATGGCTCGCGAGATTGTCCTCAGCTCCCTCGTCTCTGGGCCCGGCACCCTGCGGCACAAAACCTTCTTGCCTGGCTGGCTCGGCATTTGGGGAGGAGGAGAATGGAAAGGGAGGGCGGAGGTGGCAGCCCGCGCACGCCGCGTAACCGCATGAAGGCGAGGAAAGGGCAGGCAAGGGGCGGTGATCAGCGTGGTGTGCAAATGTGCCGACCCAGGGGCTGAATACGCGGCACTTGGGGGAGTCTTACCAAGCACAGCGACGACGATACGATACGAGACGACCAGGCAATTGGGATGCAACGGGCGCGAGATTAAATGTGCTGCTGCCGGCCGCCGACCGCCTTTGTTGCTGCTTGCACGGAAGTGGCAAGTGCAGGAGAGGAGACGATGCCGCCCCTGGAGTCTTTCTGGCGGACTGGAGGGGAGGGGAGGAGTGGTGTGGTGTGGCATTACTGTATTGGCATGGCATGCGGCTGCCAGTGGGTCTGGTCGGTGGGCGCGGCGGGCCAGTGGAGGATGACGTGGGAGGGCCCGTACGGTTCAGGAGCCTCTGGAGCCTCGATCTGAACCAAGCAGCAGGCTGGAGATTGACTTTGGCCCGTTTGACTGCGCAGGCTGAGGCTCGCTTACCATGCGCGCCATGCCACGATGCACAGGGGAGGCTCGTGTTCAATTGTGTGGAACCTCGGGCGGCGACGCTCCTCCAGCCCGCCACGGCAGAAAGGCTTTGCCGGCCGGAGCGACATTTAGCCCCAGGCGAGTTGCTCTGGGAGAGGCAACACTACTGACTCGGGCGCTCCTGCTCCGCCCTGGGAGCCGACGGGATCGAATTTCTTAGAGATGGATGCTCCCGAACGAGATGCGACGAGATGGGATGAGATGCGACGACGAGAGGTGAAGCCGAACATCTGCCAGCCAAGCTGAGCGTGCCAGTCGTCCCCCCAGTGTTCCCCTCCGCCTGAGCTCGCCTCCCGCTGCCTCGCTCCCTCCCTAGCTAGGGCCTCCCTCAACGCCAGGGCCAGGGCCAGAGAGCGTCTGCTACAGACGCCTACTTGCTCCGACGTCTAGGTCGGATTCTGACCTACCGACGCCCGCCCATCGGCTTCGATCATTCGGCCCTTCCGCAGCCACGACGGGTGGCCTGAATCAGCGACACGGCTCAAGTCCCTCCGTACATGCGTCTCCCCCCTCAGACGAGCTGCTCGAACACGCCTGAGCGTTTGCACGCTGCAACGCTTGGCGCTCATCCGTCGTTTCCCCACTGCAGCAACTCCTCCGGGCCCCTCGAGGTCTGGCTTCATGATCCACAAACGGCACGCTACGCTCACCACACGCTCGCTGGACCTTGGTCGAAGCTGCGCCCTTGCGAGCATTCTTATTTGACAGTCCTCCAACACGCCAACAACCAAAGTACCGAGCCAACCCCATCGGGCCACTAACAGCCGCTGGTGAATACCGATAGCCTCTCTTTGTCCTGTCGCATATCACACCCAACGAGACTTGGTATGCTGCCTAGTCCCAATTACACATCAACCTCTGCTGCTCCTAACCCACAGACCGCCCCCCCTCTCGCCCAACGTGTCCGCTGGCCGTATCGCCGCCAGCTGCTGTATTAGTGCAACAGGAAATGCAAGAATCCATGCTAGAAACCCCCCTCACGCCCGTGCTCCTGCCAGTCAAGCGCACTCTTCGTTTCGCTCGTATCAAGCAAGGAAAAGCAATGGACGACATTCCGACTTGTATGCGAGCAGCTCGACGGAAAATCTTTTTCCGGCCCTAAACTCCGCTTGCCTCAGCGCGCAGCAATGGCGGCGCCTGTTAGCGAAACCGTTGCACTACTATGCGAACACGCTCGACCGTCAGCACTTTGTACCTGGCAGGGCAGTACACGTAGCTTCGTTTCACACACCTCGCAGGCTTTTGCTTTGCTAGGTATAGAATGTGCCACGACCGTTTGCTCCAACTCCGATGAAGATCAATAGCAAAGCCCCAGTCACTCGAGGCCAAAGATGGATGGTAGGTCTCGACGACCTTCTGAAAAGGGCGACGCAGCTCATGTGCAAGCAGTACAGGCAGTGGTCTGTCACACTTGTCGGCCACGCGGCTCCGATCATCTCGATGAATTGCACCACAGCCAGCTTGGGTCGAAACGGCGAAACCCAACTACATGCTTGTAGGTACCTGCCTAATGCTCGCACCCCAGCTGGCTGCGCATGACGAATGAGGCTCTTTACATTTGACATGTGCGACCGACCTTCTGGCCACTGCTTCACTATCGCACGTTGATGCCGCTGTCAGGCCTCATGCATCACGTCAAATCAAACATGTCCGAATTAGGGCAGTACAATCGTTGCACGCCGTATGTCCAACACGCATGCATTAGCTACCTGCCTACCTTCGCGGACGTCGCATGTCCTAGCTTCTAGAACGACCATTACCCACGCACGGACTCGTTGCGCGCCATTCGCCGCCATACTGGCAATGCCTCTCCAGTTCCGACTTGTGCGGCCAGCAGAAGGCGCCTGAATCCTACCGTATCAGCGCCCCTTGTTTTGTGCTGGGCAGGCACCCACGGCACCCTCGGCATACCGTTCCCTTCACGACGCGCGCGGATGACTTACCTCCGGGGCATTCTTCTGGTCACTTCAGTCCATCAAGTCCCTCGAACTGCCTCACAATCCGTCAGTCGTGCATTGATGGGCTATTTCCGCCTCTGTTACCGGCGAATGCACAGCAGCAGGATTCGCATTCGGCTTCTCCCATAAAATGGTTGTTGTGTGGGTCCTCGGCGCCAGGACACCAATCCGTTTCAGGCTTCAGACTGAGAGCGCTCTTCTGCAGTGTTCAACTCTAATTCATTCAGCAAAAGCGAATACACCGTGATTGAGGTTAGAGCTGCCATGGTAGTGCGCCACCACGTACCAGATCTGCTCATCCACTCTCCACACTACTAAGACTTGCGCACGCCAATTGTGGAGTGCGCGGCTCTTGCAGCGCACAGCCAGAACCGACCCTAATTTCTTGATCGGTGCATGGCCGCGAGAGGCCTTCGCCAGAGGCATTTACATACAATCAGTACAGACGGTACGGATCAGCAGTGATGAGGCTAGAGACTCACCCACCCCTACAGGGTCCCCGACGGCTGCACGCCTCCGCTTCCGAGAAGCTCCGGGTGCTCTATTACATTCTGACTGCAGTACACTGTGCAGTAATCTGCGTTCGCGCCGATCAACAGTCCTCGCGAGATGACGAGCCAGCGCCACGGCTCTGCTACTGTTTGTATAGACACATCGAACGCGGCTTAGTAGCAAGCAAGTGGAGCCTCAATGCAGGCTGCCCTGTCTAGACTAACATGACGCTACCAATGATCTGCTAGCATTCTGACTAGTGGGAGTTGCTGCATCCTTGCCATTGCATCGGTGAACGTAAGGGCAAATCGCGTTAGCCAGCCTTTGCAGCGCTGCACAGGACGCCGTCTCGATGCGTATTGACCGGAGGACAGCTCTAGCAAGACATGGCAGCGCGCGGGCGGGCTGAGGACGCGTCCACTGTGCGTCTTGCCGTCACAAGCCATGCCGCAGCCTTCATGTCACTGGGACGGGATCTCATTCCAATTCTGCGCTTGCGCCATCCGGCGAATCAAAACTCTGACCTCGCGTCTGAGGGACCGACACAATATGTCTCCCAACCCGTCCAAAGCATACCGATTGGAGACTTGGATTTTGAGTCGAGCCGTTGACCCGGTAGGGCATCTAGACAGCAAGGCAAGTGTCTCACTTGCGACTCCTAGTTCTAAGCCGCACGCCATCAGCACGCCGATTAATCTTCCGAGAAGCAAGTGCTGTAGAATTTGGACTTGTGACATTTGCGATCTCCATTGCAGCACGTCAAGGTGCTTCGATCGTCCTCGTCGTTATCATACATGGCACTCGGCAGTCAAGCCCGCGCAGTCCAGTCTGTGAACCCATTCCGCCGTCGTGTTGTCTTACAGTGTGAGGACTCCCTGGAAGAACGGATTGCTCAGCAGCTCCTCTCTGCCCTTTACCAGCTCCTTCATCTTCGCAATCTTGTCTTCTTTGCTCGTCAGACCCTGTTCTTGAACCTCCTTTTTCCAGGCAGCAAGCATCTCCTTCAGCATTCTGCTTGCCTCTTCCACTGCCTCCTCCGAGACGACTCCCTCTTCCAGTTTCGATTCCACGTGGCCTCCTGCAGGCACGACTTTGATTTCAAACTCCTCTAGCTCCGCCGCCTTGCGTCTGGCCATGTTTACAACTTTCTGTGGGAACCGCACGAGCTCCGCGACATGTACGCCAAAGCTCTGGTCCGACACGCCAGGTTCAACTCGATATAGCAGCGTGACCTGTCCCTTGCCCTTTTCCTCGCCGTCAATGTCCATGGCCCCTGCACTTTCAAGACCTGAAACATGCGCAACGACATGCAGATTCGCGACTTGCTTGTGCGTTTCGGCCAAACGGGTCAATTCGTGAAAGTGCGTTGCGAACGCTGCGCAAGCCCCTACCCGTTCGATAATCTCCTCTGCTATCGCCCACGCCAACCCGAAGCCGTCGTATGTGGACGTTCCACGGCCTAGTTCATCAATGATGATAAGTGAATCTTGAGTTGCTGATTTCAGAATGTTGGCCGTCTCGAGCATCTCGGCCATGAATGTCGATACACCTTTTAATTGCGAATCTGATGCTCCGACACGGGCTAGAATTGAATCAAATAGCGTTAGACTTGCACCTTCTGCAGCGGGGATGAAACAGCCAATCTGCGCCAGCAGAGCTATGCTGGCCATCATGCGGATGTAAGTGCTCTTGCCGCCCATGTTCGGGCCCGTGATGATGAGGAAAGAAGGGCCGTCGGGTCCTGGTGCAAGGTGGACGTCATTGGTTATGAAGTTCACGTCGTCTTGCTGCTCGAGACACGGGTGTCGTGCTTCTTTCAGTATCGTCTCTGCTTTGACGTTCTGTGCTGTGCAGTCTGAAGCCCGTGGATAGAGTTTCGGCCGTGTGTACGGTGTCGGTGCATGTACAGAGGCATGAGCAAACGCAACAATGACATCCAAATGTGAGAGGACGCCTGCTACGCGCTCGAGCACAGGCACGTACGACGCCGCGACCGCCACGACTTCCGAGACGAGCGACGACTGCGTCCGATTGTAATTGTCCGACAACAAATCAAATTCACGCCGGAGTTCCTGGAGTGGCGAAGTCGTAAAGTACACACCATTCTTCTGCGTAGAGCATTCCTTGTACTTTGACTTGTTACGAATGCACGATGCTTCGTTACGCGTCAGCCGGAAACACCAGCCGTGCACGCGGTGATTCTCTAGGAAAAGTTTCTTCTCCGTGTCTTGGTTGAGGTCGTCGCCTACTTTTGCGTGCTCGGCGTCCATGTTGCGGCGCACCTTGTCGAGCGTCTTGCGCACATTGCGCAGACCTTCGTCGAATTCGGGTTTGATGATGAACTCGTGGTTGTCTAGCGCATCCAGGTCGACGGTTGTCTCCACCATCTCGCAGAGGCGCGTGAATGATGTACTGTATTCTTTGAGCTTTGATGTGTATGTTTCGTCCAGGCTCTCCTTGTGGGTCTCGTCCATGACACCCTCGAAAGTGCCGATGAAGCCTGGAATCCGGATGGCTACTTGGTAAGCACGGACAACATCTTCCAGATTGGCCTGCTTCCGTTGAAATTTCTTTGCTAGACGATACAGGTCGGGAATCGAGCGAAGGTGCTCTTCCTGCAGTGTCTGACGAAGCTCAGTATCCATGACAAAGGCCTCTACGAGCTGCTGCCGCTTCTCAATCTCTTCCAGCGACATGAGGGGTTGCTTGAGCCATTGCGCTAGCAGACGCGAACCTGTTGGCGTCTTGCAGTGGTTGAGCAGGCCATAGAGCGACATGCTCTTCGCACCATCGCGCGGCCCAGGCATCATGTTCACGGCCTTGAGAGCCGAGGCGTCCAACTTCATGAATTGGCCGAGATTGTGCGTGTAGAGGCGGAACTGTCCGTGGTTCTCTGGGTCGTGCATGACGCCGAGATACTTTATCAGCGCTGCCGCGGAGCCCATGGCTAGCTTCAGCTCTGTTTGAGGAAGCAGGCCCGTAGCAGTATCATCCTTGAGCAGGCGCGACAAGTCGTACTCGACGTCCTTTGCCGCAAAGTCGCCTGCGGTCCGCTCCGACACGGCGCACCCGCAATTATCTGCAATTGTTTTCAGCTTATGTAGTTCCACATCCTTTTTGCTCGTGTCGGTTGTGATTAGGCATTCTTTGACGCCCAGTTGAATTATTAGACTTTCAAAATTAGAGTACAGGTCATTGTCGAGGAACTCGCTCACGCCGAGTTCTCGGGTACTCGCATCGGCAAAGCAAACGCCTACATTTCGCGCCTCGGAGGCTTTGGCGCTCACCTTGACGGCCAGAATGATGGGCGCTGCGTCAATGTGGCTGCCCAGCTCGTCCTCGACGTCCTGCAGATTGCCTGGAGACGCAGTCTTGGTTGTCTTCCAGGTATTCCGACCCGTTGTTTCCAGGATTTCTACACGCTTGCTCAATTTAAAAAGGGCCTCTCGCAGGAAGTTGCGGAAGACGGTGATGGTCATGGTGACAGAGGGCAGGCCTGGCTCCTTGCCCAGTTGGCGTAGGACAGATGTCGTCTTGTAGACTGTGCGCGCGATAAATGTTGCATCGTCGCCGTGGGCAGTGTACCAGTCGCCGCGGTCGAAAATTCGAATTGTGTCTTCATCCTTTGTGGGCAGGCTCTTAAAGAAGCGGATGAAGCCTACTTCATCGTCGACCTGTGTTGTCTCGCTTTTAGTTTGCTGTCGGGCATTGGGGATATAGTGAGCTACCGACCTTGAGCTCTGGTCTCGAACCCATGGCTGCGGTGATGCAGAGTTCGAGCGAGCTTGCAGTATGATATGCAGCTTCCGGGTCGTGCACGCCGTGTATAATGGCAAGTAGTGTCGAGCTCGATAATGTCAAGTCGTGGGAGACTTGTTGGCAGGTGCAGATGCATCGCTGTCAGGGAGACGCGCTCCGACGCGTCGAGGCGTAAAGTGCGAGGGCTACTACACAGCTTATATTTGGAAGGTGCCCCACACAAAACGACAGGGTACGAAAGAGTTGTCGCAGCTTGTGACGACCCGCTGACGAGATCCCAACTTTTTTTTGACTCACAATTCACAGAGCTATAGAGTACTTTCTTCACCATATCCTAGCTTGTGAGCATTGTATTGCAAAGACCACCACTGACCGGCGCAATGCCGCCTAAAGGCAAGAAGTCCGCCTCTGACAAGCAGAAGGACGTGCAGGAGACTGAGGACCCACTTCAAGCAGTGGTACGTTCGCTGTACTGAGATTCCACATGCCTACGCTAATGAGACAGACAGGTCCTCGCAGATTCATTCGAGACTCGTTTCAGACCGTTCACACTAGAGAGGCCAAGAGTAGGATCTATGCACTCACTCGAGTCGCGCAGTGCTAATGTCGTACGCAGTGCCTGCTGCCCCTCGCAAATACCCCACTCATCGAATACACGTTTGAGTTCCTCGCAAACGCCGGCGTCGAAGAGGTTTACGTCTACTGCGGTGCGCATACAGACCAAGTAGAGCAGTACATCAATTCGACAAAATGGACGTCGGACGCTGCGCCGTTCCGCCTGGAATTCATTCGTTCCACATCGCGATCGATTGGTGACGCTATGAGGGATCTCGATAACAGAGGCATTATGTCAAATGACTTTATAGTTGTCTATGGCGATGTTGTCAGCAACCTGCCGCTTGACGAAGCCCTCGCAGCCCACCGGGGGCGACGCGCCAAGGATAAGAATGCTATAATGACCATGGTTCTCCGGCAGGTCTCTGCGCAAAGTCACCTAAAGGCACAGGGCTCGTCGCCAGTCTTTGTAATCGACCCTACCAAAGATCGCTGCCTACACTACGAGCAGATCTCGCAAGAGAAGGAGAACAAGTTCATTGAGCTGAACGAGGACGTGCTCGCAGCTCCTGAGATTGACATCTGCAATGATTTGATAGACTGCGGTATCGATATTTGCACACCGGATGTTCTGGCGCTTTGGAGCGATAACTTCGACTACGAAGCACCACGCAGCGGGTTTCTGCACAGCGTCCTCAAGGATTATGAGCTCAATGGCAAGACTATTCACACCCACGTCGTTGATCATCACTATGCGGCCAGGGTTAGGAACCTTCATGCCTATGGTGCTATAAGCCAAGACGTTATGGCACGCTTCACTTATCCTTTCACCCCTGACAACAACCTAGTCGACGGACACAACTACAAGTATGCCAGGAATGGAGTCTACCTCGAAGATGATATCAAAGTGTCTAGATCCGCTACACTTGGTCGACGCTGCGTAGTAGGCCGCGGTGCGGACATCGGCGCTGGATCGACAATCAGTGAAAGCGTCATCGGCAGAAACGTAAAGGTAGGGAAGGACTGTCATGTCCATAACGCTTACATCTGGGACAACGCTAAGCTCCTCGACAACGCCGAGATCAGAGATGCCATCGTTGGCAGCGGATCGAGCATCGGCAAAGCATCCAAGATTCTCGAAGGCAGTCTGGTGACTTTTGACGTGAAGGTACCCGACAATGTCACGATCAAAAACGGTCGTCGCTTGGTGCGCAGAAGACTCAAGTCTCGAGACTTGACTCCAGCAAAGGGCCCTGAGGATGCAGAGGACTTCAGCGCTTCAGAGAGCGAAGAGGAGGATACGAGGGCAGGTCTGAGAGGCTACAGTAAGTCCCATCATATGCCTGCACCTGAAGCCCACCGCGATCTAACGCACGCAGTCTATTCAAAGCCTGGTGCGGCTGCATCTATGGAGTCGATATCCACGATCCATTCGGACATTCACAGCGACGACGACATTCAACCCAGACACACGACTTCCGGTAGTTTCGCATCAGTCGCGTCTGACGATGTCGCAGATCCTGCAGGAAAATCTTTCATCGACGATGCCAGCAACAGCATACACGACTCCTTGAAGAAGGGTCACGATGTATCTACTATTCAGCTCGAGCTGCAAGGATTGAGAATGTCGGCCGACGCCTCGCAGCATAATGTAAGACAGGCTGTGGTGCTTGGACTAACAAGGCATTTTCTGGATCTAGTGAAGACGCAGAGTGAAGCACGCGGGAAGACAATGGCCATCAACGGTGTACTGAGATCCAACAAGATGCTAATAGAGCGGACGATGTTCGACAAGGGCGATGAACATGAGCAGAAGCCCGATCAGGTCGACTTCCTGCTGCTCGCTCAAACCGAGCTCGCTAAGAAGACCGAGGGCGAGGCTGTTCTGCATGATCTCGTCGCACAGGGCTACAACCTCGATCTATTCGAACCCGAAGGTATCGAGGAATGGTGGGAAGATGAGCGCTCAATTGCGTCGGAGGACCTGAAGAGGGTCCGTGCAAAAACGCAAGCCGTAATAACTACGCTCGCTGAGATGGACGAGGAAGATTCTGAGGACGAGGATGACGAAGACAGTGACGAATGACCGCTGTCACGATCGAATGGGGCGCCAAGAAGGTTGTTCAATAGTTTTAGCTATGCATAGAGACCTCCAACAGCGTGAATGGCACTGACACTCATCAGTGTTCAATATCTGCTGACTATGTTTGTATAGGAGGAGATCGTTCCTTGAGCGGTCACTTAAGCTTTGGGTCCGTTGAAGGGCCCGAGCTGCCGCGGATCCCGTGATATGACAACAGCGACCGCTGGTCCATCTTTCCCCTCTCACACACCACTTACCCACCTGCACCCACCTCTCTTCTTGCGAGTGCCGCCTGACGTCCGCCTTGGAGCACGCGGATTCACCTCCTTAGTCCCCTAGCTCTTCATCACCTGCGGCTTGATTCCTCTTCGTTGTAGCAGCCAACCATCTTCGCTTCGCCACTCCTATCAGCCCTGTTAGGATTCACGTGTCTAGTCTAGTCTCGTCACCAGGACGGGGCTGGACATGCCAAATCGCTCAACACGCCTCCTCTGACACGCAAACGGAAGGCAGTAGACCTCGCTGGAGAAGGCACTTTTGCAGCATCTGCAACAGCTAAGCCCACTGGCCGGTCTCGCAACGCTGCAGCTGAGTCTTGCCCTCGGTCACAATCCCACAAAGCTGAGAAGGCCGAGTCCTCTCGATCGGACTCAGAGGAAGACAAGAATCGTACAATCAGGCACACACACAAGCCTGATCTTCACCGGCAGGCTGAGCCAGTTGCGAAGGAGGAGGACGATCTAGCACTGTGTGCCCCACAGACGCCAGTCTCGAATACTGCTAGCAAGATGGACGATGACTTTATCAGCCTCGCTTCTGACAGCGGCTCGGAACAAGGCTTTGATATGGACTCTGATATAAGCATCGATGATGGTAAGTTTCCAATTCCAAAGTATTGAGAGACAGGTACCGACATACGACCTCACATAGCATTCGATGACGATAGCGAATCTTTCGAGGTCAGTGGCAAGAGCCTCGGCGGGCCCAAGAAAGAGAGTTTTGAAGTCGACTACAAAGTACATGGACCTCAAGACATCCAACAGTACCAGAACGAGCTGATAGACGAGACTGCTATGATTATCGGACAGCCGCCCGAGTCCTGCGCTATACTGTTGCGGAATTGCAAATGGAATAAAGAGAAGCTCATTGAGGATTACATGGATCGAGAAGCCAAAGTGCTCGAAGAAGTTGGTCTGGATGTGAGCAGTGACGAGGCACCAAAGATTAGCACCATTCCTGGATTCCAGTGCGACATCTGCTTCTCGGATGATCATCACACTCCGACCTACGCCATGCGCTGCGGCCACCGCTTCTGCACCGACTGCTACAAACAGTACCTTTACTCCAAGATCAAAGATGAGGGCGAGGCCGCGCGCATCAAATGCCCGGGCGAAGGGTGCAACAGAATTGTTGACAGCAGAACCCTTGATATGCTCATCAGCGATGACCTTCGAGATCGATACGAGAGGCTTTTGATGCGTACGTATGTCGATGATAAGGAGAAGCTTAAGTGGTGTCCAGCTCCGAACTGCGAATACACGATTGAATGCGGTATCAAGCAGAAAGATCTGTCGCGCATAGTACCTACAGTGCGATGTCTATGCGGGTTTTCTTCATGCTTTGGATGCAGCTTGCCAGATCATTTGCCAGCTCCATGCGCGCTCGTCAAGATGTGGCTGAAGAAGTGTGAGGACGACTCAGAGACCGCCAACTGGATATCGGCCAACACAAAAGAATGCCCCAAGTGCAACTCGACTATAGAGAAGAATGGAGGCTGCAATCACATGACATGTCGCAAGTGTCGGCACGAGTTCTGCTGGATGTGCATGGGCGTGTGGTCTGAGCACGGAACCAGCTGGTACGCGTGCAATAGATATGAAGAGCGAAGTGGCTTGGATGCCCGCGACGCACAGGCCAAGAGTCGGCAGTCACTTGAGCGCTACCTTCACTACTACAACCGTTATGCCAACCATGAGCAATCGGCCAAGCTGGACAAGGACATTGCGCTCAAGGCAGAAAAGAAGATGCAGAATCTGCAAGTTACATCGGGACTATCTTGGATTGAGGTTCAGTTCCTTGACACGGCGTCTCACGTGTTACAAGAGTGCCGTCAGACTCTGAAATGGACGTACGCATTTGCTTACTACCTGGCAAAGAACAACAAAACGACAATGTTCGAGGACAATCAGAAGGATCTTGAGCTGGCGGTCGAGAATCTCAGCGAGATGTTTGAAAAGCCGACAGAAGAGCTTTCCAAGCTCAAGGTTGATATCATGGACAAGATCAGCTACTGCACGAAGCGTCGGGTGATTCTCCTGCGGACGACTGCTGATGAATTAAAGACGGGTAAGGGTTCGCCCTGCACCTCAGACTGATGGTTCCGCTAACATATTTCCGCTCTAGGTACGTGGGAATTCCGAGTCGAGCTCAAGTGAGGCAGCATATGCGGGTGTGCAAGGGGAGCATCAGTATTTCCATCTTGCAGCGTTACGTGTTTGATTTTACCTGTTGCATTAGCGGACTGCAATCTTACAAGAAGCTCGGGGCTGAGGAGGCAGGCTGCGGACTCGCGGCGTTGCACTTGCATGGGCGGACAGGCTCGAATCGGCGCATTGTCTGGTCTTGAAATTCCGTGGTCAGCTGTCAAGAGGGCACACAGCAACAGGATATTGAGGCGGATGAGGAGAATGTCCCAATGCATCCCAAAGTGGGCAGGACATTATCGAGCAGCTGGTAAGGGTCAGGAGCACTGGCCGAATCGAGGCTGGCTCTGTGCTTGTGGCTTGCCATGGCTTGCTGCGATGGCGACGCGCAAGCAGTCATCAGCCACGCGACCACGGACAGAGATTGCGATAGACGAATCATGCCACACGCGACGAACTTAGACGCACGTCTTTGCCTCGTGAGAAGCTTTGCGCGTCGGACGTGGCCTTGATACTCTTGAGTTTGTCAATACTGCCAGCAAGCGCCGATCTGATCTAACGAGACCACTGGATCAGCATCGGCGAGAAGATCCCGGGGTTCCTTGCTGCCGAAACAATCTCGGGGTCAAGTCCGGCGGGCGCCCGCTCTAAATGCCCTGTTGGGCGAGCATGACGAGCGAGAGCGTTGGGATTGGAGCGCGGCACGTCGACGAGGAGGTGGGAAAGGAGAGGGTGGAGCTCCGTGGTGTTTAGACGGCAGCGCGGAGGCGGCCGACGAGAGCAGGGAGATGCCGTTCAGCCCACAAGCTCATGCTAAATTAATCGTGTACAGCGTCAAGGTTTCGCAAGGCTGGATGATGGGGGAAGTCCTACCCGTGGCAATCGTCGCTCGTGGCGTCTAGTTCACGGACGCTCCGGGGTTGAGAACGCGCCTCTTTGTCTCGAGTCTATATTGTCTCACGCAGGAGCCCCCCGATGCCCCCCATTTCGCATGCCAGAGAAGATCTATCAAAGTCGAGTGTTGACTGCTAAGCGAAGCGGTATCATCAGCAGCACCCTGACAGGTCAGCCGGCGACCGATCTTCTGCCAATTCGTACTGGCTGCTACTATCGTGTCGCCTGTTTTGTCCTCGACCCGCCGCTCGCTGCTCATCTTTCGTCTTGTCCCGCGCGCGCCGCTAACCCCCCGGGCCACGCTTCATTGGACTGCCCGTCGAAGCGAACTGACGTCGAATCACCCGTTGCTGCTAGCTGGCTCCTGCTGGCTCCTGCTGCCTCAGTGCCTCCTACTGGCCCTCCCTCGGCGCAATACTTGCTCCATCATCCCAGTCTGATCTTCACCTCTCACCACATTGTTCCACCACCCATCATCACCACCCCAAACTGCCACTCGCCCCCTCACCCCTGCCATCCCCACACCGCCGCATTCAACTTCCTTGTCATTCCGCAAGTCAAAAATCTGCGCGCACGGCTGTTTCCCCACTCAACCTATCACGCATCCCAGAGCTGATCTCTCGATCCAATCGCTGCGCCTGCGAGCGCGCGCGCATCCAGCAGCTATGAGCGACCAAGGAGGTGCTGCGGGAAACAACTCCTCTGATTTTGTACGTCCCCACGCTTGCTCCATCCTTTGACCCCCAAAGATATGCATTTGAAGCTAATTTCAACTTCCTCTCTGCGCAGGTTCGCAAGTTGTACAAGTCAGTTTCCCTTGGTCTACCGCATCCTCTCGATTACTGACACTTGGACGCCGTAGAATGCTCGAGGACCCCTCCTACGAGTCGGTCGTCAGATGGGGCAATGAAGGCGACAGCTTCGTCGTTCTCGAGGTTCGTCTCGTCTCGTCTCGTCTCGCCTTGCCTCGCCCGGCGCAGCCCCCGACGCGCCTTCGCTAACCCTCGTTCCGACCCATGCAGAATGAGAAATTCACCAAGTCTATCCTACCGAAGCACTTCAAACACAGCAACTTTGCTAGCTTTGTGCGCCAATTGAACAAGTACGATTTTCACAAAGTCAGGCATAATAATGAGGAGAATGGCCAGTCTCCGTATGGCCCAAACGTACGTCTATACCCCGGTGCTTGTGTTGCAGTCTACGCGAGAGAGTGTGGGCTAAGTCATTGCGCAGGCATGGGAGTTCAAGCATCCAGACTTTCGCGCGAATAATAAAGATGCACTGGACAACATCCGCCGCAAGGCCCCCGTACCTCGAAAGCCCAATCAAGCTGGTGGAGACGACTTCCTCCCTGCTCAACAGGTCGACATGTTGAACACACAGTTAGTTGCAACGCAGCAACAGCTCCAATCACTACAAGACCGCTATAATGAGCTTGGCATGCATCACTCAATGCTTCTCCAAGAGGTCATTGGTTTGCAGAAGACGGTCGTGAATCACGAGCACGTTATTCAGAACGTCATGAGCTTTTTGCACTCAGTTGATGCGCAGCGGCGGAGGGAGAGCCGCATCATCAACCCGAATCCCTTTGCTCAACAGGGCGGCAACAATGCACAACAGGAGCTGCCGCCAGTTCCTGAGGACGACGAGCCTGCGTCTCCTTTGCAGAATGCCTCAAAGCTGCTGAATGAGGTCAACGCTGACGCGATACTCAACACGCGGAACCTGGAACAAATGACAGAGATGTCAATGAGGATGAACGGCAATGCGGCAGCCACCACCCCTCCCTCCTCAGAAGCTGCGTTCCGCGCAAGTCACAGGCACACGAGCCGGGAACCTCCGCACTCGGCTTCATCGTCTACGAGCATGAGATACGACAATCTGGACAATATGGTGTATCCAGTGGGTCAAAATAATGGAATTGACCCCATGTACAGTGAGCATGTCAACAACATACCCTACTCAATGCCCCCAGTCAAGGCAGTGGAGCCAGCCCCACAACCTGCTAGCGCTACGCCAACGACTGCAAGTGAGCCACCAAAGAAGAAGAATCAGTTCGATCCGGGCTGGATCCGCCAGCCTCAGATTCTGCTCGTCGAGGATGACCCGACATGCCGCAGAATCGGCAGCAAGTTTCTTTACGCGTTTAATTGCGCGATAGATAGCGCTGTAAGACTCTCCAGAACTTAAGGTTATGAGGCTCTGAGCATAGCTGACTAAGATTGTGTAGCTTGATGGTCTAGAAGCAGTGAATAAGATGAACGCAGGATCAAAGTATGACCTTGTCCTGATGGACATCATCATGCCAAACCTTGATGGTGTGTCGGCTTGCCATTTGATCCGGCAATTCGACTCGACGCCGATTGTCGCCATGACATCAAACATTCGAAGCGACGACATTGCAATGTACTTTCAGCATGGTAGGTACCACCTAAGCCTGCCATTTTCCCCATTTTCCTAATAAGTTGTAGGTATGAACGACATTTTACCCAAACCATTTACCAAGGAAGGATTGTTTTCGATGCTTGAGAAGCATCTGAGTCACCTCAAGAAGCCGCCGATGGGCGTGGATGGTAAACGACCCGGCGGCCGTGCGCTAAAGGAGGATGACTCGCCCGGGAAGGCTTCCTCAACTACTTTGGCAACGGGCAACACCAGCTGGCACAACTCTCCCTCAGCAACAACCATGAATCAAGGAGTATCGCCCTCTACGTCCAACATGAACGAAGCCTACACAACATCACCGTACGCGAACATGCCTCCTGAAATGGGTTACGCTGCACATCAGCAACAACTCAATGTCGCTGCTGCTCAGCAGCAGGCACGCCACCGGCGACAGCTGTCAGATATGGCGGGACAAGACGATCTGGCCAATCAAGGAAACCCCAAGAGACAACAAGTCTTCTCTGGGCAATTGCCGCAGATGGGCCGTCAATGATGGGGGGTTTCAATTTGACGACGTGAACGCATTTGACCAAAGCATTTGGGAGGCGAGCCGTCCAAGTTAATGCACCGTGTTTTGGGATTACATGGAGTTTGGTGTGAGGCGCCATGGTTCGCGCTGTTCGTGGCCAAGCATTGCGAATTGTACTGGACATGTTTTGAGGCAGAAAGGAAGGACCGAGTGAGCTTCTTGAAGCAGCGTACGCATAGATTGCGGGCATCTGCGATATCGACAGCGCTAGAGGGAGGTCGGATGGATGTCTGGATGGGAGCTGGCATTGGTGCAAAGGGGGAAGAGCCTACGTGCTTTTTAGGTGTGCAGGCGCGACGGAGGAGGGTCATGATTGCCACCTGTGGAAGGTGTGGGCCGACCCGAACTTGCAGTGTTCAGCAAAGAGCACACAATGCTCTCTCAACTTCTCAAGGATAATGTGACATGATCCCCCTTTTTCCCTTTACCTCTACCTAGGTACTGTACATACAGTACGTATTCTGGATGCAAATCGCATCGGATCGGCTAAATCGTGACACTACCAGCAAGTGTCGTCTCAGATACGAGATGAAACGATAGGGTTTCCCGGAAGGCGATTGGGTTCATACTGCTTGGCATAACGAGCAACGGCTGAGGTGTGCCACGAACGATCTTCGCCTTACGGTTGCTAATGAACCTTCTCATTTAGATGACTACCGCAGCGATGCCATGACTTAGCCTACCAAACCATAACGGATTCAAGAAGACTGCTGACTGTCCCGGTCTTATTACAGCCGCGGCCCACTCGAGTATCCGCACAGTCTGTTTGCGCATTTCCGACGTGCCGAGCCTCGTTTCAGCTCACCGTAAGATCTTCAGACTCCGCAGAAGTATCGTGATCATCACTGATGACCGTGCTGGCGTCGGTGAGACCCTCGGCGCTTGCAAAGTGTCACGTAGCTCGCATGGCCTTGTCGAAGAGCATCGCCGCATCTGCCGGGTCCTTAGCTCAATGTACAACCAGTACAACAATGCCCCTGTGAATACCGCACGGATGTCGGTGGTCGCTCCCCGCGTGTAGCTTCTGTATCCCGTTGCGCATGGCACAATTGGCGGCGCTGGTTCCGATTGCAACGGCTTGGGCGCACGATCTGAGCCTAACTCGACCGTGTTGACTGGGCGGACTTGTCCATGAGAGAACGCAACAAATCCTCCGCTCCAGACTCACCCTATGGTTGACTTTTCATAGCTCTGCACATAGCTGTGCAAGGGCTGGTATAAAGATGGAAGACTTTTGCACCTTTAGGATGAAATCTTGAAAATTCAAGACAATTGCCAAAACTGCGAGCAGATGCGGCTGATGGTACTAGGACGCAAAGGAGTCGGCTCCAAACCGATGCTACGACGTCTTTGACGGCGACCTAAGACTTGCGCCGCGCAGACTAGATCAGCTAATCTGCAATCCATGGAGCAAAGCCCTCTTCAGGCTTCCCAGGAGCATGGTGCAGCGTCGCTGCGCTGGTGGCTAGCGCCCCCACTGCGTTCGCATTTGGTAGCTTGCTCGCTTTTCATGACCAGGAGCATGGAGAGAATAAATGTTGCAGCAGGTACGCAGGGTGTTCATATCACTTTCGGCTCTTGGACTATCCCTGTGGGGGCTGGTACACCGGCTGGGCTGCAACTAAAACTTCATGCGCCGCCTTGCAGATTGGTGCAGCATGAATCCTCCAAGCGAGTACAAGGCGGTGACTTCCGTTTTGCCTGAGTCTACAGGTCCCCGTCGGGGGTCTTGTCTCCGTCAAGGATGTGGTCGACGAAGCTCTAAGCCTTTCGCACTGCCTTAGCACAAAGTCGTTGCAGACGAACCGGGGAAATACCAGCGAGCTCTGGCTTGTGTGTCATGGAATCCGCTCCAAGTGAGGCTCGTCAATAGGATTATATGTCATGTTGGGACTAGCTCCCTTCCTGGCCTGAAGAAGTCTGACATTCGCGTGGATGGCTGTTTTCTATGCTCTACAAGTCGAGCGTAATGATGCTCCAAGACAAGGATATGACTTTGCAGCAGCCTTTCGAGGGCTCTTGGAAGAGTGCGATCATCGCCTGTTCGCGACTCGCAGCTCGTATCCCAATCTGAAGAATTGACTTCGGTTTCAGCGTCGTGTTCGAAGCTCGAACGCCGTCGATGGGCCTCACTCCTGCTTGAATGAAGGGTCGGCGATCATGAATAAGGCCGAGAACACTTGCTATCCTGGCTGTGCTACTATCGAATAACATGATCATTACGTCTCTAACCATTGAGACAGCCACATATCGGATGTCGCATGGCTTTGAGACGCAAAAGATACCCATTGGTACGTCTGGGGGTGTCATGGGTCAGCCCATCACACTGACATTGATGTGCCTCGGGACTGACTTCGACTTCATATATCAGTCACAATCGCTTCACACACCATCAATGATGCAAGCTTGACGAGTGGAAGTCTTGCTGACTCAAACATCACTCAAGAGCCTCAATTACCCGTGCCGCAGCGCGTTACCGGATTGTAGTTTTGATCTCAACCAGTTTGGAGAGGCTGCTGCACTAGAAAATACAGGCCAGGAAAGAACTCATTTGTGAGAAGTCTGTACCTCACAACGGAAAAACATTTTTCAACAGGCGACTGCTACCTTATCGGACTGGTTACAAAACGCCTTTTTTGAGAGTTGCTGAGAAGTTGTCCCAATGCGAAGTCATTGCAGACTAGTCCAGCTCTTGCATAATGAATTCGCCCATAGGCTAAACGCCACTGACAAGTCACCCTGTAGCAAGCCTCGCTGGGGTCGTGTAAGTAGGGACGAATATATTGGAGGTTTAATAAGAGTACGGGACGAGAACACAATGACTTATAAATCCTCCTGGGCCAAATCGCATACACGGCGGACGCCTCTTGCATGTCCCAATTTCATTGGATGTACAAGGATTCGGAAAGACTCTCCGCAGAACAAGGGCTTTGGGCACCTTGTCCTGATGCGTGGTCTGCTGTCTACGAAGCTGCACGTCGTGCGCCTATTGATCATCTGATTTCACAGGCAGCACGGTCTGTGATATTTCTTTATGCGCACGGGACCTTATTCCGAATGTCAGAGGCTTGGAAATAGACATCGGACGCCATATCTGCCGGATGTGGGTCGTAATTCTTGTCGTCATGGACTAAGACTCGTATCAGGAAGCGTTTGAGGCCAAGCTGAGGAGCTTAGAAGCTTCGCAGAAATTACATTTCTGCGATCCAGAGCCGCGGCTATACTGACGTGACTGGCTGGCTTGTGACCGGAAGCTACTTTCGGAGCAGGGGTCATAGGCCGACATCCAACCAAATCGTTTCTCGAGAAATAGGCGGACGGCACAGAGCAAGGCTGACCGACTCTACTTCAAGACCAGACGGCTGTTGGAGGCACGTATTGTGGGACGATTTGGACCCTCGGAAGAGGTAGTACTACACACTGTCAGAACCTGGGCGCCCTGTTTCCCGCCAGAAGCCCAACGACGATAATTAGGAAGGGATTATCACCAGTTCGTCGCAGGAATGCTCTCTGACGCATTGATGATGAGACACACTGCAGCAAAGCTGCATCCTAAACCTTGCCGGCCCGTGATTCCGGGAGCTAGACGATTGCCCCGACACACATGCCAGACTCATCAATGACAGATGACGCCGTTTGTACTGTTTGTACCTGGATGGGCTGGCATGAAGCAACATGGCTTCGCAAGAAGGAGGTCAATGAGGGGTCCGACACAAGCAGAGCTATCCAAGTCCGACTCGTTGATACGATTGCGACGCAAGCTCATTCACCAGGCGATCACTGCAGATTACCGGGCATGGTCTGGCTGACATGGGCTGCGAGCGATCATCGCTGGCCACCTAGAGATCGGGAGTAGGTGTCTGGGCCCCTCAACCTCTAAGACTACATCATGTGCAGGTGAGTGATTGCGGCGATGAAGTGAGGTTTATGAGGTCCACATTGAGTTGCTAGTGCTTATTAAGGACGGGCAATGGAGGCTCACTGGCTGAACTCAGTGCTTGAGGTGCCCTGGAGGTCTGACCGTGTACCGGCAGTATAGATCTTTGGGTATTCTGCATCCTGTCATGATATGTTGTAAGGGTAGCATCCTTCAAGAGTCTCCGTCTGGCTCGTGATGCGATGAACTGGATACCAGTTTCTGGGGCATGAGGGAGGCGCTGCTTGCTTTAGCATGTGCCAGAATTCCGGAAGGTCATTTGGACCGAACAGAGGGGCGAAGGCATTGAATGAAAATGCTCATGGTACTCGTGCACATCTGCACAGCATCAAGACTGTATCGTTGGGAATCCGGCAAAAGCCTCAATTAATGTGCAAGCCCGCAATGGATTCCCAGGCTTTCATATGATATGTAGGCTCATGGGTAGGTAGATAAGTGTCAGGGCATGCCGAAGAGATGAAATAATCTGAAGAGAAGGACAAAATGCCGTACAGATGGATTGTGGCGGGATGAAAGACCCGATATGCTAGTTTCGACGAGAACTGCTGCGAGATGAAGTCGAAGCTGATGAGGTTGAATGACACGGCTGAACGGGTGAATTGGTGTCGTGTGAAGACAGGTTGTGTGCCGGATGCGTGGATGGCCAATTCGTCATGATGGCGCACCTGCTACAGACGAGGAACACAATACCTAATGCGATGGCAAAGGAGCTTCACGGATGAAGCGGTACAAGGAGACGAGGCAGCACAGCAAGACGAAGTGGGGTAACACTTTTGGAGAAGAGGAGAGGTCGATGCAAAGCGTGCTTGATTGACTAGGTACACCTCTGCAAGTAGTGCACCGATCCGAACTTGACCTCGACAGGAAACAAGCAGTACTCAAGTATGTAGACACGTACACACCCCAAGTCTTACTTGCTCTCATCAAAGACATACGTCAAATGGCACTTGCCACAGTACTGACGGTTGTGCATAGCAGCCATGAACACACCAGCACCACACTCAGGCTGCGGGCACTCGCGGCGCAGACGCTCAATCTTGCCGTCGCCGTCAACCTTGTAGTACTTGAGCACAGCCAACTTGGTTTTCTTTGCGCTTGTGCTTGATCTTCTTGGGCGTGGTGTAGACTTTCTTCTTGCGCTTCTTGCCGCCGCCGCGCAGACGTAGGACCAGGTGCAGGGTCGACTCCTTCTGGATGTTGTAGTCGCTTAGCGTGCGGCCGTCTTCGAGCTGCTTGCCGGCGAAGATGAGACGCTGCTGGTCGGGGGGGATGCCCTCCTTGTCTTGGATCTTGGATTTGACATTGTCGATTGTGTCTGTGTGGGAATTTCTTGTTAGTTTATTGCTTGTTTCTCCTTTGTCACGAGTGGTTTGTCTGTCTGTTGCTGGTGGGGGTTTTATGGCTGAGTGGTGGGTGGTCGGTGGTGGCGACGGGAGGGAGGGAGGCAAGGACGAAGACAAGACTGAACAAGAAACGTACCGGACGACTCCACCTCAAGGGTGATGGTCTTGCCCGTGAGGGTCTTGACGAAAATTTGCATCGTGGGCAACCTGATCAGAAACCCTTTCGTCAGCTTTTGGTTCTTTTCGAGGGGGGGGCAGATTCTTGGTAAAGGCCGGTGCAGTGGTGACGAGTGTCGCGCACCGTCCAGCCGGCTCGAAAGAGAGAACAGGTCGGAGACGCAGAGAAAATCTGTACAGATCTTCCTGCGGACCTGAAAGAGAGAGAAATGTAAGAGTGTGAAGGGATGAGACGTACCTAACCAGTGATGGCTCCTCAGTTGCACAGATGCAGAGGGAAAGTCGGTTTTGCGCTCGTGCGCGAGAGAAATGTGTAGGCGGGAGGGACGATTTTCGCACTAGTTAGTCAGCAGTGCGTGGGCGCTTAGGGTTGAGGGGCATAGCTCGGGCTGTGGGACCACGACGCCTGGCGACTTCAAGCCATCGTTCTTCTTCCTTCTGACGTCTCATATTCCTCTGCAAGGTTCTGGTGTTAGTCCTGGCGGTACAGATCTCAGAACAGTACTGCTGACGGATGTGCAAGCCGTATCCTCTGGTTTGGTCCAATGACGCTCCACAGGATCGTTATCGACCCTTGGATGCCACAATCTCTTGCAGATGTCAGATGTAAATCTCAAAAGCAAGCGCTCTGGCTCAGGCTCCAAACGTTCCCGTCGGTACAATGAGAGCAGCCTTTGCGCCATACAATGTCCCTTCGCCTTACTGTCTTAACCTCTCTTTGTTCTCTCCGAGACTCAAATCGTTAGTCACTTTCCATTTGGAGCACATAGGTTTACAGCGAAGCACTGGGAACAAACCGAGAAAATCCAACTTTCATTCACAAACAAATTCTGCCTGCCTTGCCCAGTCGGTCAGTCTTGCAAATGCCTTGACGTTCTCTTGCAGTCCGCATCCGCATCCGCATCCGCGTCTACGCACTATGCACAAGAACTATTCATCTCTCTGGAACGGCATCCCCCGAAGTCCGCCATCCTACGGTCGATTTATTATGATATTTATATTGAAGGTTGTCTCTTTGTGAGCTCGCCGCAGGAAATCACTTCAAGAACATGTCGCGCATTGCACAATAAGACGCTTTGACCAAGGTTCTTTCTCGACTTTTCAGCCGAGGAAATACCGGTCGTGCTTGTACAATGTTGACCAACGAGCGATGCTGATAGAAGGGATGGATCGTTTCCGCCTCGAGAATTTCGTGTCTGCTCATCGCGAACTCGTGCGATACGTAATCGTAAGGTTGAGGATGGTCCCAGATGTCGTCTACGCCTTTGGAAGCAACAAGGGCTACAGACTCAGCATCCGAGGGTATCCCTCAATCGGGAACGTGTGTTGATTACGTATGAACCAGGGCGACGGTACATCAATCCCGCGAAGGACAACGAATCCAAGCCAGGCAGCGGGACGCCCACGGTTCTTGTTGTGATGGATCTTGTGGCTGCAGTAGGATCTCAATCGAGGCTGCTGTGGGTCCTGAAGCAATCTGTTGATTTGCAACCAATTCGAACTATTCTTTCAGAGCAAGATTTCTCTTTCCTCGTTGACGCAATTTCCATCCCACATCATCACGCCGATCTCAGTGCAAGCACAACGTTGCTCTGCTCTGGAAGCCGCACGTCCTCAGGCCACGCTTCACCTTTAGACACACTCCAGCTGATTGAGCTACAAGCTACGTGAGCAGCAGTCCAAAGGTCCACCAGGTGGATTTCGCTAATGTCTTGCAGTCTCACTCAATACACGTTTATCGAACGTGAAAGCAGACATGTAACGATCTCTACTAATTTTGAACGCGCCCCAGAACCTGAATGATATCCTCTCGTGATAGCCCGAAGTGCTGGTCAATAGATGGTCGCACGGCTAGGTGGGATCCAGCATCCATATGTGTTAGCCTGGTGCCAAAGTCGTTCAACAAGAATTCCGTAGTAGAGGGACCCTGAACACACGAGAACCTGATCGCACAAACAAGGACATATTGTGGGAGATATGGCAATAGGATCGTCCAGCATAATCTGGTTGCCTGAATCGTGCACCCAGCTAGACATTTCTGAGGTATGGCGTGTCTGGAGTGACGACTGGGCAGCACGCGTCAAAGAGGTGGAACTAGCCAGAGGCTTGCCTATGCTTCTTGTGGATCTTCCATGTATCCATCATACATCTGCAGATCATCATCTGGCGGCAAGGCTGGATTCTAGGTGAAATATTCGAAGCCTGTTGATCTTGCAACCGTGGTTGAGGAGGTCATGAAAAGGCCCTAGCTAAGTCGAGGAATTTTGATCGCTTTGCTTCTTCGCCAAAGGTACGTAGCTTGGTTGTTTCTCGTACGCATTGATCCGTCGACGCCCATGGCTGTGATTATGCCCATGTTCATTGTTCTTTTTCGAGGGGCCTTGGCCATTGCTCGGTCGCGCTGCACCATCGTCGTTGTCGGACTCATCGCCTTCACTTTCACTTGAGGAGTCGGAGGAGGAGTCATCTGACGACTCGTCTGGGTTGCTCGGCTTGTGATATATGCAGCAGACTAAAGAAAATACGTCAGTCCGTTGAATGTCTTCTTGAGGACTCTTCATGTAAACTCAATATACCTTTCGACGACTTCTTGCCCATGTTTTCGTTGTTGACGACATCATTCGCCCATTGCACATGCCTTTCTTGTTCTCGTGGAGTTTCTTGCTCTTCCAGGGACTCGGCGCGTAGCCTAAGCGTGCCGTTCGCTGGAATCCGGATGGGGAATTGCTGCTCAGCTGATGGTGTACTAGTCATGGTCTGGCTTCCCGTGTTCCTAGATGCATGGAAAGCAGATCCATTGCTCGCCTGTGGACCAGAGGACGTAGCCGCTACAGAGCGAGGCATGTTATGCGCTCTCTTTGTCCTAGTTATTAAACCGATCGAGATGTACAAATGAACGGAGGGTATGTGGTCTAGAGTGACGCAAGGTCGATGGTGGACTAGAGGCAACCGGTGCTCGATTCAAACAGGCTGTCGAATAGAATTAAGGAATCTTGGATCAGAGAAGTGACCGCGCGTGCCGCGGTGGAAGTGGTTGATGTAGAAGGTGAAGGAAGTGCTCAGAGCGCCAGGCTTGCAATCATGATCGCCCAGGGTTTTCAGCCTCACCACACGTGCAGTCGGCGCTATTTGCACACAACGCCCGTGCTATGATGAAGCACTGTCACTGACTGTACATACCTACCTTGTACCTCCCTAGTGCTCGTACATCCGAGTGACCACGCTCATAGACGCGGTCAGAAACGGTACCTGCCAGCTAGGGCATTCTAAAAGAGGAGTCCATGGTCACGTGGAATCCTGCCAACGGCTTTCCCGACCTCATAAGTAGCGTGCTGACACTGACAAGACTGAAGTAAGGTACAGATGACTGCCACGATTCTGAATTCTAGTAGCAGGCTAGCTTCCATTATGCAACCTGAAATGCGTGTAGGGGTATCATAACATCATTAATCATAGCCGAGCTCTCCTAATCCCAGGGGTATCCAACCATGCTTTAGTGTTTCGGAAGCTCACAGCAGATACCTGAAATCAGGATCTAGGTCACCAAGCTGCTCCTTCTCACGCTGGTCTAGGACCCGTGGCATTTTCGACTTCTTCTTGTTCTGGACGATACAGGCCGCAAAGTACACTGTCATGATGACAATGCTCAGTGCCATGAAAGCCAGACCGGTCGAGTAGCCCTTCATGTAGTGTTTGGCGGCCTCTGATGACGGGAACAGGAACACAGCCGGGATGCCGCCAATGTTGCCAAATCCGATTTGCCACGCTACGGCTACAGCCCGACGGTGGTGACCCGCCAGATTCATCTGAGACCAACAGATCATAACGGGCATCGATGAATAGATGCCAGCCACTGTTAAAAACAGCGCTGCGTATTGAAGCTGGATATTGTTGTGAACGGTGATCAGGATACCCAACCCAGCTATAGCTACAAGCGCTGGAATGACTGCGAAGATGTAGCGATGTTTGAAGTAGTCGCTGAAGGTGGCGATAATTAAAGAGAAACCCCAGGCGGTTGCCCAAGGGGGAACTGAGTGCAGTTGCGTTTGGATGGGATCGTACCCGTAGCCTTTGATAATAGTAGGAGCAAAGTATGCATAGCCGTATGCAGGAATGATTTGAGCTACCCAGTGTTAGTGAGAACCAGGCAAATGGGTATCCGAAGCGCTTACCGAAATACATGACGCCAGCCAGAATGACTTTATAGTCTTTGAAGACACCGATTACATCGGAAAAGGTGATCCGCTTGTCAGAAGCGCTACTGCCCTGCTCGGCGTAGAGACGAGCCTGAACGAATGCACGCTCGTTCTCGTTCATCCACTTTGCGTCTTCAGGGAAGTCGGTGAGGATGAACCAGAAGATGACACCAACCACTATGGTCAGCAATCCTTCTAGAATGAAGATCCAGCGCCAGCTGGAGTAGCCTCCAGTGCCGTTAGGAATCTTGCCGATGGCAGCTGCGAGTAAACCGCCGAATGCACCTAATAGCCGAGCATGTCAGTCGATCCACTGGTATCCTGAGACAAGAGTGACTTTGGTTAGGGAGAACCTACCAGCAAGTGAAGCGCTACTGAAAAAGAAGGAAAAGCGGCGCTGAGCTTCGGAGCGCTTGTACCACATACTGATCAGGTAGAAGCCTTTGGTCATTGTTAGCGATGCGGCAAAGCTGATCAAAGGTCATGTGGACATACAAGCTGGAAAGGAGCTGGTCTCTGCCACGCCTAGGAAGAATCTCACAGCAAGCAAGCCGCCCCAGCTTTGAACAAACCCCTGGCACATTGAGACTAGGCCGAATGCTACCATGGTGATTGAGACTGTGGAAGCGTCAGTAGAGGCTCTGCGTGTTTTAAGTAGTAAGAGACGAACGCCAAACATGAGGTGTAAACTTCTTCATGAGAATGTTGGCGGGGATCTCGAGAATGGTGTAAGGAACGAAGAATATTGCCTAGGCTAGCGTCAATTACTAGTAGTCGCAGGCCGACTGGAGAGTGAGCTTACGACTGCAATACTATATTTGTTGCCATCCGCCATGTTGAGCTCCTGAAGCATGCCAAGGGTGGAAGCGTTTCCAATGTTCACTCTGCGGCTACATGTTAGCTCGTATGCATGCTCGACATGATGAGCAAACGCACTTGTCCAGGAAGGAAAGAAAGAACAAGATGATGACGCATGGCATGATATGCCAGTCAATGCGCGCCATCAACTTGCGCTCTGTTGTCCCTTGCAGCGTGGGAATGATCGAGACATCGTGGAGACCTGTTCTGCCGGCGGGGTACGAGGCAGAAAGCGTCTTCTCGGTGTCGCTGTTGGAGTCTGGAGTAAGGGGGGTAGAGATGCTCTTGGAGCTTGCTAGAGAAGAAGGTCAGACATGACACGCAGGGTCATGGAGTGGCAGGGGAAGGGCGGGAAAGGCACGGGCAGGGCCGTGGTGGGAAGGTTCGGTGGAGCGTGGCATGGCGCATTGCTTATGCGACAGGTTGGAACACCTACTCTGTGTGCGAAAGGCGCCCATCTCGAATCTTTACCGAATAATGTCTCAGCGCATAGACGGCGCAAGAGAGTCTGCGAGCGGCGGTGTGAAGCTGGAGGAGGAAAAGGGAAACAGGGACGCAAAGTACGGATATGTCAGCCCGTAGCGGCGAATGTGTGAGCAATGAAGGGCGGCAGGGCGCTTGAGAGCGGTACAGGTGGAGACACGGGATAGCCTTATGCAGCTTGGGTTGTACGGGAGCAGAGCAGAGGCATATGATAGCGTCTCGGCATTTGACTCGCGTATTTCTTGGGCGAGCGTTGGCGCAGGAAGGAGCGTGTACGTATCAATTGACTCAATTGACTCGCTTACGCACAGACTGAGGGGCGAGCACAGCGGGGAGCAGGCCAGATGCAGTCAAAGTCGAGCTGGCGCTGATAGCAAGGGAACAGAGTTGAGTCTGGCGCGCGTAAGTGCGAAAGACCAAGTGACATGGCCTTCCAGTGCGGAAGCGATGCACCTAGAGGAGCTGGGAAGAAGAGGGCGGCGGGATGGGAATGCTGTCGCGCTAATCCAGCCCGGCCCGCTCAGCCCAGTGTACCCCGTCCGTGGATCCTTCTCGCAGGCGTCGTCGAAGGATTCACTACTGCTGGATGCTACTCTTCCCATCCACCCATTCGTTCCGTGCTTCAGAGCCTCCAATCGCCGCGAAGATCCCCTGGGAAGAATCGTCCACTGCCATGCGCAAGCTCAGAAGCCAGTCGACGGCCTGCGCCGAGACAGCCGAAACACATCTCAACGCCCCCCAAACGGCAATGTTACATGGCCCGTTTCCAGTACCTACTCAGTCGAGCAGCACAAACACTTCTGCAGTATTGCGGCGGCAGGGAATGCATCGTCAGCATTCGTATTTAAGCGAAATGCTAACCATCTGTTCCTTCTTCGCAAGGGGCCATGTCGCGTGGCTTTGAAGATACGAGCATCATTTCGAAGCCGTCACCGTCTGCCCCTGCGAGCCGTGGTTGGCGTCTCCCAGCGCCCATCTGAGAGGCGATCCCCATTATCCGGATGCGCGTAGCGTGGCCCCGTTGGCTTCGCTTAGCTCTCTCGGCTCCCGTCTGTAGCTTCCACTGTTCTGGAAGCCCCGTCGAGCCACGCTTGCCGCCCCTTTGACTGGAATAGATTCGCTGACTGCCTAAAATTGTGACGGCTCTACAGTGGGTATCTCAATTGTCCGTAAAGCTCGAGAAGGCGTTGAGGCTAAAGAAATGCAACACGCCTAAGAGACTTTCAGCTCCATCTCCTTGGATCATGTACATTTTCGAGAATCTCCGCGCTACGGACCGATTCATGGAATACCCGTGTAGCAACATTGCAGTATCTACTTTTAATGCACACACGCGCATAGAGGCCTGCCCTGCAGCAATTCTATCAACATTACTCACGCCTTCTTCAGTTCCTGCACGCGCTCCTTCAAAGCCTCCAAAGCTTTGTCGATATCCTGGCGCTCGTGATTCATCACGCTAATGCCCATGTGTCCAAAGCGGATGTACTTGGCAGCGCATTCCTTGTGAAGTCCACCGGCAAAGACGATTCCACGTTGCATCAGCCCAGGCAGGAATTCCGGCGCGCTAATGCCCTCTGGAAGCCAGATGGCTGTCATGGTAGAAGCTTGATCAGCAGGATCCTTAGCAAGCTGCTTCAAGCCGAGAGACTCGATCGTCTTCTTCACCTTCTGCGAGACTTCTTTGTGACGCTGGTGTCGCGTGGCCATGCCCTGCTCCAGCAGTTGAGTGCAAGCAGTGTGGAGTGCGTGGATCAGCTGAGGCGAAGGTGTTGCAAAGTAAGAAGGCTTGTTGGCTTCGTAGTTTTGCATCACCGGCAGCCACTTCTTCCATGAAGCAAAGTACGAGGTCGGAGGTACTTTACGGCTGTTGAAGACGTTGATAGCACGCTCCGAGGCCATCAAGATACTGAGACCAGCAGGGCACCCGATGGCCTTCTGCGATGCAGTCAGAACAACGTCGACGTCCATTTCATCGAAGCGCAGGTCCTCTGCTCCGACACTGCAAACACCGTCGACAATGACCAGCGTCTCAGGACTGACCCGTCGCACAAGCTGCGTCAGCTTCTCTACTTCGCTGAGTACACCGGTTGATGTGTCGACGTGGGTCACAGTCAAGACCTTGTACTTCTTTTGCTTCAAGGCCTCTTCGATTTCTGGCAGTTGTGGCCTCTCGCCAATGGGTGCTTTGAGTTGAGTGGGCTTGACGCCGTACGTCTCAAAGCATTCGGCGAAGGAATCGGCAAAGTAGCCAGTGTGTAGGACCAGGGCCTCGTCGCCAGGCTCGGTCAGGTTGGCAGCAACTTGATCCCATCCAAGGGTACCGGAGCCAGAGATGACAAAAGGCTGTGACTTGGGGTTCTTTGTCTGGAATACCTGTCGCAGCATCTGTAGAGTCTCGGAGAAGGTCTTGACGAATGGCGGGCCGACGTGCGACTGGCTGCGCAAAGCGTAAGTATCTCCCTGAGCGACTTGTGGAGGGCGGCGCAAACGTACCTGAAGTGGGACATGGACTCAAGAACCTCATCGCTGTATTCAATGGGACCTGGAATCAGGACGGTGGGATGGTCAGCCTGCTTGGACATGGTCGCGGCTTTCTTCTTCTGCGGCTCTTCTTGTTGTTGTTGCAACTTCTTTTCAAAGTCGGCTTCCGATGTGGAGTCTCTCTCAATGGAGTATGGCGTATTTAAGTGCAAGTCTGAGGAGGACGTGGACAGGTGTCGCGAAATTAGGCTCAGTCGTTCCTGTGCTGTCGAGGAAGAATCTGAGAAGGTGGAGGCAGCGGAGGAGAGTGATGATGATGATGTATGGTGGGGTTGCGAGCTAGCAGACAGACGACCACTCCGAGTTAGGGCGAAGCTTGGTGATTGGCCGGTCCATGAGGACTTGTTTCGTGAATTTGCGGACATTGCGAAGCGTGCAGCGGGCGGTAGGCGTGGGCGGATGGTGGTTGTGTTGGCTACTTGCAGCGAAGACTTTTATGTTTCGACTCATTGGTGACACACGCAACACGCCTAGATTTCCGCACATCGCCATCCGATTTCAGCTAGGAATAACTCTGGTGAATTGAGGAGAAAACCCTGTTCTTTCAACGAAACGCGGGTGTCCGGTTGGCTCGATGACCAAGGCGGAGAGCAATCGTCTGCAAGAGGAATGGGTCTGCGATGCTGCACCTTGCTCTCTCAGTGACATGCGATGATGACTGTTGCGCTGTTCTTGTACGATTGCTGAGGTCACTTGCAGCTAATGACGCTCGCTAAGCACGGTCTGAAATCTTTCAAAATCCGCAGAGCAAAGATGCGATGCTTGCAGCGAGGGCCCAGAATGATTAATCACCTGGCACGCCTGGGCAATTGTACAATGCGTTAAGGGCGAGACTTCTCCGTCGTCTGGTCGCAATGCGCACCCGCACTATTGCAGGAATGACTCCGCACAAACGCCGACCTCCGCGCGTCACGGGACTCTCTCTCCCACTTGCACGAGTGTCGTCAGCGTCAGGTGAGGGTCCGTCGTGTCCGTCTCGAGCTGCTGTATCATCGTACCGAGCACGACTGCCCTCCCAACCTAGCACAGCTCTACTACTGCACTGCATCGCATATCTGCCTAGCACTTGACCTTCCACTCCGAGCACTGACATCCTTCCGACGACTCCTCCGGCATGACTTCACGGCTGGTCTTGTGTCTGGGCGATTTGTTCGTGCCCGATCGTGCCATTGTATGTCAGCTGCTCCTCGACCCCCTCCTGCTATCCCGCTGACCTGTGCATGCAGGACATCCCAGCAAAGGTACGCAGTCTCCATTCATTCAGCTCACGTCCCTCTTCCAATCGTTCTTCTGCATGCAACACGGTCAATCTGTCCCAGCAATTGCCGTCGCCTCGTCCCGCGCCTTCGCACCCGGCCTCATACATGGTCAAACATACCCTACGGCTCAGCACTGTCCAGCCAAGCCTGTCACAATGTCGTTGTCACTCGGCAATTGAAAGGATCTCCGCCATCACAGACACGAGACAGATAGGAGACGGGGTGCCGTGAGTCAATACAGCTGCCATGGCTCCTCGATCCAGCACATGACGATCGTACCGTCTCTTTACCCTCGAATCAAGCTCAGGTCACCTAGGCATAAACACCTTGACTACGCAAAGATCATGAGGTAAATACGGCGGTAGCCACGAGTCGCAGAGAATCCGGACCTGACGCGTTGAACATACCTGCCGATCGACACATATTGGGGCCTTCTGTCTGCTAACATGGCTTCTGTGCATAGTTCAAAAAGCTTCTTACTCCAAACAAAATTGGTCAAATTTTGTGTTTGGGGAACCTCACGTCCCCAGCCATTCTGTCATGGCTTCACACGCTTGCACCAGAGGTGCATGTAGTCAAGGGGGATTTCGACGTTGACATGCCTTCACTTCCACTCTCGAAAGTCGTTCCTCACGGCTCAATACGCATTGGCTTCACCCATGGTCATACGATAGTACCTGCAGGCGACGCTGACGCGCTTTTAATCGCCGCTCGGCAGATGGACGTCGACGTCCTACTTTGAGCGGTGGGACGCATCGCTTCGAAGCTTACGAGATGGAAGGGCGATTTTTCGTCAACCCGGGCAGCGCCACAGGCGCCATGGGCAGCGGGTGGTGGGAGGAGGGTGAGGAATGTGTGCCAAGCTTTGTGCTCATGGACGTGAGTCTTCCCTAAACTACTACTCATTCTTATATCTGACTGCTGACTAACTGAATAACGCAGGTCCAAGGTGACGTTCTCGTCGTTTACGTCTATCAGCTGAGAAAGGACAAAGATGGTGTCGAAAATGTGACTGTGGAGAAAGTGTCCTACCGGAAAGACGCGGCTTCACTGACTTGAGAAGCTCCATCATGACGTGCGCACTCCTCGCAGGGAGTGCAGCTGCAGCGATTGCGCACATCAGATGGGTCGAAAAGGCTTGTCGCGACACTAGCGAGTCGTGCGCAAGACTCGTGCAGTCCATGCGACGATAAGGATTCTGTCATAAGCGGCATGCCAACAACGCGTTGGCAAAGCTGCAATGACATGAAGCTTCTGCCTATGTTGCAGCGAGCTTCATGTGTAGAAGATTACACTCCCTGTATGCAAGCTTCCATTGGGCCGTGGCGCATCGCGTGCTCTGAACAGTGAGCATTCACAGGTGACACAGCTGATGAGACAGTACTACCACCACCAAGGTATAATGATATTATGATATCATCGTATGATGGGTCCCGAAGTGAAATCAGACTCGAGATTCTGCGACCCAGGGATATAGATTCATACAAAAGTCACACGATCACAGCCAACACCTCATTCTCGTCCTTCTACACCAGAACAGACAAATCAGACGAGCTAGATCAAGGATATCAACAAATGTATAGAGCTTCGCTTTGCGACAATCAGGTTCCATGTGACAACTCCGCACTTTCTCAAATCGCAAGCACACCGACAGATCTGTCATCCAGGCCTTCCATCCAACAGATCCGGTCTGCGAGCTCGGCACCTTGGAGCCCTCCCGAGCCCCTCCCCTCACTCTTCCGTAGCGCGCATCTCCACTCGAACGACGCTCCTCACTGTCATCTGCCTGGGAACCACTCAGCTGCGAAATCCGCCCCAAGCTGCAAGTGCCGCCACTCGGTTCTGCCGGGATCCACGTACGTGACCTTGAACAGCCACCCACTCTGGTTATACAGCCACGCCAGATCGGTGTAAAAGGCCTCGTACCAGTGCAAGTCAATGTTCCAGACATCCTGATTCTGATGCGTGGCGGTAAAGTACGCCTCGAGGTACGCGAGAAACGTCGTCGTCTGATCTTTAAGCATCTCGCCCTTGCCAAAGGAAAATGTCTCGGTGTGATTGTGCGAGTTGCGTATGCCGCCGAGGATGTTGTGCGTCGTCTGCACGCGCGCAAGTCGATAGCTGACCGTCCAGGTAATCGTCGTGTTCTTCTTCCACGAGCCAAAGTCGCTGTTGAGCCAGAGTCGGAGGTTGCGTCTGCGCCAGGGCGACCCGGGGAAATCGCTCTGCTGTGTCGGCGGCGCTTTGTCCAGTGTGAGGGTCTGCATTCTTTCTACGCCGTCGGGATTGTCGATGGGTAGGGTGTTCTGGGCCATGGCAAGGCCCGGACATGGCGCGCACGCCAGCAGCGCCAGCAGCGCAAGAAACCAAAATGTTACCAACCTCTCCACGTGCAGTGAGAAATTTCGCATCGTTGCATCCTCAGTATGGAGAGTGAAGGAAATTTGGTACGAATCTTGGATTCGAGGTAGAGAATCGCGACAAAACCCCCTCCCAAAAAAAAATTGTGGAGAGCGTCTGTTGACGTTTGTTCAAGTGCAAGTTATACAGGAACAAGGAGGTTCGTCTATCTATTTGGAAAAAAATCGTAGCTCTATTGGAAATCCCGAAGGCAGCTTGCTCCACAGTTTTTTCATGATTGTACCTCGCACTGCGCTCTACTCTGCAGGTAGGATTGACGCAACATAGGGGACGCATGATCGGCACCTGAGTCGCGATAGAGATGCTGGGATGCTCTATGAGCAAGATGTCCTGAACGACCACCCTTGTTCCCTGTTGTCTCTGAGCGAACACCTCGCGCTGGCAGCAGAAGCAGCAGCAACGCAAGCAGCTTTGACCAAGAACGATAGTAATCTGCGCGAACAAGTCGCTAGGCCCCCTGCAGGGCCGCTGCACGACAGCTCGCCACGTTTTACGGAATCCCTAACATTAGGTAAAGGTGGGTACGACCACATTCAAAGGTGGTGGAGCCAGCCTGGTTGGTACATTTCGAGCAGGGTGGCACGCGCCTCTGCTGTCATTGGTGACAGGTACTTCGTACTAGACCCTTTTTCGCCAGGATACGGCGAAGCACCAACCCTCCATTAAGTTCATCTCCGGAATTGCCATTAGAGCCGTATGAGACTGTATTTAGCATTTGGAAATTCTTCTGCTTCGGATTGGTACCCAATCAGGTTCATGCCGAGCTGATGGATCTAGAGTGACAACAACCGGGGCACACGGGCAAGGTGCATGCTATGAGCCTATGACTCGAGTTTGTTGGGACCTCTGGCGGCTATAGGGCCTGCGTCGTAGAGCTGATGACGTGGTGAACAGCTTGCCGATATTGGCTACTCGTGCTATGTATGTGGGAAAGGAGTGGAGGGCACAAGGTATCGTATGTAAGTCTGATGTGACAAATTCTTTCAATGGCGACTCTGGACATCCATGGCAATGTACCTAGCAGGGCTGCTCACCGTCGAAGTATTCTGGTACTTCGAGATCGACAGTTGCCAGGGACCGGTTGCCGATTCAGAGCGCTTTTGATTCAGCTTCCACAGTGGCTTCGATCGAAGCCCGCTCCAGACTAGGTATTGCCTTCCAGGGGTAAGCTATTCTTACGTGTAGGTCCGCCTTGCAAAAAAGTCTTCGTGATCAGAACGTGCCATCATGACCGAGGAAGAGATGGTATACCTTAAACAACACGACGTGATACATCTTGATTGTCGCGTTCTCAGTCGTCCATCGAGAGTCTGGATAAATGTCTCGAGACACCGGTCATTGACGCATTCCCAAGGTTTCAGCTCCTTGCAATGCTAACGAGGATTTACTGCTCGCTTAAACGATGACACGGACACAAATGAGACTTGCTGTTGACAGCCGACAATGTCGAGTTAGGGGGTGTTGACGGATGTGTCTGGACGTGGCAGACATTGAGAGCGAGTCGATGCTCAAGCAGGGATTGCAAGCTCGCCCTGCCGCAAGTGTTGCACGTCGTCTTCTTGAGTTGTGTCGTCGGCAGCCAGCACTTCAGCGGCTTTTGGCTTCTTTGGCCGTGGCTCTTGACCGGCCTCATGGTCATTTCTCCGCTTTTCTCGCTGTTCGTTCTCTGAAGAGCGCTTCGGCGTTTGCTTCTGATTGTGCGCTTGCATCTGATTTTCTCTCTGCTCCTTCTTCGTTTTGCGGTTGGTGATATCGTGCAACTCGTCTAATTTGACTGCCATGTCCAGAAGATCATCGAGTCCGAACTGTCTGCAGACATGTTCGTTGTTCTTCAGCTGATTCACGTTTAATTTCGACTGCACCTTTCCAGGGACGATTTGCGCAAGCGTGAACTTGGTATTCCCCCAGCGATTCTCAGTCTCCAAAGCATAGCGTACGTAGATCCGTAGGAGATCTTTCCAGTCCGCACGGCCGCCGTCTTGCTCACCCGGAAGCACGACGGATCTTTCTCTGCTGCCGTAGCAATCATGCCTCCATCAACTCCGTAGTCCTTTGCTAACGTGAGGGCTTGATCCCTGTCCTCAACGTCTCCATTCATGAGACAAGCCACGCCAGCATTTCGGCATATCTCTCCAATCATGCGCAGCTGATCTCGGATTGCTTTCTCCGTTTTCCGCATGACCCTTGTCCGGCAGTGAATTGTCAACCCTGTGATGCCTGTCTTAACCAGTCTCTCAACCAACGACCTAGTTTCTGGTTCCGTGGGCATTAAGCGTATTTTGACTGAGACACCAATCTCATGTTTTACTCCGACTTCTTTCACGAGTCGCTCCAGAATGTCACACAGTAGATCGGGCGTACTCAACAATGCGGCACCCATACCGCCTGCAGTGGAGAATGGCTTCGGGCAGCCGCTATTCACATCTACCCCAGCGACATAGGGTCCGACCATGTCAGCAGCCTTAACCGCGAGTTCAGGGTCTGCGGTACCAATTTGATAAATCAGTCTGCCCTTCTCCAATTCAGGGTGGATACGATAAATGACACTTGCTCGCGTGTCAGAGTCGCGGCCTTCCGTCTCTTCCTTACGTGACCGACCATTGTTTGGGAATCGAACCCACTCAAGCGTACGAGCGCGGGGGTTGTGGCGCAAAGTGCTGCCAATGAGTGCGCGGTCCACCGTTTCCGGGCCCCAGACTAAGTCTGCACCATACTTGAGGGATGTCAGTCGCATAGGCAGCTCGCCGGAACGGACCATAGGTGCCAAGACGATCTTGTTGCGGTAGTCGACACCATTGCGGGGGATGGGTACATGTGAGTGGGCGGCCGGGGTCATGACGGGCATGAGGTGTGGACCAGCAGGGGCAGAAGCCATCATGCCTAGAATACCGCGAACAAATCGCATACAATATGGTGGTCGAATTACGTGATGGTACAATTCGAGGGAGAGGAGGAGGAAAACGGAGCGCTGCAAGAAAGTTGAGAACTGAAGTTGCGAGGCGGAAATCGTTCCGCTAAGTACCTAGTGCGAGGCCGCGTGAGTGCGCGAGTACTATTTGTACGTGAGCTGACCGAGTTGAATATTATATGGGTCGACGTACCTGAGTGGGTACCTATATCCTCAAACGCATGTAGGATAAAGCTAGGACCAAATTCCTTTCAGAGATGCTGCATGGGCGGTGCAGGTACTCTTGGTGCTGCAAGATTGGACCCTTCTCGCGAGGCTCGCGCCAGCGTACAGTACTGTAGGATGGCACGTGTGTGGTGACGAATGGTCACGACAGTGTACCTTCATGGTCAATATTGGCAGAACCAACATCAGAATGGAACGTCTGCGTTTCTTTCATCAACAGCTTTTCCGCAACCTATTCTTCCCAAGTGTTTCAGATCTCATAAGTAGATCCAGTCCCATACCCTGAACGCCGCGCAATGCATCGTCCCCTATACATGCTGCCACTCCTACGACTTGTGGATTTTCCGTATACGCTCACTAGCCCCATACAAGAGTCTATCAATCGTTGCTGCAACGGTCAAGGTGCCTCCAACGACCGCGCAAACTCCGACGAGGAATGCTGAGAAGGTGCGGCCTCGCTCTTCTCTATTTATCACCTTCATAGGAGAAATATCATACTAAACGTTGTTAGTAACAGCCTGCGCGGGGGCAGTATGCTCGATTGGAGACTTACCGACATGAAGACGCCAGGGATACCTCCCCTGGCATGCTGTCTCTCACGGTGACCTTCAGCTGCATCATTACCACCCGACAGACTTCTTTTTGTGGCTGGTCACACTGTATTGATGCGTCTCGATACTTCCGCTTCGGCCAGTGCCATATTTGCCGAGCTCTACTAGTTCTGCGGTGTCATCGTAGCCACTCCACGCGCTTCGGCCGCTGCTCTCCCACCCAAGAGGCAGGTACGCTGTGCTGACAACCTTGATGAAGTACATGTAGTTAAATGCTTTCTCGTCAGTGTACTGCGACGTGTTGTCGAGAGGGCTCATGTGTTCCTTGGTCCAGGACATGCCACTTCCGAGTGGCGCCGACGCGGTCAACTTCCGAACAAGCTCGTCGTTGAGCTGCGGCCCAAAGCGAAGATGGTGGATCTGGTGGGTGAAGCTATGGGGTTCGTCGGATTCGAAGTAGTTCTCCAGGTCGTGTACGTGCATTTGTCCATTGCTGAAAGACTTGCCAGGGGCGAAGTGGAAGTTGCCAACGACCTTATTCACTCGGATGCCGCCTTCAATCCTGCAGCCTTCTTTGCGCTGCGCATCTAGGTGCTCGCCGTAGTGCTCACGCTCACACTGCTCAACGCCTTCGCCACGTCCAAACGCCCAGCTGGCGCTCGCGTAAGCATCGCGCACTTCAGCGCAGGTGTTACAGCAGCCAGGCTTGGCGGCATTCTCGGGTGCCGGTGCGCCATAGCATTCACCACAATACGCAGGGTCCATGTTGCGTGCCTGGTCGCCGTCCGCGTGGAGATCGAGAGCCTTTGTCTCAAGTACACGGCCACCTTCGGCGACGGGCGACAGTCGAACCTTATTGATACCATGCATGATGCCTGCCTGAACTTCTCCAGACACATCCATGACATCGAGGGTGAGGAGCTCACACGGCATGCGCGGAAATGTGATGTTCATGTGAATTTCCATCTTTTCACCTGCGGAGGATTGCATGTCAGTCTGGCTAGGCGCGACTCGTCAGGAGCTTGCTCATACCTCTTCCCTTGTCTACAACCAGCTCAGGGTGTACAACGATGCGTCTATAGTCCAGCCATTCTGACCACGTCAAGTAGATGATTGCGATGAGCGAGATCAAGGTGATGGCGCCGCCAGTCTTCGTACGCACACGCGCATCCTCGACGGTCTTTGTGAAGGCATCGAGCCTAGAGAATGTAGATTTCGCGGGCATTGTAGCGTGTGTTGCGTAGATATTGAACGATCTGAGAGTAGAGCTTAGGGCCACGTTGGCCTTGAGAAGCTGTTACGGGGAGCTGCAGGACCACTCAGGGCGACCGCATTCGGGGTCGATATATTTCTTCTTAGTGATATATGTGGAGGCCGAGAAATAGAGAATATCAGCTAGACATCGTAGCCCTTCAACTGAATTAGGAATACAGGCGCGTGGAGAAGGACAGCTAGACTTCGGCGAGAGATGCATAATGAAGGCACCGAGCTAGGGCCCTGGCGTCCGATCCAACCTAAACCCGTTTGGGGCTATGGTCACAAACAGCCGGCATGGCGTCCTCGACACATCACCACAGCGGGCATGATTCTTCATTGAACCTGCTAGGCGTACCCATCCCGCTCATGTCTCTGACGTGTGCTCCCTCTTTTCCACCTTTTCCTGGAACCTTCTCGCCGAGATGCGGCTTGCAAAGCACTCATTGATCTGGTCGAAAGACAAATCTTTCGTGTCGGGCACTCTGAGAGCCGCCCATAGCAGACACGTCGCACTAAAGAACGCAAACAAGAACCCAATCTTTCCGCGAATGTTGGCAGCATCTGGCCCGATGAGATGAGGGATAATGACACTCATCACCACGCCAATGGTCTGCTGAACGCAAGTAGCAAAGGCGACGCTTTTTGCTCTGAGCTTGGTGGACGAGCACTCGACCAACAGAACATAGCCCAACGGGCCAAGCGTCGCATCATAAGCTATGTTGAACAACATGAGCATTGCCGACTGAGCCCAGGCCGCACTGGACGAGTATGCTGGAGACACGTCGATGAGTCCAATGATGACCATCAAGATGCTGACGCAGGCCGTGCCCGTCAGCCACATGGAACGGCGCCCAACATACAGCATCATCACCCAAGATGCTACAGTAGCCGCAAGCCCTGCCCCAAAAGTCCCAAGAGTCATTCTGAACGCGTTGTCGCTGCTGAGACCGCCAATCTCAGCGAAATAGGTTGCATAGCCCACGAGGTAGATTCCACTGAGGAGCTGCGAGCAAAAGACTCCCGTCCCGATCTCTGTTCTTCGGCGACTCGTGCCTTGGAAGAGATTTCTGTACGTGCTTACGGCTTTTGCTTCCTTTTCCAAGCGGTCTGTTTCGACCATTGCGTTCAGGATCTGCCCGATTGGCGCGCCCTCACACGATAACGTAATCAAGCTCTCACGAGCACTATTGGCAGCGGCGTTAGAATATTCGAGACCAGCTAGACCCATGTCCATTGCGACGTGGAGTTTTCTATTCAAGATACTGGAGAACCTACTCTGACAATCGACCTTGTCGAATAAGCCACCAGGGACTCTCTGCAAGACGAATGGTAAACGACTGGGCTTTCATCTAGAAGACGCCAGGATCTGTTCTTACCTGGAGCAAACCCGATACCTGCCAGGATGAGGGTCGGCCAGACCCATTGCACCGCAAAAGGAATGCTGTAAGCCCAGCGGTCGTCGCGATTCGAAGTCGCTAATGTCACCGCATTCGCGAGCAGCTGTCCAAGGACATAGACAAAGTTGATGTAAGACGTGAGATGCCCCCTTAGCTGTGTAGGACATACTTCAGAAGCGTAGGTGGGCGCTATGACGACAAAGTTGCCCAGAATCAGACCAGCCAAAATTTCTCCGGCAAGCAATGTTCGCAAATTCGAGGCAAAGAATTGGATAAAGACACAGCAGGCGCTGAGGATGGCAGTTGCAGCAAAAGTCTTCTTTCTGCCGAGCGCATCTAAAGGAATTGCAGCGGTGAGTGCGCCAGCGACCAAGCCGACCGGGTTTCCTAGGCTTAAGGCTGTCTGCCAGCTCGCGGGAATGATATACCCGGTACCATATGCTTCACCAAAGGCCTCCTGAAACGCGGGCATGGCGTAGAGACTGCTGAGGAGCATCGGATCAAAGGCTAACATGATGATTCCCAGGGAGAAGAAAGCTGACCAGGCCACGCTCTTCCGATGCTGCGCCAGCGCTTCCCAGAAAGTGGTAGGGACCCCATGCTCAGAGCTGGCGTCTGATCTGCTGCTGTCGCCGTCCTCACTGGATCCAGGCCATGGCGGTTGAGAGGCCGTCATGCTTGGCTGTCTGTTGTCAACCAAAGTCGTAGGAAAATGAGAGCAGTGTCTTCAGACGCATGCCAGGCAACCTAGCGCTTTTTGAAGGATGACGAAGAGCGGCAAGAGGTCGAGTGAGGCTGCAAGACGCTTCCGAAGCTGGTTCATCGAAATCTTTCCTCGAGTCACGCGATGCCCTACACGGTCAAGCTCAACGTTACAAGCCAAATCCACGTGGAACGGTTTCCTGCTGCTGGAGCCAACCGCACAAACAGGGCAGCGTGCGGACCCCTCTTCGAATAAGGAAATGCTGTCACACATGCGCCGTAATACGCTTTCGCAAAAGAAACGCATCCACTCCTGAGGCTCGCCACACCATCGGTCAAAGTGATGAGGAGCCCAGTTGATCAGAGAGTGAAGCGTCTGCTTGTCCGGACAAAAATAGCCCGTCCAGGTCTCCACTGGTGGTGCAGACCTAACGTGAGCCCAATGCACTGACGGTGCAGATCAATCAATCAGCGTCTCTTCTACTGATTCCGTGAGTCAACTGGAATGTCTCGCGGGATCACTTCCGGAGCACTGAGTGCCAAGAGCCATTCCAACAAGGCAGCGTAGCGAAAACTCCCGACTCCGCCAAGTCAAGCCCCTGCTCAAGGGTGTCGGTAAACAATCAACTTACAGTAGTGCGTACGTGAGCAATAGGGTCCAGCAGGGCTTCTCGCAGCCAGGGCAGGGACCATCCTTTCAATGCGATCATGTACAATGACGTTCGGCGGGAGGACCTGTTTTGGGGACGGAGACCGGTGCCTCGCCTGCGCACAGTACACTCAGTATTTGTCTTTTCCGAAGCCTCGTTCTGCAACCATCCTTGACCATGCTCGTGCAGATATTGGATCTGACATGAAAAATCCGGACGTCATCCCACTCATCGCTATACGTATGGACGAATCGCGACCGGACACTGCCAACTCACCTAGGTAGCTTGACCGCCTGCCGGTGATTCACAGCGTGGCACGCTGTGGTGTTTTAACGCGACGCTCTTCATTCTCTCTACTCTCCTTTGCGCTGCCTCCCTCGCTCATGTACCTGGATCAGCTGCCGATCAATAAATAAGCTCTTTTCCACGTCCTGCGCCAATGGACCCGCGAACGCGCATACCAACCATGAGCCGTCCGCTCTTGAAGAAAAACTCGTCACCAGATCAGACATCGACGGGGGTGCTAGACCAGACGGATGTTCAAAGTCTCGTGCAAGCCAGGCCTGTCTAGAAGCGAGGCGCCGGTCTTCCTACCAGTGAAAGGACAGAAGCTGTCTTCGCGCAGATGCCTATTTTGATCGCAACATGGATTTCCTCCAAAGAGAGCAAGGCATGTTTCGGCCCAAACATGGAAAGGTATGAGAGAGGTAGAGGAGGAACCAGGTGAGTCAAGAAGCTCGTAACTCACGCTTGGCTGCAAGTCCCACGGCACATGAACGGGATAGGCATGAGCCCGTCGCATCCTAGGATGCGCAAAATGTCACAGAGCCCCTGATGATAATGGCCAGCAATGCAATGCGACTTGGCTGAGGACAAAGCCTGCAATCGTATATAATGTGACTGCCGCGATGAAGACTTTACCAAGATCCATGCTCCCACAGCTTCCTCGAAAGGGCTCTATTTGTGGGCAAGGTGGAATGTACCTCTCACAAAGATTCCGACCTATCCTTGAGGATATAGTAGGTCTACTCGGATCATGGTTTTGGGCTGAATTAGTACCGCACCAGTCGCCATAAGCGTAACAATCGTCATATTAAACGGTCTGTGCGGCAGCTTTCCGCGCACAGAAATGATTGGCCATGTTTAAAGTCGCTTCAAGTTCGAGGAAATACACGCGGCATGGAGCAAGGCGGTATGTAGCGGTAAAATGCTTGAAGTTGATTATGGCGTAGCTCTGAGCCAGGCCAAGGAGCTTGCTGACAGAACTCGAGACCCTTTTGCCATAGATTGTGGACTGTTCGCAAGCCTGCCATGAGAGTACATGCTCACAAAGCCCATCGCCATGCAGCTCATGTAGGTACCTCCTACAGACTCTTTACATGTCCTAGAATCGGCCTTTGCGTTTTGCTTTCTCACGCTCATACTCCTTCTTCTCGTGGCCTTCTTCGCGCTGGATTTCGCCGATGATACGGCGCTGCTTCTCTTCGTATATCCTGTCCTTTTCTTTCTTCTCACGAAGCTTCTCCCGAGCCATGAATTCCGCATCCCTGCGAAGTTCGCGTAGTGCCCCTTCTTCTCCCGCTTGAACTCCTTCTGGAGACGAGCTTGCTCCGATCGCTCCTTATCAGGGTCATAGTGACCAGCCGGATCAAAGTTCTCTTCGAACTTGGGTATGGACGTCTTAATGGGAAGTGGTCGATGGTGGTGAAGCTCTAGTGGGCGCCGACGTATCTTTGCTTGATTAAGCATGATATTGAACTTCTGGTGCAGCACGCCACAGGGTTTGGGGTGTGCTTTGTGCAATTGTGATGTAGGCGCGATCAACGAGAGGATGTCTGGTGCAAACATCTCGATGAAGGCATTCTGATCAGCCCATATGTCCATGGCTTGGGACAGATTGCTAATGTGTCGTATGACCAGAGCGCCATTCTTCAGAGTGCTGGGCTGCTTCAGCGCCGACGACGTGAATCTTAGTGCCTCAGGAAGGTATCGTTTTGAAAGCTTCTGATACTTGATGACGGTTGTCACTAGACAAGAACCAATCGTTGAATCTCGCGCTGTCGTTGGGGTAGTGATCCCCAGCCAGCGACTTATCAACGTCGTTGCAGGCGTTACGACCTGATGAAAGTGATCTGATGTCGGATAAATGCTTCCTATCGCAAGGAACGTAATGAGGTCACTCGTGATGAGCGTTCCACGCTGATGAATGCGCAGCAATTGAGAGCGAAACGCTGTGGCGACCGCTGTCGCCGTATCGTTATGGCCCTTGGACAAGGAATGAATGTGACGAATGACTGTTTCAATGGTTCCAAGTAACGATTTACGACTCGCCATGTCGACAGTGTACCACACGAGGGACGCCGCAAAATTCGCAATCTTTGCCTTGTTCTCTGCAGCCAGCTGATGGTGATACAGGGCGCGAATCCTTTGGATGACCAATGGAATATTCTCGTCTGAAACATCGTTCAAGATCGCTTGCAGCTCTTCGAGAGATTGGGGGCACGCGTAAGTGTAAGCAAGTGCCCTTTGTCCAGATTCGGATTTTTCGGCCTTCTCGGTCTCTGCTCGGACGTCTTTTAGGAACTCTTCGTCGTCGTCTTCCTCGTTGGCCTCAACGTCCGAGTCTTCGAAGCTCGACAGGTCTGCTTCGAGGTCGGATCCGCTTGCGACAAGGTCATCATCGATGACAAAGTCGTCTTCGTCCTCAACATCAACGGGAGATGCCTTCTTGGGGGGCGCGCCATTCGCGAACCCAAAGTCTGCAGCTTCATTATGGCCCTCATCAGACTCATCCTCATCTCTGTCGATTGCCTCATCATCTTCATTCGCTTTGTCCTCTTCCTCATCACTACTCGCAGGCTCTCCGCGCATCCGTCGCTGCCTCCTCTCCTCAAGCTCTCGTAGCCTTTGAGCTTCGTCATTAGCTTTTTCTTCAACAGTTTTGGTACGCTCTGTTGGCTGAGCCCGCTTGTCTTGAACCATCTGCCGTAAGTTTTGATCATATTCTTTTTCAATCCGATCTTTGGTCTTCACGTCTATCATTTGCATACGATCTGGATGCATGCCGTTCGAGCCTGCAGGCTGCTCCGTCTTGGACCGTGTTGGTCTACCTTTAAGCAAAGACAGCAGATCTGGCAAAGCTTTGTTCACCTCATCTCTCTCGTCCTCGTCGGCCTCCTTTTGCCTTTGCCGTTCGTATTTGTGCAATTTGCTCTTTGCGATGACTTCTTCCATGACCTCCTTCTTGCTTCGCTTCCTGTCGGGCTCCAGCTCCCTCTGTGCCATCATCTCTTCCACCTGCTCTTCCAGTCGCTTCCTTTTCTTTTCTCGCTTCGAACCAGAATCTTCATCGTCAGAGGCAGCATCGCTGAGCTCAAAGTCGTCAACCATGTCTTGCATGCTTCTGCCAGGTGCACCACCGAGAGGTTTGCCACCGTGTGTCAACAACATTTCACCGACTTCCTCGTCATCTTCAGCGTCTTCGAGGTTGAATGCATCTCTTTTTTTACTTGCACGCTGATGTGCGGCAGCGAGTCGCCGGGCAGCTTTTTCCTCGGGCGCGAGCGAAGGATCGTTCTCGCCAATTCTTCGGTCGAGAATGCCACCCACCTTTTTTCGCGCATGGATCTCAGGGAGTAGTTGTTGAGCCCTCAAGGCATGTGACCGTTCCTGCGCTGTTGCTTTTGAGATCTTCCTGGGCGTTTTCGATCCATTTGTGCGAGCGGTGTCCTGAGCAGGACGTCCCTTTCGTTTCGCGATTCGTTGCTCGTGCGCAGCAGCCTTCAGCCGCTTCAATTGCGACACTGGCATGTTCGTATGCTGCGGCGCTGTTATTCGCCTGGTGTTTGGAAAACACAGGTGCGTTGGAGGGTAGGCGTGCACGGCATGTAGAGGTAAACGGCAGAAAAAAAGTTGCTGCCTCTCTCGGAACTGGTTCCGCTGCCGCTCTGAGCATTCGTCGTCACCCCACGCGGCTCATCTACATGGGTTGCTACACCAGGCACCAGCGCTCACACAGTCTTAAATTGCGCATTGCTCCCCACGCTCCCCCAGATTTCCAATGTCTCGCCCTGTGTGAGGCCTGCATGACCTACCACGATGCTTCTCAATCGCCTCCGACTTTCTCTACCTTCCTTGTTCACTCCTGACAACCTCGACACAGCTCTCATCTTCGCCTCCTTTGCCTTCATCTACTTCAGCACCTCGTACCTGCGATCCAACTTCCACCGCCTGCTACAGACCTCGGACCTCTACCCCGAGGAAGAGCAAGAGTCCACGAGCGCACACCAAGAACCGGTCTCAAAGAGACGCCAAAAGACCGAGGACCTCATCCCCATCTCCGCCCTAACGTCGCTCTCGCAGTCCCCGGTCCAGGAAATCCGGGATGCGGCCATCGCGCTGATCGAGGCGCGATACCATCGCCACCCATACACAAGACGCCACATTGTCTCTGCGCTCTCACAATCTGCATCAGAGACTGAGCGCGCCACCGCACTACGCATACTCCTCACATCCCCCTCGTGGCGCCGCAGGGAGATTGAAGACGCGCTCCCCAGCACAGGCGACCAGAACGCGACCTTCCGCAGCCTCAACGAGACAGCTGTATCCGACGTCGCACATGAAATCGCCTCGGGCCCCCGCAGTCTGGTTCCCCGAGTCCAAATCCTCGCCACGGACGAAGGCGGAAACTCGGCCGTCGTGTTCGAAGGCGACGCAAGCAATCACGAGATGCTCATGGCTATCCTGAGTGAGGGTGCCGGCGATTCATGGCGCGATGGTCGCCTGCGTCCGTACCAGCGCATGGGCGTCGAGGAGATGGAGGAGCAGGCGCGTCAGGCTGAAAACGAGCAGGCGCCCCCTCCGGGCGATAACTCGCCTGTGACTAGCATTGCACACAACTGGCTTGCCGGACCTACGCGCATCACCGTCAACGAGCGCGAAATCCTCGCGCGCAACGTGCAAAGAGATGAGCATGGTGAGATTATCGGCTACGACATGGTCGACGAGGCGGAAGCGGCGGCCGACGATGTCGACGGCGAGCGCAGCATGGCTCCTCGCCGTCGACGAAGCAGTATGGCTACCGCACTGCAGCAAGCTAGAGTCCTCGTGGGCGAAAGTGACAACGAGGACGCCGATGGCGAGAGGAGCAGCGCCAGGCCGAGACGTCGGTCATCCCGCCTTGACTCGGCGCATGACTTTTACATAAGAGACTTGGATGGAGACAGAAACTCCGCCTCGCGCCGCCAGCCTGCACGCATGGAGATCCTCGAGGATGACGCCGTGGCCGATTTCGATGGTGAGAGAAGTAGCGCCCGGAGACGGCGCCGACGACCTCGCCAGGTCGAAATCTTGCAACCTCGGGGCACCGACACTTCAGACAGTGATGCCTCTAGCACAGACCAAAGCGATGAGGAAGGGCAAAGGTGGCGAAGGCGAGAAGCCATGGCCATCATCGACATGAATGAACCCATCGATCACAGGACGGAGAGCGTTGAGTCTATGGCTTCGTTGCTCAGCGAAGCAGGTGCTCCTTTGTCACGGCAGATCGCCCGATCGATTGAGACACCACGACCGGACGAAGAAGATGAAGAAGTAGAGGATGCCGAAGAAATGTGCGAGTTGCGAAGATACTAGGGAAGCGGCATTGCATACAGACATTATGATACCCCAAGGAGTGTATGATTATTACTAGAGCCTGTAGATGAACTATGAACATTGAAGATTGAGCATGAAATCGCGCCTCATGAGTCGTGACATGTGTCTAATGTTTCTTCCCTGCGGCGGCGACCAGGTCCCTCAACTTGTCTTCCATAACCTTGCTTCCATGCGACGTGGTCCACACCTCATGGCCGGCTCCTTCAACTTGTTCCCATGCAACCAAGTTGTCCGTCAGCTTGCTCAAATCGCGCTGCTTCCTCTCCCACTCTTCGTCTCGGCGATTCTCAACGCCGCTGCTTATCAAGACAAGAGGTGTCCTGGCGCTCTGAATGTTTCGAGAGGTAGCGACTTCACTCTTCGTCAGGCTTGCCGCTACAAGATTCTCCTGTAGCTTGGCCTTGAGGAAACGGCCCGTCTGCCAGACACTTCTCCCAAATGTGCGGTCCTCCTTGGTTCGGCCATTGAATACGGCACCGGCCAGACGCTGGATACCGAGAGGACTGAGAACACCCCAGCCCCAGGTCGCAAAACCGGAGCCCGCGTTGCCAACTCGGTACAATAGATCCTCGTGAAGAGGATCAACGAGCATGATACCAGTGACATCGCGGTGATTGCGAGCGGCCCAGATGCGTCCCACCGTGGAGCCGTACCCTGCGGAAACACTGATCCAAGGACCAGTCTCGTTGGCCAAGGCCAAGGCTTCAGAGAGGGCATCGGCAGACATCCCAGCGGAGTGGGGAGAAGGCGCATTGTCGGACCATGCGTAGCCAGGGCGATCCCAGTAGCAGTAGCGATCAATGACGCCGTTCTGGACGGCAGCGTAGGCCCAGTTGTCGATCCTCTGCTCAGAGGGCAGCTCGCCAGCTTCGATCAGTACGGTAGGGACTTTGGTATTGTTCTTATCGTACGGATCACCAACACAGTCCAGATGGACTCTGTACTTGTGCCCGTCGACGCTGTAGAGCTTGCCTGGAGGCGCTAAGCTTGAGTCGATAGCCCTCAAGATGAGGGTCAGCGTAAGTAACAAGGTGATGGCGATGAAAACGACTAAGATAAGCGTCTCGATGGCCACGGCAATCCACTCAACTAGAGTCTTGCGAGTCTCAGCACGGCCAGTAAGACGCTCTTCCTCTTCCCGCTTGCCCCAGGCGACGATGCGATCAGTGATAACGCACCAGACTGCCATGAGCAATGCCCAAGCAGCAGAGACAACACCTGGCCAGCCTTCATCGCTCCGAATACGCGTGACTGCAGCAATCAAGATGACGTCGACGAGGAGGAAAAAGGACAGAATGCCCATGTTGATGCGAAGCGCCTTGGTAGGGCCAGTAAAGAAGACTAGAGCGACCAAAAGGTTGCCCAGTGTAAGGGTAGTGAAGGCAAAATCGGTGAAGCCAGATCCGCGAGTATTCATGCCTGGAGGAGTGACAAAGATGGACACAAGCATCAGCACCCACCATACAAAGGTGAGCGCAGCGAATATGGATGTGAATGCCCGGAAGACGCGAACCGTGAAGAGGTTCAGTGGAGAGACCTAGAGGCTCTCGTTCAGTACAGAGCACAGGATGCGCGTGGTTCAGGGAAGGGAACGTACGGCTGGGTCGTCTGGATCCAGATAGCCATCTGAATGAGGAGGTCTGGGGTGGCCATGAAGCAGTGCTGTGCGTTCAGTAGCTACAGCAGGCTCCTCTCGTGGCGCCGCTGCTCCTTCGACCTGGCTGGCATCCAGGGCTGGGTCTGTATCTTTCTTGGAGCTCCACATGTTGCTTGACAAGGGGCCGTGGCAGTGAGATGCAGAGAGGAAGAGCGGGAAGAGGCTGGCAGGTCTAGGTTTGGCGACGCCCCCGCATCCGTGGAGTGGATCTTGGTGATCGAGGACGGTTGTCTGCGTCGAGAGCAGCCGCGACGTCATCCCGCCGGGCGATGCCTGAGACGATCTGGATTGTGCCGCAAGGCCGCCGTGGCCGCACATGCTTCCGCATCATTGAAGGTTGGCACCACCCATGCTCCACATGTCTGGTCTCGAATTCCATTGACTTCATCTCCTCCTCCCCGCTTATCTTCCATTTGCCTCTAGACAGATTCAGGAGTTCATCGCAAATGTTAGCATCTGACACTGGCTGCGGGTAATCTGACGCAGAGTATGAGCGGTCTTCAGCGGGGTCTTGCCAGACGTCCGCTTCCACCACAGTCATTTCGCCATGCCTTGTCGAGCTCAATACCGGAAGAGGACGCTGGAGAATCCTCCGAATCCTCCGCCTCTTCGGTGTCTTCGGTGGGCACCATTGTTGCATTAGACTCCGCAACAGCACCGCGCCCGCCGACCATCGCTTGGTGGGACTATTTTCAACAGGAACTCTACTTGCAGGATGATCAGACCAACTACCACGTTTTTATAACGCCGCCTGAAGATATCAAGAAAGATGCGCTGTTTGTTTGTCATCACGGGGCGGGATCTGGCGGTCTGTCATTTGCGCTATTGGCTCAGGAACTGCGAGCGAGGTTACCTCGCGTCGGTGTGATGGCAATAGAGGCGCGCGACCATGGCTCCGTAGTACAGCCAGAGCAGGATGGCACCATAGATTTCACTTTACCAGCTCTGAGCAACGACTTCATCAGCATGATACAGAAAACAAAGGAGAAGCTTTGCTGGGTGCAACTGCCTAATCTTGTATTCGTCGGCCACAGCTTAGGCGGTGCCGTCGTCACTGAGGTCGCGAAGCGGGGTGACTTTGGAAGCAAACTCGTTGGCTTCACAGTCATCGACGTCGTCGAGGGCTCTGCTGTCGATGCAATAAAGCACATGCAGACCATCCTAGACCAGCGCCCTTCGTCCTTTCCTTCTGTTGATGCCGCTGTTGACTGGCACGTTCGTTCACGCACCATCCGGAATCCTGCGTCGGCCAAGATTTCGGCTCCATCGCTACTTCTCGAGACTCCAGCGAAGTCTTTTATCTGGAGAACAAATCTGCAAGCCACCGCACCCTTTTGGCAAGGATGGTTTACAGGGATGAGTTCCAAGTTCCTTCTTGGCAAAGCCGCCAAACTGCTGCTTCTGGCTGGCACCGATCGCCTCGATAAAGAACTTATGATCGGTCAGATGCAGGGCAAGTTCCAGATGCAAGTCTTTCCGGAAGCCGGCCATTTCGTGCAGGAAGACTCGCCGGCGAAGACTGCAGATGTTTTGGTAGAGTTCTACAAGCGAAATGATCGCAGCACTCTGGTGCTTCCTCCCAAAGTCGCGGATCTCATCGCTCAAGGTAAAAAGGTCTGATAATGTAAATGGATTGACAGTTTCAGCTCGTCGTGCCTTCGGTGACTTTAGCCTTGTCGTCGTCATTCTCCTTGCCTGACTTGTGCCGCCGCCGCCTCTTGACTTTCGACTCAGCGTCCTTCTGATCCTGCACTGATGCTTGTAGTTTCGGTTGCTCCGGCTTGGTCTTTTTCTTGACACTCAGTGGATTAGGTCCTTTGGGACCTCGTTTCTTCTTCTTTGGCGGCTCCTTGATGTTCTTTTGTTCGTCATCATTCTGTGCGTCCTCCTTCGAAGTCACCTCTACACCGGGCGACTCGGCGTCCCGGGCGCGCTTGAGCCCACGCGCGGCCTTCAGGCCGTTTCTCAGCTTTTGGTCCTCTTCATCGTCGCGGACTTTCTCGCTAGCCCCTGCCATGGGTTCCATGATCATGACACTCCTCTTCAAGTATATGAGGGGCACGCCGGGTATGCTTCTCAAATATGCCCTTGTTTGGCCATCTTGGGTCGCGACAACATATCGATGTTTGTTTGACTTGTTATCCTTGGGGTCGATGACGCTTTGAAAGCACTCAATCGTGCTCAGCGGCTTATCTAACTCGTGGTGGCCGCATCGACGTCGCTCGAAGCCCTTTGCGTGGGAGATGACTGTATCGTTCTTGGGTTGTGCGTCGTAGAGGTGGCGCATGGAGCATTGGGTGATCAGAATCTTGACCTTTCCGTGCAAGGTCTTTTCCAGCATTCCAACAAAATCCATCTTGAACCGAAACGCATCTTCGAGGACCGCAGCATCCACTGTCGCACCATTAGCTTTTGCGCGCCGGAAGAAGTGGAGCCAGACCTTCTTACCAAGGACTTGGTACGGTTCGCGAAACCCGAAGTGCAGATGAAACTGCTGCATAAGCTTCCTGTACTGCTTCGAGCGTTTGCCCCTCATGGTCGCGGCCTGTGTGTCGCTGTGTGCTTTGGCAAAGTCCTGAGAGCCGAGCGAGGAAAAAAGTTCAGCAGTCTGAGCTGGCGGGTAAACGCCGGCACATGACGAATGCGGCTGCGGCCAATTATCGAGCTACCTGACCTACTGGTGGGCATCTCTCCCTGCACACATGCCTGGTAGTCTTGTTTCACACAAAGCAATCTCGTGCAATGATCAGATGTCGCTGACTCTGGCATCTACTGCGTATTCCTGGACCGGTGGCTGAAATCTTACAAGTATGCCTCTCACACAAGATGGCGGTGGGAGCGCATTGGACAATCATCCTGGAGGGGACCTGGGAGACCTGAGGACGGGGAATGCCCCTGAACGTAGACGTCACTTCGCACAGCCTTCCCTGGGCGATATCACAGACCTGCGGATACAAGAGGACGACGAGGCTGACATAGACCCTGAGGAAGTTCAGTCACATGGACCCCCACCACCCCCATATGAGGGGAAGACGAGGCCCCTAGCGGGCCATGGCGATGACACACGCCCTGAGAGCGAACACACTCAGCGTCCCAGCATGGCTCGAGCAGCCTCCAGTGGGCCACTGGCGTCTCCGCAAGACGGGCCGTCCGAATGGTCACACCAGGCCCTCGCACCCAAAGAGGAGCCAAAGAAATCCCAAGACTTTGATGACCTCGAATGGCAGGAGATGCCAGCTTATGCGCCTTTCAAGATATACAACGATGATGGCAAATTGATTGCAGAGGAGAAGGACGACTCGGAGACGGAAGAGGCTGGCTACAGCAAGTTTGGCGGTCGGGGCTACACTAGAGTTGAAGTGGATGAGGACGCAAAATCGGCGACGAGTCTTGATGATCACACGGCCTACCTCTTCAAAGAGACTACGAATCGTCTTGACGATGATGAAGAAGCTCGCGATGCTGTGGCTCAGATGCAGGCTACAAAGGACTTGTTGACTCCAAATGAGCGAATAGCGTACGTGGGTGTCGTGCGCCTGGCTATGGCGGAGATGCTGAAGCACGTCCTGAGCATTGAGCGTACAAAAGGCAGCAAGAACCAGATTGATATTGCAACAGAAAGCATGAAGATGTGGACGCAGAAGATCATGGTCCGCTTGTATGCGCATATGGAACTCGAGTCTGCTGAGCAGATCATGATTGAGCAGCTCACTGAACATGGCCTTCAGGCAAGCGACCTCACGCCCACGTTGATGCGCAATGCTCGCGTCAACAATCCTGTACCCCAGAATAGCAACCGCAATTCGGACGAGAGAACCTCTACTTCGACAGATGGCACTGTAAGCAAGGAAGACGAGGCCAAAAAGGAAGCCGAACAACCATCGAATGGAACTGGCCCCGATCAACAAGCGCCTCCGCCATACTCAGAAGAAGCCACGCATGAAGCTCCAGAGGTCTTGGATCCTGACGAGCTGCCATCAACAAAAGAAATCGACATTGACATCCGCTGGACAGTCCTCTGTGACCTTTTTCTAATATTGATCGCCGATTCGATATACGATGCACGATCACGAGATCTTCTTGAAAGGGTCGGTGCCTTCCTGGATGTGCCCTGGATGGAGATTTGCAGGTTTGAGAAGCGTGTCACCGATGCTCTCGAAATGCAAGAAGATCAGCAAAAGGAGCAGTTCAACGAAGACGAGCACATCGAGGCACGACAGAAGGAGGCTCGTAAGAAGCGCCTGATGTATATTGGTCTGGCCACGGTTGGCGGTGGGTTGATTATTGGCCTTTCAGCTGGTGCCCTTGCGCCGGTTATTGGAGCCGGTCTGGCCGCTGGACTGACCACTATTGGCGTCTCGGGTACAGGAGCAGCTCTCGGAAGTACTGCGGCCAGTGCAGTCATCGGCACAGGTTTTGCGGTGACAGGCGCCAATATCGGTTTCAAGTCCTCGTCTCGGAGAGCTGGCGCTGTGAAGACATTCGAGTACCGCCCGCTCCACAACAATAAGCGAGTGAATCTTATCATTACAGTAGCAGGTTGGATGAGTGGCAAAGTCGACGATGTTCGATTGCCTTTCAGCACAGTGAACCCCATTATGGGCGACATGTTCTCCGTGCTTTGGGAGCCAGAAATGCTTCGATCCATGGGAGAAACAATCAACATTCTCGCAACCGAGGCGCTCGTGAACGGTCTGCAACAAATTCTGGGCGCGACCATCCTCGGTGCGCTCATGGCAGCCGTGCAATTGCCGCTTGTCCTCACAAAACTTGCCTACATTATCGACAACCCTTGGTCCGTGTCTTGCACAAGAGCAGACGCCGCAGGCCTCATTCTTGCAGATTCCATCATCGACCGCAATCTGGGGACGCGGCCAGTCACGCTCGTAGGTTTCTCCTTGGGCTCTCGAGTAATCATGTCTGCACTCCGTGAGCTTGCCAAAAAGGGTGCGGTCGGCCTCGTGCAAAACGTGTACATCTTCGGCTGCCCCGTCCTCGTGAAGAAGGACGAATTCCTCCGAATTCGTACCATTGTCGCAGGCCGCTTCGTCAATTCCTACGCGACAAACGACTGGATTCTGGCCTATCTTTTCCGCGCAACGAGCGGTGGTCCAGGCCGCGTCGCAGGCCTAGCGCCCATCGACATACCCGGCATCGAGAATTTTGACGTCAGCAAGTTCGTTCCCGGACACATGTCCTATCGAACGGCGATGCCGCGCTGTCTGCGCGAGGTAGGCTGGGCCGTAGACGCAGACGAATTCACGGAAATCGAGGATCCAGATCCGGACAATCACGAATCGCGCCAGCGGCAGCTGATTGACGAGATTGAGGAGGCGCGCAAAGAGCTAGAGGCACAGCAGGCAGGTAACGGCAAGAAGAGCCGCTTTTCAATCTTCAAGACGAAGAAAGCCGTGGCGAAGAAGAGCTGGGAGACGTACGATGAGCGATCGAATCGCGCTGCGGAAGCCGGCGCCGCACAAGCGACGACGAACGGGAATGCAACTGCCAACGGGAACGAGGCGCTCTTCGATGTCGATGCGCTCAGGGGTGAAGTCCTGGAACTCGCGACCGAAGGCATGAAGATCAAGGAGCTGGGCACAACACTACCGCCACTCAGACTGGACAGCAAGACTCTCGATGGATCGAATGGCGCCGTGACGCCGCGGCCTAGCTCGAGCATTGGACCGGACAGTCAGGCACACACTTCTAGCAATGGATCGCAACCGGTGCGGCCTGCGCTGAATGGCTCAAAGAGCGCAGGCTATGAAGATTACGATGAAGGTGATATAACACTCAGCTTTGATCCGGACGACAGACCAGCTACCTCCCCCAAGGAAGGTAAACCTTTACATTCCCACCCGACGCAAACGACGTCCGACAAGGACCACAGAGAATCTGGCCATCTTGCGCGAACCGAGAACAAAACGCCTTGGGACGACGAGTACGACGACGAGTTTGGTCAAGAGAAGGAGATGGAAATGACGTTTGAGTAGCTTAGTTTTGCTTGGGGCAGAGGGAACAGCGAGCGGCTATAACGTGATAACGATGCATGGATGGCGTTTGGACAATGACTGCCTGCAGATGGTACGTATGCGTCGAGTGCACATATTCATACCGGCGACGCGAGGGGATATACATCTTGTAGAATTGGCATGACGAATGGTCAGCTCAGCCATGAGCCTTGAACCACGCATCAATTTTCATTCATCGTACATAGACAGGGTGGCATCTGAGTGAGATGGTGAGGAGGAGCCGGTATGAGGCATGATTGACTAATTCTACAAGTGAAATTGGTTCACAGCGTCGTGTCTGATCAGCCATGCATACGCCTCAGAGAAGGCACCTCAATGCCTACAGGGCTTTCAACTATGCTGACTGCCTTGAGAGACTTGTCTTTACGCGACAGGCCGAATCAACCGCTACCTGAATTGGACTTTGCCGTCTTGGCCTACGGTCGCAGTCTTCAGGACGGGCTGCTTCTTGCCTTGAGCATTCGCCGCAGCACTTTCCTGCTCTGCCTTGACGACGGTTTTCCTCTCAGCGGCTTCTATGCCCTGCAGAACAGATCCTGAACGGCTGTCCATGATCTCATTGACCTCTCTATCGGTAATGACATCGGTGACGCTAGCGCCCCTTCCTTGCAACAAGACAGTACCAGGGCCAGTGAATCGCACCAGCAGTCTGTCCCCAAAGATGGTGCGACGGCTCCACGTACGCATTCTATACAGTGTGCGAGCGAGGACCTTCCAGCCCGAAGATTTCCTAACCTCGTGGAAAAATTTCACATCCGGCAGCCAGCCAGTCAGATCAGGAATCGTGAGTCGCAGAGTGGTGCTTGCCAATCTGTATGGTTCCGGCTTATGTCTCCCCACCGAGTAAGCAAGTACGTGTCCTGGAGCAGCGGTAAAGTGCTCTCCCTGACCGAGCACGACGCTGTAAGAGCCACCACCGGCGGCCAATGCGACAAGACCACGTCCGGTAAGCTGCGTCTGACCGAAATGCGCAATACCAAATGCCGTGGCCACGTTTGGCGTGGCGCTGAGACTGGCTCCAGTCCATGCAACTAACGCATTGCGCTGCGTCACCATCCAATCCTGTGTTCCATCGATGTTAAGGACGCAGAAGCTAGTACCGTTTCCGCGCGCGGCTAGCAAGAGCCGTAAAGGTGATGCAGAGGATAATCTTTGGTAAAGGAAGGGGATCCCTAGGGGAGCACGCAGGATGGGAGATAGCGGTGAAAGCGTAGAAATAGTATGGTCCGGCGATGCACCGTAGAGGGCGACTAATGTGCCGCGGCGGGTGTGAAGAGGATGACTGGGTTGGAGAGAGATGCTAAGCAAGGATGGCGACGAGGCCGGCGAGGCCACGACTTCGAACGCAGCATCTGGACCATTTTGGGCCGTTGAAGCTGTCGAGCTAAGAGGAAGATCCGGCGTGGAGGGAGTCGCTTGGATCTGTACCTGACGCGTCTGCTGCAGAGGTTTCCTAATCGCAACTGAGGATGTCGAGCTCACGGTAGGCCGCGGAGGCGCAGAAAGCGTGTGCACATGTTGTTCGTGAATCTTATTCGAGCTTTGTTGGGGTAGCGATATGGTGGGCATGAATGTGAGGGAGTCGGTAGAGAGCGACCTGCGCAGAATGGAGTGCTCCGTCAAGGGCGAGAGCGGCTTGAGCAGCCGCGACCCGGCTCGAGAGCTCATACTGGCGATTGTGGTAAGATTTAGGAGAGTACGAAGATCATGATTGAAGATACTGCCAGGACGAAAGAGTCGTGGACAGATGTCAATGGATCCGCTTCAGAGAGAGCGATTCTACAAAGTTCGGAAGGAGCAGGCCAGGGAAGCTGCAGTGGACGTTGATGTGGCCCGAGCTCAAATTTATAGAGTGAACGGGTATCATCATCGTCGTCTTTTCAAGCATTCGGACTCGAGGATGGCTTGAATTTCTACGCGAACATCTCAAACAAGGCTCTCGATCTCATTGTACAAAAGTGCACCAATCGCACATATTCTGCTTTAAACAAGATGTCGCTACCCTCTGAAGCTAGGCCGAAAGCTTCAGAGACCAGCACTGATGACAACCAGCCTAATCAGCTACCAAAGGGAGTTGTCCTCGGCCCTGATGGAAAACCGTAAGTCCGGAAACTTACCTGGAAAAGCCTCCCAGCACTCATCATTATATCTGCAGATGTCGATCGTGCACTTCCGTGGCATCGTGGATGGCGATGGCGAAATCGCAGCCAGGAAGCCGCGCAGCCAACTCGAACGCCACGTCGGCTTCATCATTGCAAACAGTGCCAGATGACTGTCCCGCAGACGTAGAGAAACTAGGCAGAAGTACTTGGACTATGCTGCACACGATGACTGCCAACTATCCCGAGCGGCCCTCACCCTTTCGACAGGAGCAGACCCGTGGATTCCTCTCTCTGTTTTCGCAGCTGTATCCGTGCAGCCACTGCGCCGAGGACTTTCGGGACTGGTTGAACAAGCCGGGCAACGGACCCCGTGTGTCCAGCAGGGATGAGTTTGGCAGGTGGATGTGCGAGGCTCACAATGCTGTCAACGTCAAGTTAGGGAAGCCCAACTTTGACTGCGATAAATGGGATGAGCGGTGGCGGACGGGGCCCGCAGACGGACGCTGTGGCTGAGCATGCAGCCCGCTTGGGCGATGAAGAATGGGCTTCAACGGAAGACCAAGTGATAATCTCCACTCACTAGTGCAGGACGATTAGCTGTAGAGAGCGGACGGTCTCTAAGATGGCCTGGATCACAAGCAGCGCAAATTGTCTGAGACGTCTCAAAGGCGAGCAGGCGCCAATCAGAGACGGCAAAGAGGCAGCGGAGACGTGTGTCAGGAGGTCCGGCGAGCGCTTAACGCAAAGCACGGCGTCTACCTCCCTCCAGGCCTGGCATGGGATCCCACTCGAGTAGAGAGTGATATACGGCTGGATCTGCTGTCATCTGCAAAGTACCTGCGTCGGCATCGCCATTGAATGCCAGAGTCACAAAATCACTTCACCTGCCAGGGTCACCTCTCGGCCACATTTTAAGCTTACAGCCCCGCCCCTCAGCAGGCAGCCCCACTGCGCCGTTGATCCATACTTGACCTCGTCTCGAACCCTCTCCACGCCCATCTCTGTCTGGCCGATCGCGCTGCTCCTTCAGCATCCCAGTCGGTTTCATTCTGCGTCTTCCTCCGCTAGCTTCCTCCTCCACCCGCACACCGAGTCGAAGCGGCAGTGAATCTTGAAGACGAAAGCCCGCCAATCCAGCCGCCGCACGTATCACATCCCATCCCGCTCACCACGTACCTCAGTCTTCGTCCGCGCAAGCAAGAAAAAGCAGCGTTCCATTCCCAGACACGCGTGGCCATACGAAAAAACGGGTTACCCCAACTGAGACAAGAGCCTGTTCACAAGCACTCCACGACCAAGTCATTACTGATATATTGGCTGCGGCGTCTGCTCACTCCCGCCAACAGAATCAAACACCAGCACCCCTGACGCCCATCCACACTTTGGCCTCAATCTATCTTTGCACCCCTGTCCTGGCTAATTCGTTTGGCCTGCAACTTTGGAACTCTGCAATTCCGTGTGGGATTACCCAAGAACCGGCCTTGAGCTATTTCCGTGCTGCTCAGTCGAAGTTATAGGTATGTTAATTAAGCACGGGTGTTCATGCGTCTCTCGAACTTCTCTCCAAGATTTGCCATGTCTTGAGATTGTCTACCCGGGCAATGTGCTAGGGTTGACAACGCTGCTGCACGAGAATCCGACCTTGGACCCTTGAGTATGTGTTTCTCGGACAAGGCGTCATTGTCTGCAAACGATGTCGGGTCGGTCTGTCTCATTCCTTGTTCACCACAGGCCCGCTTTACTCAAAGAGAGGAGAGAAAAGCAGCGATTGAACACCTGTTGAAAGCTGAAACGCCTGCTAACAGCCCTTTTAGAAGTGACTGCGAACGTGCGATTCGAGAACTAGGCTTTCACTGCTTGGAGTCGTCCTCTCCTGCGCCTACCCGCATCTTACTACCGAAGCAGCGCTCCGCCACTTCCACCATGGCAAACCGCGCAGCGCCTCAGGGCCGAAAGATATCTTTCAACGTCTCCGAGCAATATGACATTCTTGATGTTGTTGGTGAAGGAGCGTACGGTGTCGTCTGGTAAGCCCCTCGGGACCACAGTGCAAAGCCGCCTCGTGCTTTCCTCTTCCCAAACTCCACGGGACTAACATCACACCGCATCGCAGCTCGGCCGTCCACAAGCCATCGCAACAAAAGGTTGCAATCAAGAAGATTACACCCTTTGACCACAGCATGTTCTGTCTCCGAACACTGCGCGAGATGAAGTTGCTTCGCCACTTCAACCACGAGAACATCATCTCCATCCTCGACATCCAGCGCCCGCGCAACTACGAGTCCTTCAACGAGGTGTATCTCATCCAGGAGCTCATGGAAACGGACATGCACCGAGTCATCCGCACGCAAGACCTATCAGATGATCACTGCCAGTACTTTATCTACCAGACCCTCCGCGCCCTCAAGGCCATGCACAGCGCAAACGTACTACATCGCGACCTCAAGCCCTCAAACTTACTCCTCAACGCCAACTGCGATCTGAAAGTCTGCGACTTTGGCCTGGCTCGCAGCGCCGCATCGGCCGACGACAACTCGGGCTTTATGACGGAATACGTCGCGACCCGCTGGTACCGTGCGCCCGAGATCATGTTGACATTCAAAGAATACACAAAGGCCATTGACGTCTGGAGTGTAGGCTGCATTCTAGCCGAGATGCTAAGCGGCAAGCCCCTGTTCCCTGGCAAAGATTACCACCACCAGCTGACGCTGATCCTGGACGTGCTCGGCACGCCGACGATGGAGGACTACTACGGTATCAAGTCGCGACGTGCGCGCGAGTACATTCGCTCGCTGCCCTTTAAGAAGAAGATTCCGTGGAAGGCCATGTTCCCTCAGGCGACTGATTTGGCGCTCGATTTGCTGGAGAAGCTGCTCGCGTTCAATCCGGCGAAGCGTATCAATGTCGAGGAGGCTTTGAAGCACCCTTACCTCGAGCCGTATCACGATCCCGAGGATGAGCCCACGGCGGACCTGATCCCGGAGAGTTTCTTCGATTTCGACAAGAACAAGGATACGTTGAGCAAGGAGCAGCTGAAGCAGTTGATATACGAGGAGATTATGCGATGAAGGGGGGTCAGCTCTTCTCGCGGAGGGGACTTGCCGTCTAGACGTGGAGGTGGAGGGAAAGAGGGCGAAGTCCAGGCGAGGCAGTCGGCGTCTCACAGATATGGGTCATGCAGGCCAGCGTTTCACCTCAGCTTTTCCAAGCTTTCTTTTGGGGCAAGCGGGGTGCAAGAAACTCTCAATCTCGACAACTCTCATGTAAGGAATCGGATTGCACGGAGTGAAGTGAATAAGGCAAGGGGAAAGGGAGGGCGATGCTCCAAGTCGGCGTCGGGCCAAATGCGAGAGGGGAGAGAGACGGACAGACAGAGAGCCAGAGAGAGAGAGAGAGAGATCAAAACGAAAAAAAGAAAGGCTACATTGGCCCCCCTTCATTCATGTCATGTTCTGACAGCTTGGTAGATTGATCAAGAATAAGAATGCATCCGACGGACTCGGCTTTTGATGACCTCGCATGCCTTTGCAGACTGGCAGCAGGTGAGGTGACGACTGAACAAGGCGGTAGGTATCAAGCAGGTAAGGCATGGGAGCGGCTTTTGCATTGTTGAGTCCGTGTTGTCGTTGTCCGGGACACGAGTGACGACCTGAAGCCTTCTGGCTCACAATCCGCCCTCAACTCCACCCAACGATGGCAATAGGTCAGGCGAAGATAACGCAAGGACCTCGGACTAATGGGCAGGGCTTTGTTTCGAGTTGGCAAGCACTGCAAGCCAGACGCAAGGCTGCTACTCGCGTGCGTTGCCTGTCAAGACAAGCCAACGTCGTCCTCGTACATGTACGCACGCAGTTGTCATTGCATTCACCTGAAGTGACCATTACCATATCGGGCGCTATAATTAGTTGACAGGCTCGCAAGGCTCGCATACAAGTCTCTAGGCAGTAAGTGTTGACCGCTAGAGCGAGTGAGGTTCAAGTGGTAGAGGGGGGATCAATGCATGGCCATAGCACGACATACATTGAGTACAGGACTCATGGGGGGATGACCCACCAATCTACGTACGTTGACTTGGCTGCTGCGCATGTCCTGTTACGACATCGTCGTCCACGGTGCAATACTGCACAGGACGAGGCAAACCCCAAGAGCTAACAAGCTTACGCACGTCAATCATGAACCCAGATAAGGCTTCCGCAAACCTAAAAAGGTAAATCGACACAAGCACGACAAGCTAAAGTAGGTATGAGAGAACCAGCAGGCGCAGAGGGCAAAGTTCATCCTGCCTGTCAGCCAATTTCGTGTCAAACTACTATCCGCGCTGCACCACCCCGAAAAGCCCCAATGCAGGACCCCGAGCCGAACAGCCGTTCACGGTCAAAGGCTGAGTACCTACATTCTAACCTAGACATGCAACCCGACGAATTTGGCACCATATACTACCAAGGTTGGGCAGCGGCCGGTAGCTTGGCATCTGACAGGCAGACAATAAGCATGATAAGCAGGGAGCTGCGTTGCCCTTTGGTCATTTCCGCGCAGGCTTGCTGCACCAAAGGGAAGGAGAGACTCGCAGATAAGCGATCTTTTGTCTCTGGCGAGAGGGCTTTGCGTTCTCGCGCTCTCGTTGGCCAGCCCGCTAGTGCTTACGCTGGGGACGGCTGTCTGTGCTGCCTAACCCAAATGCCCGACGCAAGATGCAGCTTGTGTAAACGACGCAGGGCGACGGGACATCCTAATGCTTGGGTCCATTTGCATGGGACATGTGCACGGTGGTGTGGTCGAGCTACTGCAGAATGTTGCTAGACTTGAAGAGGGATCGAGTCACGAGCATGCGTGACGCGCAAGTGCCTTTGGGCCGACGGCCTGTCAGGTCGTATTTCCTAGCGACCGGTGAGCAAAGGTCTTTCGGCATTTCGCTTTGCTCTTCGCCGGACTGGTCAGCGTGTCGATGGCACGTATTGGAGCTCTTAGTCGAGGCACGATAGCGTTGCGTGGTTGCTCCCGCTTCGTATCCGGTACTTGTCTGCCGAAGACTCTAAGGCTTGAGCCGCAGTTTCACTCGCGCCGTCACAAGCGTTGCGTAAAAAGGGGATAACGAAAAGTTTGTACCGGCACGGATTGCGTAGCATCATTGGACCAGCATGTGGGTTGCATGTATAATGAGGATGGTCGCACGCTTGGAGGGCGATCATGCAACATTAGCCATCATGCGACCGCCGAGGAGGGGGTGAGAGGGGGTAAAAGTCAGAGACGGCTGGGAGCGACCAGTCATGGCATAGGCGAACGGCCTAAGAGATCCTTCGTCAGCCTAATCAGCCGAAAGTGCATTTCTGTGCAAGAATGTGCAGCAAGGCTTGAGGTCTTGAAAGTTGAAGGCAGTGCATCATGTTGACAGATGGCTGTGCAAGCAGTGGGGGGATGGCTATGGGGCGGATGGGGCATCCAGCGAATATGGGTAATGCCAATAAGTGTATAAGATGCTTGGATGCTTGGAGTCAATCTAGAAGCGTGTCATGGGCTAGCGGCCTCAGACGTGGGTCGCGTGAAACCAAGACTTGCCAAGGCGTGATGATCGCATGCACCGAGGGGCTAGCTCGGAGCGGCGTGCAGAGTGCCAAGGCGCGAACAAAGTGTTTAGGCCGAAGCAGGCGTGGCAGGAGACGAAGACGGGGGTGTGATGCGCGTGAAGTAGCATGTCGAGGACAGCAGCGAGGCAGATTAGGCAAGAGAAATGCGCATCGCGGGCTCTAGTGGGTTTTGGCAGAGTAAGTGTGACGGGTGAAGAGCGTGACAGCAGGAAAATAAGCTTGTCTGGATCAGCTAGCCCTTGTGGCAGCACCGGATGCATCTGCATTGCAACCAACGCCGACTGAGCCGCCGATGCCGACCGAGAGTGTCTGCGCGCGCACGCGGCCTCAGCCTCGGGCGGCTGGCCTGATGCGGGTAATGGAGAGAGAAAGCGATCAGTCGGAGGGCAGGCAGTCGGTTGGAAGTTCTTGTCTTGCAACTTGGCGTTGTGTTGGCTGACGGGAGGCTTTGGCAGCCAGGCAGGCGTGGAAGGGTGGGAGAAGGAGTTAATCGAGGGCTAGAAGGGTCGATGACGAAGGCCCACGTTGCCTGTGCCGCTGCTTTCGAGTCAGACGTTTAGCCGGCCCACGGGCTGGCGACCATCAGTGCTGAGCAGCATCTCGGGCCTGCCGAGACACGGGACAGCAAGCCTCTGGCGAGCACTGGCTACGCGAGCGAGCGAGCGAGGGGGAGAGCGAAAGGGCGAGATGGAGAGTAGGGCATTTGGGAGACGTCGTGTGGTCGACAGGACACCACCCGCTCCTGCTCCTGCACCTGCCCGGCGCCAGGCCAGCCCCCAACTGCCTACTGCATCTGTATCTGCATCTGTATCCAGGGAGAGGGCAGGGCGTGTCTGCTCCCCAGGACGGTAGGTGAGCATGCAAGGTTGCACGTCAGCTCCATCAGAGGCTGCATCGGACGGGTAAAGGGTGGTGTTTTGCAGTTTTGCGTGTCGTCTGGTGCAGCCAGGCAAGGACTGCAGCGCTCCGCACGCTACCAGGCTACCTACAACAGGCGCTGGTACGATGCATCAATAGAGTTCGCGCTGCAACGGGCGCTTTCCACATGGCCAATTAAGCTTAGAATCGGCTTGGCAGCTTGCGATAACAGACCTCTGCCGTCTCGATGGATGGCGTGTCATTGGCGCAGCTGTTGCGCGGCGGGCACAAGTCAGGCGCAGGCGACATGGCGCTGTCTGGACTCGCGTCGACATAAGCGCCAGAGCTGCCCGAAAGCGAAAGGCTTAGCGAGAACAGAGCAGTGCCGCTAAATTGCACCTTAAAAGTTTAACGGCATTTAGCAGCTCGAGTCACCGTTGGGCGGATGTTGACCCGTACCGCTGGAAGAAACAGCGCGCGGAATCTCCCTGTCATCCCAAACCCTGCTGTCTGTGTGTGATGCCCCGTCCAGCAGGAGCAATCGCAGCAGCAGCAGCAGCAGCAGCGACCAGCTTGATGATCTGGATGTCTCAGCAGCAGCGTCCTCGTCCCAGCAGCAGCACAATCAACCCTCCCTCCCTGCCGCAGTCGAGCCACGCTGCATCATCGCACTCCCCGCCCCTCCGGCAATTCCCATCGCTAACTCTTCGACCTGAGGACATCGAAACGAGTTGAGCCTGGGCCAAGACGCGCCAGCCTGCCCTTCCGTCCCACTTTTAGACAATGTCTGCCATGCAAAGATTGCACTCCATCTCGCTTCTCCTGTGCCGTCCACGCCGCCGGGGAAAATTCCACTGCACAGATAGAGAAACGCCTCGCGTCCGCCCCTCTCCCAACTCTCTTTTCTCCTCTCCTCTCGTCTTGCTCCTACTGCTACTGCCACTGCTACTGCTCATCCTCCCGTCTCTCCCATTCCACCCCTACCACTCCTCCTCTCCTCTCCTGCCATCTCACTCACAGCAAGTCAACAGCCGCGGCTCACCTCGTGCACGCTACGTGATTGTCATCCTCCATTTCTCCCGGACTGTCCGCAATCTTGTCATCACGCTCGCCGTCTCGATCCTCACTCAGACACCCGCTGCTCATCACCACATCATCGCCGTCTGACTCTTACTACTACTCAATCGCCCCCCACTTCGCTCTTGCAACCTCATCATCAATTGATCTCGCATCTACCCGTCACCTAAATCCCATCTGTCACCACACCACCCCGTCTCTCGGACACTCGGCGTAGGGTTTCCGTGGCCTTGCGAATCCTACGTCTACGCCGCACCTTACTCGCTTGGATTTCTATCGAGCAGCCGCTGCAACTGCTGGGCCCCCTCTAATCCTCTCTCTCGCTCGGCCAGAGCTTCTCATCTTCATCGTCTTTCCTCACTCCAGTCTTCTCCTCCTCCCCCCTTTGACAGCAATGGAGACATACCACGGCCACGTGCGCACGCCGCAAGATGCCATCATCCTTTTCGAGGCCTGCAGAACAGGACTATTACCTCGTGTTCAGCGTCGTTTATCCGAAAAGGAGCGCCAGTCGATTCGATCTGGCTCCGTCTTCGTATGGGATGAACGAGAAGCTGGCATGCGGAGATGGACTGACGGCAAGAGCTGGAGCGCCAGCCGTGTTGCAGGCAGCTTTCTCAATTATCGCGAAATGGAGGGCAAGCGCGGTGGGAACAGCTACAACTCGCCTTCGCAAAAGGGCCAAAGCCCAGACGATGGTGGTGACCCGGCTGCTGACGGCGTGAGCGATGGCTACCGCTACAAGCCCGATGGTCTGATCAAGCAGTCCTTCAGCATTACCACATCGCAAGGCCAGCATCTTCACCTCATCAGCTATTACTCGCGCGCAGACCCGGGCTCTGGCATGCTGCCTCAGCCCTCGACAGATCCTGCGCTACGCCATGTACACCCTGCAAAAGGCATGTACCCAGATGCTTCCATTCACGATGCTCAAAGCCTTCCAGCAGTCACGAGATCCCCCATGGTTGGCGCGTACCCAAACACATCGCCTCAGCCTTCGTATGCTGCATATGCGCAGAGACATCAGCCTGCTGCTTCCGCAGGTTATGGTTGGCCTCCCAGTCCCATGAACACTCCTCCTGCGGGTCAATATTCACCGCATCCAGGCGTATATCCTCCTCCTTCGCACCACACAAACGGTCAGTCCCCAGGCTACTTCGCTGGGCAGCCTGCACCCAACGCCGCCCGCCCGCCATCAGGGCCGACGCCTTTCGACCGTGCGCCGCCCACGGCCAGCAACGGCTCGCTCCCACCTCCACCATTTCAAAATGGTCACACATTACCACTACCGAGAACGGCGTCATATGGGCAGCCAGGCGCAGGCTACCCTCCTGCTCACCACGAGCACGCGCAAACCCAGTATAGCGCTTTGCCTCCCGCGCACGAGTCGACCGCTCAGCCGCAGTCGCAATATCCGGCGTACCCGCAAAGACAGTACGATCACCCGAGCCAACAAGAGCGTCCCCGACATGATATCCCGCCTCCGTCGCAGTCTTCCTACCCGCCCCGACCAACGGGCCCGCCAACGACGAATTCAGCGTCGACGATCCCAAGCATCAATTCTCTAATCAACCGATCTCCCGAGCAAAACCACTCGGCGCCGTATGCTCGACCGAGCCCGCCCGGCGGTGAGCGTCAGACCCTGGCGCAACAGGAAAAGTCGGGCTTCCGAGAAGACTTGCGAGCTCTGCGCCAACTGGACAGAAAGTTCATCTAGATTGGGGTTCAAGGTTTGCTGTGTTTCATGGATGCTCCATTTCGCGGATTATGTTTTCTGTCCGCATCAATGCATGTCATTGCCATGGGAGGTTTTACGACGTCACGCGTGGATGGCTGGGATATGACCTTGCATGTTCGGCGTTACCGTTGAATGGGCCCGGACCCTGAGGGCTGTTTAGCTCCATGCTCTCGGAACGGGTGGGCTCGATTTGATTCGGAATCGACTACAGCGAGGCTGAGGCAGAAGGCCCCCTTTGGCATTTTGCTCGACTGCCCTCGGGCATCAGCTCTTTGTGTTCTTCTCGCATCTCTATTCAGATGCCCGTGTTCCGAATGTAGAGCAGGAAAAACGAGGGAGAGCAAAGACTCCTGGTTCTGCATTTCTACACAAAAAGCCGTTCCCATTACTTTTTCATTTCCAACTTTTACGATTTCTTCCCGTTTCACGTCGTCTTTGGCTCATGCCACTTTGTGCTGTCTGGCGTCTGGTCCCGCGCTCAGCAAATCGTGTGCGTGATGACCATTCTGGTCCAAGGCAACATTGCGTGGAACATTATAATCAAAAACCCCCAATGCCCATGCTAGGTCCACCCATGTCCTGCATGCGCACGGAAGAGCAAAGCTTATACACCTCCGAGCCTTTCTACATGAGTCGTTTCGTACATTTGCTTTGTCAGGTGTCGTGCCCTGCGGATTGATAAGTAATTGCAACTTTTTTTTTTGTGTGATTTTCGAGTTTTCGGTTCGGTTTGGTGTACAGTGTGTGCACGGGACCGCAGGACAGGCATTATCCTTCGGGCGCATGCTGCTTCTTTTGTCATTTTCCTGTGCGCTTTGCTGGTGCATTCGGCTGAAGGGATGGAGACCTCCGCTGCGGTTTTGCACTTTAGCCGCTGCTGGTTATACTGTAGTTTCTACGTGCCATACCGTGCATACCCTCTCTACCTTGGCTATTTACGTCTACGCATGCAAGGTCAGGTCCCACGGGTCGACGTGCTGTAGCTGGAGTTTTTCCATTTAGCCCGCTGGTTCCCATACCTTGACTGCTTTTACCCATCTCATCTATCTACCTACTTATGACTGTACGAAGTACCTGCCTACTCCCGCATCCCGTCTACTCTTTTTCAGGTAAGCATTTACGATTTCTGTCCGGGAACATGAGAAAAAAGTATGTATACAGCATCTAGCGTGTTTGTCTGTTCTGAGTATCGAGGGCAGGTAGGTAAGCATCTGGTGTCCCGCTGAACTCTTTTGAGTGGGCCTTCAAGGTCGTCCACTGTAGGGATGAAGAGGACGTGGTCGGGCAGGGTTGGCAGGGTATAAGGCTATGTAGTTTGGTGGTGAGTGGAGCGACAAGTGGGAATGCTGGTGGAGTTCATATGACGGGTTGTGGATTCAATGTCGTCTGATCTTGTTGGAAGCTCTGTTTCTCTCCCTGTTTCTGTCCTCTGTCTTCCTTGCCTTACCTTGCTTCACCTTGCCTTGCCTGGACAGATTGTGAGGTCGCTTTATCGAGATCTCCGGGAGAAGGAAAACGCGGATTTTCCTCTTCCTCTATGGTTTTTGTCATTTACCCCTTTTGGCTCCCTTGCTGTTGCCGTTTGCGTAGGCTTGAATCGCTGTGTCCTTGAGGATGTCTGGTTGGATTTGAAATCTGTCGTGCCTCCACCTGCTGACTTGTGCATGCTGGTATTGCGATGCGAGGATTCGGTTCGCTTTCACCCTTAACCTGTCCACTACCGGACATATTTCTAGCCGTAGGTATACTCGTGCATGCTGCAGGTGCTCTCTCCAGCCCACGGAGCTTGGCATTTGATTATTCTTACTTCGCTTGCAGATGTCCCTCTTTTCCCCCTTCATCGTACCTCATTGTCCAAGCACAGTATGTACAGCTTGCCTTGTTTTCTTGACCTCTTGCTAATGCTTTTGGCTAGGCAAGATGTAGGTGGGTATGTACCTACTTGACTTCTACCGTTCCTGTGTGACACGGCTGTGCATAGCGGACCGAGTGGGTATCGCATCGACCTTGACGCGACTCGTACATCTCAAAATCTAATAGTCAAACCTACGCGGAAACGTCTCGCTACCGAGTCAGGTATGAGTGACGAAAGGTATCCATAGTGGAGAGGGGGACTCGTGAGAGTCAGTGCAGTGAGGAGAAAAGAAGCGCACGTGGGAATGAATCGTCACGGCTGTCCCATGCAATAGGTGGATCGAGACTCCAGCTAGACGACTTTTTGGGACTGACGGCAGTTGAGGTCGTCAAGGCCTGCCGAGTCAAAAGGTACTGCGACTGGCACTGCGACTGCAGCTATTGTCGACAGAACTTATGGGAAGCTGAAATCGATCAAGCTTCCGAGTATCCACTGAGCGATCGCCGGAGGAAAATCCGTTTCGGAGCCGGCAGATATGCTCATGGTCAGTCTGCCTGGGTTCCATTCCTGGGGCATGAGCTGGCTACAAGGGCATTAGATCGGGCGCAAAAGTACCGTAGGTAGGTGGAGATGGCTCGACATGGGACAGGTGAGGTATCTTGTGTTCCTATCCCATGCCTATCACAACTACTACTCAGTGTGTTCCAAACGTCCTTCTTTTGGATGCGCTGCATGTGCGGAGGTACACATGTCCCCTTCTACACGTGCTATGCATCATCCAACAATAGGTACCCACTAACTACAGTATCTTACCTGGCTTTGCTTGACTATTCGTGTCTCGGAACTTGGGCTAAGAACCTCCGACGCTTCTCGCGGTGCACTGCACGGCATGTGTCTCGGTGTCGCAGGCCGAGATGGATGTCGATGTCCGCAGTGCAGAGAGCATGGCCCTGCAAGAATCTAGCAGTCACAACGACAAGATCGGACGCTTCTTTCATGACTGCTCTTGCTGGATGTGAGGCTGATGCTGATGCGGTGTCCAATCTGCCGACGAAAATGAACAGTGTGATTAGGGAAGCTCCATAGCGACGAATACCATACATCAGAAAGCGTACGAGGCTCTACACTCTCCGCGTTGAATGATCTTTCATGGGGCAGCTTTCTTGATGGGCTTGATTTCACTTGCTGCTTCTTGGTACCTGACAGAGCTCGGGGGCCCGATTCTTCTGTGAGCTCCGGTCGTGCAGAGGGCGTGAGGGAGAAGCTGAAGCGCAGTAGCTCAGCCATCGTTTCCTGACTCCAGGCCGATCGTGAGGTGCTGGCGTACTATACCCGGGCCGAAGCATGTACAGCGAGTTGAAATGCGACTCAATGTCGAAAACAGGGAGACTTGCAGCCGTCGGGAGACCTTAGCGACCGAAGAACGTAGAACGCGGATCTACGCCAAAGGGGCCGTTAATCAGTGTTGAAGGCATGTCGCTCCCGGAGGTGCTCAATATCTCGATCAGTGGAGTGTGGTTTTTCTAGTGAAGAGGTCAGCGCACGTCGGGCCAGAGAGTGGGGAAGGTGCTCGTGGTATAAGAGTAGGAGCCATCGCGCCAGCCTGTCTGAGAGGTCTCCCAATGCGGATGCGCGCTCTTGCCATGCTTCGACTCATCGTTTCATACACTCGGACATCGCTCTTGGCTGGATTCAATGGAATATTAGTCGCTATTTGGTAAGGCAGACTGGAGCAGATTGCACTAACGCGACTGCTTCGGACGTGCGCGGAGTGTAGCAGAACCTCCGAATCTACATGCGTCCTTCTACGCGCGCTCATGAAAGCAACATGTAAGTACATAAAGACTCACGGTGGTCCTCAGGAGACTGACAGGAATCTGAAGCATCATACATTATATGGGCATCTGAGGAAACACAGCAGACTAAAGAGAAACCTGCCAAGCAACCTACCTACGACAATGACCGTCTCTATCGCGACAATCTGCTACCGTGCCCCTCACCTCACGCCAGAGCAATTCAAGACATACTTTGAGGAAACGCACGTTCCACTTCTGCTGTCGCTTGTAGGACCAGAGGCACGACCAGTCTCGTACAAGCGACACTACTTCCAGCGAGGGGCAGCGACAGACGGGCAGAGCGTCGGTGCGCCTGTCCTGCTGTGGGATAAGCCCGAAGCCGCCGACTTTGATGCCATCGGCGTAGTGCAGTTCGAGGACGAGGCGCATATGCAGAAGTTTGCGACGGGGTACTACATGAATAGAGAGAAGATCAACGAAGACGAAGCGAAGTTCTTCGATGTGCCTAGGCTGGTGGTTGGCAAATTCGAGGGTCGTGGCTTCTAGGCGGAAATAATCTGGCTCTGAGAAAGGGTGGGACGCCTGGAAGATGCGTTATTCGTCTTTTGCTTGCTCTTGTGGTTCCCACGTATCTATGGTTGAGCTAGCCGGTGCTGCGAACTTTTATGCTTGGGGAATCTTATATGCTCGATGCTTCACATCTTCGTCCTTGACCATGTCGAATCTACAGCAGAGACTCGACGATGAGGGCACTAGCACCACCACCACCGTTGCAGATGCCCGCTGCTCCAATCTTGCCCTTCTTCTCTCGGAGCACTCCCAGAAGAGTCGTCAAGATCCTGGCTCCACTGCCGCCGATTGGATGGCCGAGGGCGACAGCGCCGCCGTGGACATTGACCTTCTCGTCGGTAATGCCTAGCAGCTTCATATTAGCCAAAGCGACAACTGAGAAAGCCTCGTTGATCTCCCAAGCGTCGACGTCCTTGGCCTCGAGTCCTGCGTGCTTGAGAGCCTTGGGCAGCGCAAGCGCAGGGGTTGTGGTGAACTTGGATGGCTTTTGCGCCGCATCGGCCCAGCCTCGGATCTTGGCAATTGGTTTCAGGTTCAGCTCCTTCAGCTTCGCCTCGCTGACAAGTACGAGAGCCGCAGCTCCATCGGAAAGCGGGGAGGCATTCGCAGCCGTGACGGTGCCGCCCTTGTCTGCAGACAGGAAGACTGGTCGCAGAGAAGGTGTCTTGGCCTCGTTCAGATTGCGCGGCTCGTCATCCTGCGAGACGGTGGTTCCAGGCTTGCCTCTTGCGCCAGGAATCTCGACAGGGACAATTTCCTCGCCGAACCAGCCGGACTGCTGGGCTGCTTGCGCACGCTTGTAACTCTGGATACAGAACTTATCCTGGTCTTCTCTGCTGAAGCCATGGTCTTGAGCACATTCCTCTGCTTGAAGTCCCATATGTTGTCCTGAGTAAGCATCAGACAGACCGTCACGCAGGATTGCGTCGACCAGACTCTGGTCTCCAAATTTGGCACCGTTGCGGAGAGTAGGAAGATAGTGTGGTGCATTTGACATTGACTCGGTGCCACCTGCAACGGCAATATCGGCAGTCCCCGTCAATATGTTCTGTGCAGCCAGGATCACAGCCTTGAGCGAAGAGGCGCAGACCTTGTTCACTGTGGTCGCGACTACGGTATCAGGAAGGCCAGCGGCCAGCGCGGACTGGCGAGCAGGGTTCTGGCCCAAGCTGTGAGAGGCATGTCAGCTCTCGCTTCTTGACACACATGCGTTGAGGGAGGCCTGGTGTGCATCTTGAGGTCACGCGGGCTCCCAGACGAACATTTGGAAGATTGAATTACCGGCTGTTTGGAGGGGTCGAGGGAGGGTACTTCAGACATACTTTGCAGAAATGACATTGCCAAAAGTAACCTCGTCAATTGATTCGGGCTTGACGCCGGCGCGCTCGACAGCGGCTAGGATCTGATCAGGCGGGCTTCTGTATGCAGTGCAGACGCCGGAGTTATGGCGAGCTAACCTTTGATAGCAGTGCCTCCAAGCTGGATGGCGGTCTGGCTGGCCAGACTGCCCTGGAACATGCCCACAGGCGTGCGGGCCGCAGAGACGATGTAGACAGGAGGCAGATTCGAGGCCATCTTGTTCGAGTGTGGGGCAGGTGCAGCGAGACCGGATCAAAGTGCACAGGACGATTTTGTTGGCGAAAGAATTGTGAAATCATTCTGGCGGGCAACCTTAGCTCTCCGGGTTGCGTTGAGGCTCTGCCGCCCGACGTCAGGTGACAGGTGCCTGGCTCGTCCACCTGCATGCGAGTCAATGGGACTGTGCACTGCTGAAAAGTACCAAAGTATCCAAATTGTCCACCACGCGCTGCTCCAGCTTCTGAGGCCTGCCGCTAGGCGCAATTGAGCTCTAGGTATGAAGTTCCCCGAACGGAAAGCCTGTCACGGGGCGCCACCATGTATGATTGACGATCGTCTTCAGTCGCGGATTTTCTGGACGCAGCTGTCGTCGCACGCGCTCGGCTGCACGTCACCTCCATTCTCCATTCCACTTTCGTCCACCCATCCTCTGTATTGCAATCATGGACGACGAGCTTTACGACGAGTTTGGCAATTTCATTGGGGAAGAAGAGCAGCTCCATGACGACGAGTTGGAACAAGATGCGAATGGCGCGCAACATGCCGCCTACCTCCAAGAAGATGAAGATGAGCCACAATCAGGACAAGACTTGATGGAGGTGGACGATAATGGCCCCTCGAATGCGGTCGTTCTCCACGAAGACAAACAATATTATCCTTCGGCCAACCAAGTCTACGGCGACGACGTCGACACGCTAGTGCAGCAAGAAGACGCGCAGACGCTTGCAGAGCCCATTATCGCGCCTGTAAAGCAAAGGAAGTTCACCATACAAGAGGAAGAGCTGCCAGATGTGACCTTTTCAAGAGAGTATCTCACAGACATGATGAATTTTCCCGAACACGGAAGAAACATCTCCGTTGTTGGCCACTGGGGTCATGGCAAGACAGCCTTTGTTGATATGCTAGTCGCTCAAACACACGACCTCAGCAAGAAGCTAGACAAGAAGGTTGGCAAGTCGCGCGATGCACAATTACGTTACACAGATACCCAGATTCTCGAACGTGAACGTGGCCTATCCACAAAATCATGTCCTATGAGCTTTCTCCTAGCAGGAACATCTGGCAAATCACACCTGATAAACCTCATAGACACGCCCGGCCATGTCAATTTCTTCGACGAAGTGGCTTGTTCTATGCGTCTCTCAGACGGTATCATTCTGGTTGTTGATGTGGTCGAGGGCGTCCAAGTCGGTGCCGAAGAGATAATCAGACACGCGGTCCTTGAGGACCTTCCCCTGACCCTGGTGGTGAACAAAATGGACCGGCTGATCCTGGAGCTCAAAATACCACCAAACGATGCATACTTCAAGTTGAAATACGTCATTGAAGAGGTCAACACCATGATTGAAAACGCCATGCCTGGACATGGTGAGAAGCGGCGGGTCAGCCCCGAAAAGGGCAACGTTGCGTTCGCTTCCACATCCATGGGTTGGATATTCACATTACAGTCCTTCGCCAAGATGTATGAAAGCAGTTACCCAGGCGTCAAGTCTGATGAATTCGCAAAGCGTCTCTGGGGCGACATTTTCTTCAACCCTTCTACAAGAAAATTCACACGCCGTATGAAGGAGCCGGACGCCAAGCGAGCCTTTGTAACATTTGTCATGGAGCCCATTTACAAGCTGTATTCGCACACACTCAGTCAGACCCCGCAGGACCTCAAGCCTCTGCTGGAGTCGCTTGGAATTAAGCTGAAGCCAATGCAGCTACGGGGCAACGCCAAGGACTTGCTTAAGCTCGTGTGCGACCAGTTCTTTGGCGGTTGCGAAAGTCTTGTCGACATGGTGATTGACAACATACCCTCCCCGTTGGAAGGTTCACGGCGCTTGCTGGAGAAGTACTACACCGGCCCATTGGACAGTGAGGTGGCAGAGTCGATTCGAAAATGTGACCAAGATGGCCCTCTTGTGATTCATAGCACAAAACTCTTCAACACGCCCAACGGGAGCTCGTTCTATACCTTTGGCAGGGTCATGAGCGGAACCGCAACACCAGGACATCAGGTGAGAGTCCTTGGAGAAGGCTACAGCGTCGACAATGAGGAGGACATGGTCGAAGCGACGATTGAAGAAACGTGCATTGCGCAAGGCCCATACAAGCTTCAGACCAGCGGCGTGCCTGCGGGCAACTGGGTACTACTTTCTGGTGTCGACAATTCCATCACAAAGACCGCGACGCTAGTTGAGTCCAGGCAAAAGGCCAAAGAAGAGGCCTACATTTTCCAGCCCATACGGCACTTTACCGAGTCGGTGTTCAAGGTGGCAGTAGAACCTCTGAATCCGTCGGAGCTGCCGAAGATGCTCGAAGGTCTACGCAAGGTCAACAAGTCGTATCCCTTGATTCAGACAAAGGTGGAGGAATCTGGCGAACATGTGATCCTTGGCACGGGCGAGCTGTACATGGACTGTGTCATGCACGACCTGCGCAAAATGTACGCAGAGATTGAGATCAAAGTCAGCGATCCGGTGACTCGGTTCTGCGAGACGTGCTACGAGACGTCATACGTAAAGTGTTTTGCGACAACACCAAACCAGAAGAACAAGATTGCGATGATTGCCGAGCCGCTGGACGAGGGCATCGCCGAAGACATTGAGGCGGGGCGGGTCAACATCAAAGACCCTGTGAAAGTGGTTGGCAAATTCTTCGAAGAGAGATATGGATATGACTTGCTCGCGTCGCGAAACATCTGGGCATTTGGTCCTGACGACATGGGACCAAACATTCTGCAAAACGACACGCTACCGTCAGACGTGGACCAGAAGACGTTGAGATCGATACGAGACTCGCTGAGACAGGGCTTCACCTGGGCTACTCGAGAAGGGCCACTCTGCGAAGAGCCGATTCGCAACACGAAATTCAGGATCACGGACGTTGTTCTGGCGGAGCAAGCCATTGCTCGGGGCGGCGGGCAGATTATTCCGACGGCGCGAAGAGCATGCTACTCGTCGATATTACTGGCCAGCCCCAGATTGATGGAGCCAGTGTACGGCATTAGCATGTTCGGGCCTCGTGACAGTGTGTCGAAGCTGTACAATCTGCTCAGTCGGCGGCGCGGACATGTGATTACGGAGAACCCAGTGCCTGGAAGTCCCATGTACCGTGTCAACGGTCTAATTCCGGTCATCGACTCGTTTGGGTTTGAGACGGACCTGCGCATGGAATGCAAAGGAAAAGCGACAGTAAATTTAGTTTTCGACAAATGGCAGGTCGTGCCTGGCGATCCTCTGGACAGGACAGTCAACGTGCGCAAATTGGAGGCAGCCAGCCCGATGGAGTTGGCACGCGATTTCGTAACCAAGACACGGAGGAGGAAGGGCCTGAAGGAAGATGTGGGAGTGGCGCGATACTTGGAAGGGGACGTGGTGGCCAAACTGCGCGAGACCGGGATTCTGGACGGATGAAGGTGGGCCGTCGTAAAGCTTGGCTTGAAGAAGGTCCCAGGTGGAGACACCAGGACAGGGAGGGAGGGAAGCGCCCGCAGGTGGGCCCGCTCAGCGAACTGCACACGACCGCAGTGTGGGTACACACATGGTACTGCCAAAGCCAGGAGGCTCCAAAGCGGTCTTGTTTGCGAGACTGCACTCGCACTACATACATACCTAGCACCAGCACGAGCACGAGCAGACCCAAAGCAGAGAAGAGCGACCAGATCAAGCTACCGGCCAGCGTTGCATGCAGGGCCTTCAGCTTCTCCTGAAAGTGTGACTGCTATCGCTCTGTTGGGGGCTAACCGCCCATCAGACCAGCCAACAGGGGGACGCGCGCCTGGAGACGCGCGATTGCATGTGGAGCAGCAGCAGCAGCAGCGTCATCTGCTGCTTCAGGCTCTGTCCGGACTATGGAATGTCATGCGTGTTGAATACAGTCAGCGTGCCAGCAAACAATGGTTCCACCGCAACGCCCACCTCGCCCCTGCTGACGCTCGCTGGCAGCTCCAGCAGAGCAAAAACCAGGCGAAACAGTAACGCAGGCCGTTTCCGCGCGCTCGCTCAAGGCTGAGACACCTGTGGCGAGGAGCGTCATGCACATCATCTGCTAGACTAGCGGCCTCAGAGTGCCGGCTGCGCGTGTATGCAGCTGCTCATTGGCGCATCGCCCTAGACGCCGGTGTATCAGCCCTTAGCCTCTGACTGCCATCCTTTGCCAGTGCATCAACCAGGAGAGTAAATATGCCGCTTCCCTCCCTGCTCCACCTCCTCCTCCTCCCCCCGACTCCATGCTGTAACACTGTCGCTACTCATTCCCTTTTGCTTTCATATTCCTTCGTCGTTCGCCTCGCAGTGCTCTAGCTAGCACGTTACATTCATTCACCACACTCACTCGCTTTCCCCCTCACACGGTTCTCTAGACGAGACCAACCACAGCATCCGCGATGCAGCAAAAACTCACTCTAGCCCTTGCGGCCCTCTCTGCCCTCGTCCAAACAAGCGTAGCCGGCTACGCTTTGCAAGACGACTACTCCTCTGACAAATTCTTCTCCATGTTCAACTTCTTCACTGACGCCGGTCTGTTACCCCCGTGCTGATCGCTCGTGTCGATCAAACGTTTCTTCTCAAGAGCCTCCCCCCACTGACTGATACCAAGATCCAACTCACGGAACAGTCCAATATGTCTCGCAGTCTGAAGCCGAGTCTTCGGGACTTGCAAAGAACTTGGGCGATTCCATTTACATGGGCGTCGACAACTCCTCGATTGCTGACGGCGGTCGCAAATCTGTTCGGATAACATCCAACAAGGCCTACAACACAGGTCTGGTGGTGCTAGATGTTGCTCACATGCCCGAAGGTTGCGGCACTTGGCCAGCCTTCTGGATGACTGGTCCAAACTGGCCCGCTTCTGGCGAGATTGACATTATCGAAGGTGTCAATGACCAGAGCTCCAACAGCATGACACTCCACACCAGCTCCGGCTGCTCCATCTCCAAGGCCCCCATGACTGGTCAAATCATGACTTCAAACTGCGATGTCAAGGCTGCTGGCCAGTCCGACAACCAAGGCTGCGGTGTTACCGCGGGATCGGCTGCGTCAACTACCTACGGCGCAGGCTTCAACTCGATTGACGGTGGTGTCTACGCAACCGAATGGACAGGCGACGCTATCAAGATTTGGTTCTTTCCCAGAAACTCCATCCCGTCCGATGCGCTCGGCTCGAATCCAAACCCAGATGCATGGGGGATGCCAATCGCCATGTTCCAGGGCGACTGCCCTATGGACTCGCACTTCAAGGATCTCAACATTGTCTTCGACACGACCTTTTGCGGCGACTGGGCCGGCAACACCTGGTCTCAGTCGGGCACTTGCTCATCCAAGGCCTCGTCTTGTGAGGACTACGTCAAGAACAATCCGTCTGCCTTTTCGAATGCATACTGGGATGTCAAGAGTCTAAAGGTCTACTCCACCGATGGCTCTGCCTTGTCAGGCTCTGGCTCTTCCTACGCGCCTTCATCCCCCGTCGCACAGCCACCCGTCGTCTCCGTGACCGCCGCCGTCTCCCTTGGCCTCAATCTTCCACTGCCACCCGCCACATCGACGCCCGCTCCCCTTCCCGTCCCACTCTCAGAAGTCGCTGCGCCTCCCGCATCGTCCGCAGCTCCCAACATTGTGCAAATGTCCGAAGTCGAAGCTGCTGCTGCCGCTCCAACGCCAACATCGCAGGACGCACCCGCACAAGTCGTCACAACAGTCGTCACCCAGACTGCCGCTGCCGCGCCAGCAGCAGAAGCACAAGCCGACCAGCCCCAGGCAGTCGTCATACCGCAGAATGGCGGGCCTCTAGTCGAAGCACCGGTCAACAACACCCCCCAGCCTGCAGAGGGTGAGCTGGACATGAGCTACTTCCACCACCCTGGCAGCAAGGCGAAGAGACATTTACACCGTCATGCATTTGCGCATGCGAGAAGAAACTTGAAACTTTGATTCAGTCATTTCCTCTGAATTTCATCTTTTCGGGCTTCTTTCTTCGGTCGTCTTTTCATCGCCTTTTTACGCTGCGGGGGGGCTGTCATGTTTTTGGTTTTGAGCTTCGCTTCGCTTTTACTTTTCACTTCTGTGTACTTGTGGTCTTTATTGGCCTTTGTTACTTTTTTCCAACGTTGGGACACTTGTTTTAGCCATCCCATCACGGGTTGCGCGACGATGATTGGGAGGCAAGAGGATTTTCATCTAGGTACCTACACGACCCAAGTACCTTGGGTACGATGAAGCGTACCTAGGAAGAAGCGCAGACACAAGGAAGGTGAAGGAAGAAAGGGGACAGACAAACAAACAATCATTCCCATACGATACGACTTTATGACTACCTACCCATAGGCTGCAAAATTTTTGTATAGAATACCCCATGCATCTGCATTTGCTTCACTTGTGCTTTTCGCCTTCTTCTTGTCTCTTCATTGGGAATTCACTCGGCATGTTTATTATATAGGTACTCGTGCAACATATTATGGATGTCAGAAGCCGTCCGTACGATTGAATCATTGAACACCGGCTCAGAGGTTAGTTGCCCAAACGGCAAAGTACAAGCTCCACCCGTCACTGTATCAACCCGTAATTTACCCTGCATGGATCTCATCTCTCCTTTGCTCCAATAAGTCAATCACAAGTCTATCTATGTACAAGCTGTACTGAAGACGAAGATGCACTCCCTGTACGACATTGTGCGATCCAAATTACGATATTCAAAGTTTTTAAGCGTACCCATCTACAGCGAGTAGGTAGAGGTAGTTAGTATGGGACCGTCCGCGCGCCGACCCTACGGGGTAGTTATGAAAGAGTAGGTAGGTATCTATATTCATATAACTTATAAGTGCTGCGGCTAGCCGGACGAATCGATGTATCAGACAGAGAAAGCCACCCTAGGCAATTTACCCAGACTCCTCAAGAGCAGCGTGCTCTCTTCTCTCCTCATCCTGTCCAGCGACCTCTGCAATTCTGGGCTTGCAAGGCTCCAAGCTTCGCTCTTCTAGTCGCTAGACCAAGACCACAACACCCCAGCAACGACCTTGCGCTTAGGCGGCTTCTCAACCTTTACGTCTGCCTGGAAACTCAGCCCGCCTTCGGACGGAAGATCGTATTCAATGTCCAGAAAGTGATAATTATCCCTCAAGCCTGGCTGGAACGTGTGCGTCTCGACCAGATCCTTGATCGTAAGCGAGTTGTTGCCATGGCCAGATCTTAGAGTCATGTGAGACGTCACGTCTCGCGTACTGCCCTGCAGGTACATGACAGAGAACATCTTCGAACTGTTCCGCGGTGGCGTAACAGGCGACGAGAGAAACTCCTCCTCGTACCAGTAGCTTTCAGGCAGCGTATCTCTGCCTTCTAATATCTTCACCTCTTCCTCCGTCTTGTCAATGCAGATGATTGTTCGGTGGATCCTCTTCCTCTTGGCGCCGGCGGCCGTCATGTTGGGGACCATCCTGCGAGTAGCGGTGTCGATTGTTATACACATCTCATCCGGATCACAAGGAAACAAGACTTCCAAGTCTGAAATACGGCGACTTCGAACATTACAAAACATCTTCCACGTCGTTGGAGTATCACATACGACTTCCTCCGAATTGTCATGACGGGTGTAAGTGGGCAATTTACGCTGTTGACACCTCATGTCCAGATTTGGGTACCGGGCACCTGGTAGGTCGCCCGCCGGCACCCGCTTCTGTAGCCGCTTCACATCCGTTATAGCTGTGTGATGATCTGAGCTACGGGTGAGGCTGGTGACAATCGGAGAGCTCAATATGCTAAACACAAGCAATTTGAGCAGCATTCCGGCTCGACAGTCGCGCAAAGGGTCGGCACTTCTGAGTGCGGCGATGGGCACCTGTGAGCCATTGACAGATGTCGCCCGGGGTGTAAAGACAATTTTGTACTCCTAGAGTGACAGCGCACTCGAGACAGTCCTTTGTGAAAATACATGCAGCGCATGGGGTAGCCACGGTAGCCACGAACCCCTGCGAGCGTATACTTCGTCAGGTACTGGGGATGTCCATGAAAGCTGTTATCCGATCCTGCACTGGAAGGGGAAGTGTACATGAATATGTCAATGTACATACGCAGCATACGGTCCACGATCTGATCGTACTCAAGACCTCCTGGTGGGACGGTGTGGAGTCTGACTGCTGCGTACACAATCCGCTGCGGGGTGCGAACGGAGACTAGACTGGGGCACATGAAGTCGTCATGCTCCTCTACAGTCCCAGGATCACGCTGATGTACAGGTTCTAGATAGTCCTCAGGAGGGAATTTCTTGATAGGAACATGGGTCAGATTCACATTGGAAACGTCCAGGACCTGCACGTAAAATGCCCTTCGGATCCAGGGTTGCGAAAGTATAGTCTGATCATTTACTTTGAATGTCATGGAAAGTCAGTCAGTCAGGGGAATTACCTGCTTTTAACACAAATGTGTGCTGTAGCGGCAATTGAAACGGTCTGATTTGGAAGGAGAGCCCCTTCCGTCTGCCAGAGCGGACAGGCCAAGTCCGCAGGGACGCCACTGCAGTGTCGTGGAGTACGTACGGTCGCTATAGCTCGTCCTTTTCCTTTGCGACCTCTTTGTCGGCTTCGAACATGCGTTTCTTAGGATTGCGAGGTTCTTTTGTCTCATCCCTCTCCCTCAACGGCTGCTGATCGCCGCGGCGGACTTGATCGCCTCCGCTTTCAGCGTTCGCATGCTGTTGTCTTGACTGATCATCCGTGCTAGCTCCGTCAGTAGGTGAGGATGTTGCCTCAACGGCCTCTGCTACCATGCTTCCAACTTCCTCACTGAGACTACTAGGATCACCATGATATAAGCCACCTGGCTGGACAGATGCCTGTGGTGCGTCCGTGCCCTGCATCACGACGCGGGTAGCGGAATATTGCCCATTAGCTGTCAAGCTGCTCATAGCTCGCCCAACCTCACTTGCTGCTGCGTCACGATTGACGAGTCCTGTAGCGGCACCACCGAAAAACCACATCACTCTCAAGAGATTGCGTGCTGGGAGCCATACGAGCCACCACATGGGTCCGTAGAGCAATCGGCGGAACACTAGCCAAGCCAGAGTAGCCAGCAAAACGTACATGGCCGTCTGCAGATACCACGTATCGCTCTTATTGCTCCGCATCAGCGTTGTCACGAGCCCTCTACTGGCTTTGAGCATATCATTCAGGTTGCCATAACGGTCGTTCAGTTCCTCAAGTGCCTTGTTAGAGGCGTCCAAAGTCTCTTGCGCAAAGCGCGATCGTGAGAGCTCCGAGGTGAGCAAAGCATGTGTGCGACGTAGGGAAGCTGTGACATCAGAGGTGGCGGTGAGTAATAAATCTTGTTGCGTAGCTTGCGGATCTCGTTTCTCACGCCTCCGGCCAGCGAACAAAGAAGTTGACATTTGTGAGAAAGACTGTTCCGGCTGAGGCGTTCCCTGGTCTGTCGATTTGTCCGATGCATACTTGATGCTAGCTGCTTGTAGCTCTCGGAGATAGTCTTCCTTTTGTTTGCGTGCAGCAGCTTCTCGATTGCGCTTGGCAGAGAGCTGGGCATGTCTGAAGCGTGCTCGCGCAGCATTGCTATCTTCATCGAGGTTGGTGAGGGTGGTATGCAAGCGAGCCATGGATGCCAGGTAGTCGGGGCTTGGTCGGCGAGGAGCAGGGAGATCAGATACGTCGAGATGAAGGACAGCGATGTCGTCTGCTAGCAGCTTCAGAGATTCGTGGATATCAGCCGCCAGTTCCTCGGGCGTCTCCTCTTCATCGTTTGCGGATGGGAGTTTCGAAAGACGGGCGACATGACCAAGTGTTTGCTTGATGGTGTCTTGCAGAGCAATTGCTCGCGCGAGTAGAGTTTGCGGTGTCATTGTCGCCATATTGCCGGCTCGATGCGGGGAACAAAATGGGAATTGGGAGAATCAAGGACGGGCAGACATCAGGTAAGCAGCGTAGTTCAGATGAGTACAGACAGTAGGCTTGCACGGCGTGGCAGACGCCGCGGTTTGATGTTCGAGGGGTTCCTCCTGGGCGTCTACGTTAAGCTACAAGAGGTAGGCGGTCTCAGCCCTAAAAGTCACATGAAAGGCATGTGAGCATCGGCATGACTGGTCTGAACGTTGACGCAGCACTGATGCCTGCGCGTGGAGCTAGCGAATCAGTCGATCAGGAGACTGCAGTAAGGACTGCGTCTACCCTTGCAACAGTGATGGAAAACGCACGTGTGGACGCCTGAGAAGCTGGTGGATTCAATATGTAGGTACAAGCAGTACGCTTCTTCTTTGGGTGAATGCTCGCGAACGTGCATGAGGATCGGCGTTACTCAGTCCATCGACACAAAACTTTCAACCACGGATCTCAAGGTCGGTCACGTTGCTCACTTCATGCTCTGTGAAGTGCCGTTACCAGTTCCATGGCCCGTGATGGTCGTTGATGCATGCGATGGAAGGCCGTCGACGCCGGAAGAGTCGAATTTTGCCAAGGCTGCGGTCCGTGAGCATGGTCTGTGCGCGTCTGAGAAATCGCTTATAAGCTCGCCCTCCCCTCCCAGTTTTTCTCTTTTCTCTTCAGCTCTCTTTGCCTTTGTAAGTGCAACCACAAGGTTGCTGCTCCAGTCTTGAGAGAACATCGATACTAATACGATCACTACAGTGGCTTAGATCAAGTGTAGTATCTGTTCTTTTCAGCTTGATCGCTGAAACGTGACTACGGTCACATTTACGATCAATCCATTTTTTGGACCTCGTCGGCGTCCACTGGGCTTGCTCATGGCGCCGGCACAGTGTCGCCTGTACTGAACTATCGCAGGCCGACGCGAACCTCCTTTTCATTGAAAGGCCATGCTTGCGAGCTGGTCCTCAACGAAGACTTGGTGCTTTGATTGTGCGCGTCTTGGAGCTTATCTTGGGAAAGCGTCTAGACGTGGTGCGGGCCTTGTTTGGGTGTGGTTCACACAGCTGCACCGCGCAGTCCGCGCTGGCAGTATTGCTCCACTACACGCTCACATGGAGACGCTTTTGCAGGCACTGCGCTCGCTCATGAAGGCTAGTGTCGACGGCGACAGGACAGTGCGAAGGAGCGGTATCAATTCTATCTGGCTGTTCCTTGACTGCTGTTGCTGTCCAAACGCAACCAAGAATCGTGCCGATCCACAGCCAATTGACCATTGGAGGAGCCCTGTTTCCTGACTGCTAGAGGTGCGTTCCATAGATGAAGCTCGATACCAATCTAGCCATTGAAACTCTGCTTGCTCTTCGCATGCACACTTCAAGCCTCAAAGTGCCCTAAGATGCTCAACGTGTCATTCGATCCTCCTGCATGCAGAGTCAGCAGCCCACACGGCGCTCGCCTTTTGCAAAGCTCCAGAGCTCCAACCTCACCTCGATATCACTAGCATCCGCACCCGCAGCGCTCGACACGTCTACCTCACCCTTTGTGCGCCGCGCAATAGCCCTTCTCTCTAGAAACGATGAATAGATAACATAGGACAACCTTAGAGCATCCCATAATGTCTACTCCTCATCCCCAAACCCCCCTCACGCCCTCTGCACCACCGCCTGCGCCCACAATTTCGACAGCGCACGACCTAGCCTCCCTCGATGCCGCCCTCGCACTGCTACACACCCGCGAAAGATCCCTCACCGATGCCCTCGATGCCCACCTCACCCGCGCACAGCAGACCCACCGCGCCCTCCAGCGCCTAGACCTTACCCGCGCCCGCCTCTCCAAACTCTCAACTTCCACCCGCGCACTCGCTACGGGGCCCCTCTCGACCGCAGCCCGCACAGCATCGACAATCTCCACCGCCGTCGAAAAACTCGACACAGAGCAGTCTCGCGTGCGCGCCACCCTCTCCGTCGTCGAACAAGTAGCCACACTCAAGACATGTGTTCTCGGCGTCACGGGCAACATGGGCGCCCCGCAGGACTGGGAATCAGCCGCCAGCTACCTCGAACGCGCCCGCCAGATCCCAGCCGAAGTCATCGAGAGCGGGTTTGCAGAGCAAGTCGTCCCCACTGCCGAGGTGCCTGATCCGCCGCGCGTGACGCTCGATAATGCGTCTGAGAGTCTGTGTGGGCTGTTTCTGACGCATTTCGAGCGCGCGGCAGAGGCAGGCGACGGAGCGACGATTACGCGGTTCTTCAAGATGTTCCCGCAGATTGGACGCGCAGAGGCCGGGCTGAAAGCTTATGCACGATATGTCTGTTCTGGGGTCGCAACGCGCGCACGGCAGAAGATGAGCGGAGGCATGGGTAGCAAGCATGGGCATTTCTACGTCTCTGCGCTAACGGGTCTATTTGAGCACATTGCGCAGGTGGTCGATGGCCACGCTGGGCTTGTCGAACGGCACTATGGCAAGGGGACGATGAGGAGCGTCATGGCGAGATTGCATGCTGAGATTGCTGATGTGCAAGGCGGGATTGTCCTGGATACATGGAGCGAAGAGAGGGGCGTAGAGAGGAAGTTGACAGAAGTTAAGAGCTATGCCTTTACCTTTCTGGTACAGAGTTTCCTTGCGCCCGCGCGTGGGGTCAGCGGACCTGGGAGAACGGCGAGCCCAGCACCTGGCGCAAAGAGGTCCACGGACGATGCAGCCGAGGACGGCATTGAAATGAGAGAAGTTGATGCACTCCTGAGCGAGATTGCTGGCATGATGGGCCACTGGGGCCTCTATCTGCGGTTCATCAGCTCGAGAGCAATGGTTCGTAACAGCACCTTCACCTCCCCATCAGAACATCCTGAACTGACTTTGAAGAAGGAGGCACAACAAGACGAAGATGCAGATGATGAGATTGAGCTGCATACGCCAGACTTCCTCGAGGAGAGCAATCTACCCAAAAAGATAAGCAAAGTGCTCATGGAACCTTTCGGCCACTTTGCAACCTTTTTCCTGCGACGGTCGGTGGAAAAGGCGTTCCAGCTGGAAGAATTTCCTTCAGGTCTTACTCTAAACCCGAACAAGCACATTGAAGCAGACCCGCCGTATGTCACGTCCGCAGTCGACGACGTTATGTACATTGTCAGCCAACTAGTTCAACGATCGCTGGCAACTTCTTCTGGATCGCTCATGACCAGTGTAACAGCAACAATCAGCCGTGTACTCGGCTCTGATTTTATCGGTATGATACAGCGAAAGATGAGAGACGAGTGCTACCCCAAAGCAGCGGTGCAAGGGGCAATGCCACCAGAAGACAAGATCATAGCTTTCCTCGTGCTGATCAACAACCTCGACATCGCTACCGAGTATATCCGACGCATTATACATCAGCAACTCGATGTCCAATCTTCCTCGGCCTCCAACGGCCATCATTCTTCCCAACGACCTCTCGAGGAGCTCTTCCCAATGGGTCGTGAGGCTCTATCTGTGCGTCAAGCGCTACGAAACTTGGAGACGACGTTTGCGACAAAAGCCACAGAACTTCAGACGGATGGTATCGCAGTTGCGTTTGCGCAGGTCATGAAGCCGAGACTTCGACCTTTGCTCAGCGAAATCTTCAAGGAGATCGACACAGCCGCCATGGGTGACGGTCCTTCAAAAAGAACAGACAACGGCTATGATGTCGAAGATGATCTGGGAGTAACTTCCATCAAGACTCGTTTCCAGACTGGCTGGGACAATGTCATCAGACCTATGAAGAATATCTTGACAGATAGAAGCGGCGAGAAGTTAATGGCAACGGCAACTGCGTACGTGAGCAATCTGCTCGAGAAGCGTATCTGGAGCTATCAAGGGCGTGTCAGTGAACTTGGCTCTTTGGAACTGGAGAAGCATGTCTCTGATATTGCCAATGCTGCCGTTAAAGGCGCAAACTTCAAGTTGCGCGAAACTTTCAACCGTTGCTTCCAGATTGTCACCATCATGACGATGGAGGACGAGGAATGGGAGGAGATTAAGAGCCGGCCGGAGGAAGCTGACAATGACTGGGTATTGAATGAGGACGATCGCCTCCGCGCGAGGAGTATGCTGCGGATATAGCAGTCTAGAGTCTTAGACAGTCAAAATAAAACTATACGAACCTGTCATCGCGGATGTTTGCGCTGCACTTCCTGACAGGGCAATGCAGAGTGACCAGTGGAGACCGTGTCCTCTGCTCGTAGACCAAGAGGGTAGAGCGAGAGACGGGGCATCTGGTCATAAATTTCCTTTCGTAGAGCCAGAGACATTGCCATTCCGATCCTGCTTTGCTGTCTCGTCGCCATAAATTGGGACCTCGTTCGTGTGAGATGCCTTGGACGCGGGGGTGTTGTCTTTGTTGCCTAGAGGCTCCCGCGGTGCATCTTTGGTGTAATCTCCAGCTTTGCTAGGCGTTGATGGTTGTGACGACGAAGCATCCATGGAGGGTGTTTGGTCGGGCGCTGGTCCTGTCTCATATTTAGTTGAATGAACCCACAGCAATAGGAGAAAGGCAGCTGACCATCCTCAGTAGTCGCCACATCCTCGCGCATCTTCTCCTTCAAATGAGCACTACGGTGAACATGATCCTCACTGATCTTGACTTGCTTATCAATTTCTTCAGCCAATTTGTTGACCTCGGCGTCGACGTCGCGGCGGCCATCCTTGGCGACGGGCATCTCTCCTCTAGGAGGAAAGCGGGACGACACCTCCATGTGGAGAGCCTTCAGCTCTTCGAGCCACCCACACGCCTCAGCCAGCTCCTTAACACGAGTATCGCAGTCACCGAGCAACAGCACGTCGTCAGGTCTGCTTCCAATACTGCCAGCTTCTTCGAGATTGATCAGTACCCTTGGCGTCTCCTCTCTCGCCGTCTCAGGCAGCGAATTAAAGGGGCCGACCTGCAGACTTGTGCCCATGACAATGACCATATCGGCAGTGCGCACGAGCCCATTCTTCTCGAAAAAGCGCCGTGGAAGTGCTTCGCCGAAGAAGGTGATGTCTGGCTTCACAAAGCCGCCATTGCAGGCCATGCAGATTGGCACAGACCCCTCGGCGACATGTTGCATAATAAGGTCTTTGGGGTAGGGCTTCTTGCACTCGATACAGGATTGATCTGCGAAACTTCCATGAGCCTCGACAATCTTGTCGCCTGGTAAGCCGGCTTCACGATCAAGGCATTCAATGTTTTGTGTAAAGTGCATGAGTAGCTTCTCCTTGCGGTGGAGCAAAACGATGAAGCAATGGGTGATGGTCGGACAGATGCTGCCAGGATATAGTTCCTTGGCCAGCGTATAAAAGGCCTCGGGCTTGTTGCGAAAGTAGGAAATGTCGAAGATTGCTTCGGGAAAGGGCAGACCAATGTCTGCGAGCTTGGAATAGAGGCCTGTCCCAGGAGTACGAAAATCAGGGATGCCAGCTGAGGTGCTGATGCCAGCGCCTGTCAGAACAGTGACCTTCTTGCATCTTGGAGAGCTGAGATAGCTGGCGACAGAGGGGAGATTGCGCGCCTTGAGGGTGGTGCTTGGAATCGAAGGATCGATTGGGCTGCTACCTTCTTGTCCCATTACCCTTTGATGACGGAGGTTTGTTAGTCGTGTATGCACGTGCCGTTATGGGGCTCGCTTACTTTCGGATGAACCTGGCTAAACGAGAGACAATGCGCTGCGATCTGAAACCTGGGAACGGGATGATGACGGATGAAAGACGATGAATATGCAGACTTGGACGAGCTTATAAGTTACGCGACCAACAGAGACTGACTCGAGATGCAGGTACAAGGCGCGGAAAGGTGGTGGTGGTGGAGGCGTGTGGCAGCTGCTCGACATGATGATGATAATTACTGTATACAGCTAAGTTGCCTCGTGGGATCCGAGCACGTGACGAGGCGGATGTATCAACTGTCAAACGCGCCGCAGGCCTGGACATAACTTACAAAATTTCCTCAAGTATGCAACGGACACGGCGGATTGGCAGCACACACCCGTAGAGTCATCCCAGGTTGGCAGTTTACCTTTAGTCATATATTTTAACGTAGACCGCCAGCGACGGGCTTCAACAGCAATTCGTGCCATGATAGAGCCCTTGGCATTGTTGTAAAGACAGCAACACGCGCCCTCCGGCTGGTCCGATATCGCCATCATCGCAACGAGAAGCTTTATGTATTCAATGTTCACTTGAGAGTAGAGTCTCAGCAAGATTTGGAATGTGAAGGCCCGTATGGCGAAGTACGCCTGGGCCCTTGTGCGTCGTGCTGGTGTCCTTTCCCCATTGTGTCCGGTATTAAGCTTTTGAGGCGCTTGGTCATTCGTCGTGGAAAGCAATAGCATGAGAAGTACCCAGCATGATCTCCATCTTATATGGTATCGACGAAGGCAACTTGCCTTGACCTCTGAGCGGTTCAGTGGTCACGACCTCCGGACGTCAAGGTTGAGCATCCGATCGACACACGCTTGGCCTTATGCGGCTCTACTGAAGTTCGCGACCTCTGTGCATTGTTGAACATCAACTTCGACGATCTTGAGCGGCTAGTCGAAAGGTCGCGACCTCCGAATACAAGACAGCTAGTCTTGTCACATTCAATCCTAATGAGTATAGATGAAAATCGCGACTTCCAGACGTCGCGTCTTGATCTGATCCGTTTGTGACCTCAAGCAGCTCCCTCGAAGGTCGCGACCTCCGATTGTCAAACATCACCTTTGACTCGCCCTCAAACTTGATCAGTCTAGACAAAGGTCGCGGCCTCCAAACGGCAAACACTGAAGCCCAATTGCATATTGATCCCGATCAGCTTAGACGAAAGGTTGCGACCTCCAGGCGATTGCAACGTTTACTCGACATACAGTGTCACATGATCATCCTTCATCTTTGCAACCATATCACCTCCCTGAGGACTAGGTAGACTCTCAATCCAAGGCGATTGTTCTTTCACGTATTTCCCTTTCGCCGATAGCCCGACCTCTTGGCTCTCGTTCGCAGCACCCGGCTTTTCCTTGCCAAACTTACTTTCTCACGTTCCACTTCTCACTACAACCACCACCACCACCACCAAAAATAAAAATGTCACGCACCAACAATCCAAACGACGTGACCGCCCTGGGCTGGCGTGTAGCCCTCCCCACCACGACCACCAACAAGTCCGCGCCCTCCCTGCGCCAGAAGTCGCTCGGCTTCGACGAGAACCAGGAGGGAGAGCGCGACACCGACGACGAAGTCTGGAACCCGGCGAAGCGTAAAAAAATCGAAGAAGGTAAGCGCGCCGAGAAAGAGAGAGTCCGCAAAGCAGAGGAAGAGCAGTACCTCAAGGACAAGGCTGCGGGCGTGGTCTACAGCACCCGCCCCGGTCCATTAAAATGGCGACAAGCACTTACACATTATGTCATTCTAGAGCCTCCACGCAGCGACGACGACGACGACGAAGACGACGACGAGGACTATATGAAGATGAAGATTCCCAGTGCTCCTAAGACGCAGGAAACGTCTGCAGAGCGCGTCCGGCGGGTCCGCTCGGAGCGCAGACGCCGTGCTCATCCCCCGCCCCGAGCCATGGCAGAGGCAGAAGCCGCGGTGAAGCGTGAGCGCGCCATGGGTACCGCGCTCGATAGCAGCAACAAGGGCTTCCGTATGCTCAGTGCCATGGGGTACAAAGGCGGAGCGCTGGGACCCGAACCATCCTATGATTCACTAGGTTCAATCCGCAAGCACCTGCTAAGTACCGCGCGTACGCACGATGAGCCCAATTCTTTCAACTACGCCAACGCAACCGCTGGTATCGGCGCTGCACGCGATGATGAAGCTGACTTCGAGGAATACAGCCCCAACGCTGATTCCGACATGGATCGGCAGACTAACATGACTGTGGACGGAGATGCTAACGCGAATGATACCAAAGACCCACGGCCACCTGGACTGACGGAACCAATCTCCATTGAGTTCAGGACGGGTAGATCAGGAATCGGACACTCGTACGGTGGGGTTCGTGAGCCGAGCGCCTACGAGATTGAGCGCGAAAAGGAGAAGCAGGATCAGGCGGCCCAGAACACATACAAAAATCGCTTGGCGCTCGAAGCCGAGACCGCACGCCTGGAACGTCTCTTTCACGCAGCGATGAAGACAGCAGAGGATCTCGACCTTGCACTCGAGGAAGCCGAGGAACAGGCAGAAGAAGACAAAGAAAAGAAGGCGAATTTCGTGCGTGCGGAGGCACAGGCGGATTGGAGTGGTAACCCCCCAGGCGCTCGCGGCAGAGGTGCAGATACTAATGCAGTTACCCAAACAGGCACGCCGACAAACCTGCGCCAGCCAAAGAAGCACAAGAAGCTCAAGCTACATGACAAACCCCTCGACCAAATCAACCTCCTCTACCGCCAACTCATTCATGAACGTCGAGCTCGCGAGACAGAAAAGAAGGAAAGACAGCTTCAACCCCCTGAGAGGTCTCGACACACTTCACTCGCACGCCGAGTCAGACGATGATGACGACACTGGACATGCAGAGCACGAACATCAACATGCGCACGAGCCCTACGGACGTGGAATAGGCATGTACAATCAAGTCATTGACGAACACGACTACATTGAAATCGACGACGAAACCGGCAACGACAGCGAACTAGACCAATTCCTCCGCCTTGATGTCCAAGAGAGACTGAGCGCAATCCTAAACTGGATGCGCAAGGAGAGAACGTACTGCTTCTGGTGCAAAGCACGATACGACAATCCGCAAGATTTGGCTGAGAATTGCCCTGGCGTCACAGAGGCTGATCACGAATAATGAGGACAGAGGCAAGGGTAGTGATGCGAAAGGGTGTTGAGCATTCGGTCGTTGACTCTGGGCAACACAACTTACGACACGTGCCAGTGATGAGACGAGAAGAGACAAGCACGCAAAGGCGCAGCCTGTACAGCGTGCACAGCAAGCTAGAAAGCTAGAAAGCATATAGTTTCTTAGAGTTGAAACGCAAACAACTTAAATCCACAATGTATACCCAGAGCAAAAAGAAAAAGAGTCATGAGCAACGTACCTAGGTAATCTATGCACCCGTACTGTTTGTAGTACCACACACCCACCTGCAAGCAACAAAGCAGTGAATGTAAGTAGGTACATGCAAAAACAGTGTGCCGCTGTGACCATCCGCAAGTATCGTCTAGGAAGGCCCTGTATCTAATAACCACTACAGTGGGGTAAAGTAACCCACGACACGGTCCGCGGCGGAGCGGCAGTATCATCAAAAATGGAAAGAAGGCACTGAAAGGGGGGCACAAGACCACAGACCTGCACCCGCCGATTGGCCGCCATGCTTTCTTCATTTCCAGCCTCTCCAGACAAGAGGTATCCACCTCACCCGACCGATTGTACGGAAACGCAGGTCCCCTTTTCCCGTCCGGCTCCTCCCACCTAGACTGAGTCCTTCCAAGTCCGATCCTTGCATCTTGCCCTGGCTGGGATCTTTGCTTCCGTCTTTGGTTTTCTGCTAGGTCGCCGTGTTCTTGTTTCACATTCTCTTTCGATCCGTACGATTTGACGTCAAATTAAGGCCTGATCGTAGATGCTGTGATAAATGGTTGCACGACTCGCGGAACGGATCGAAAGCAGATGAAGAAATGGAGAACAGGAAGTGCAGGGTGGAAGGTGGAACAGGGCAGAGACAAGTGGAAAGGGCATAGGAAGTGAAGCGGAAGGGGAACACGGAAGCGGAGGCGGAAATGGAAGCGGAAGTGGTACAGGAACAGCAACAGGATCAGGCACTGAGAATTGAAACTACAGGAAGAGCGAGGACATGCACAGAGTATCGAGATGGTAAGGTGCAAAGGAGTTGCAGTCGGAACAATCTTCCATTAGATTTCCACTACAGCGGTACCCGCCAGTAGTAGACGACAAGCACAGCGTAGAACATTTACGGTAAAGTGCAAGTAGTGCACTCAAAATATCAGCCTGCCTTGCGTAGAAGCAGTTGTCAAGACGTTTCGACATTGACCATGGTTGAATGGTGAATTGAAGCGTCCATTGTCGATGCGGTTTGTAGAGAAGTCATCGGCTCTGCAGCACCGGTACATGTCCAAATGCTGGACTTGCAGAGGCTAATCCATGAAGTTTGATGCTTTTGCTTATCCACTTGTTTGGAGAGTTCCACCAAAAATGCTCACATCGCATGTCACTTGGCTCCAGTCGTTATTCGTAGGGTTGCCTTGCAGCTCGTGCTGAGTGTACGCGCAAAGGTCCGTCCTCATCTGAGAGATCAGCATACTCAGGCCCAGGTATTCGGGTCATGCGTTGTGCTTCGTGGGCGTCTTTATCATTTCGGTCGCGTAAATGACTTTGAATGCTGCCTCAACGCATTTCACCCTCGGTACGCTCGCATTCACTTGCGCTACTGTCTGATCATGCTACGTTCTCAGACATTGAGCATCGTCAGCGAATTCAGATGCCCCGATTATTCCACGTGTTTCAAGACCATGCAAATTCGGCAAAAACAAACAGCCTTTTTGCCGTTTCGCCTTAGCGATGAAATGGGGAATGTACTCGGGCAAGCCATGCCGCCACTGCGCAGCACTTGGCAGCCTTGTAGCAGCCTCAAAGCACACATCCGTTGAGAAATGTCAATATTGACGTCCATGTGGTGAATTACAGACCAGATGTGACCGGAAGAAATTCGACATGTCACGCACCTGCACGCGCCGCACGCACGCACACGCACAAGCAGTACGAAGCAAACAGGCCCCCGCACGGGAGTTGCAACGCGCACGTCGGTCACGTGATATTCCAAATCACGATAGAATCTACACGTATTCAGCTAGCCGCCTTTAGGCTGATACTGGTGTTGGAAAAGAGGTAGATATTGGAATGTCTTCACCTAAGGTGTGGGCGCTCCATTTTTTAATAGCTGGGCTGATTCGTATCACCGACAAAATTCTGGCAGTTATGCGGCCCGCTATCAGCAATCCCTTGGACGACGACACCAGCCGCTGCACGTTGACGTGCGTCATGTAATATTCCAAAGAGCTGATTGGGGCGTCTCCAGCGCTGCATCCGCGGAGGTTCGAGGTCCTTGGCTCTCTCAGCTGTTGCGTCGGCAGACCCAGGATTCTGGCGACGTTTGAGACCAAGACTGTACTCTTATTCGACAGATTGGAAGACGCCATGTCAGCGCACCGGCAAGCGCACGAGCAGTAACATAAAGGGCTGAGATCATGATGTGCGGCGCTAGACTCAAGCGTGGACAGGCACGGCAGGCTCGCCGAGGCCGCATCCAGATCAGGCCTGCGCGTGTCCAGGTGAGCTGCAATAGGTATAGATGGAGCAATGCTACATTCCAAATTCATCTCTCCTGCCTGTTACGGCAATGCGCTCGACATCAATCCGATGAAATTTGCGTTAGCAGCAAGGACACCGCTAAGGCCTCAGGACACTTTAGTGGTCTACGCACCAGCTAGGTCGTCGGGCTGCCAAGGGCGCCAGTCTGCTTCGAGATGAGTGTTCTAATTAAGCTCCATGGGTGCGAGAGTGAGCGGGATGGCGCATCGAGGCATGCAGAAATGCAAGTCGTCTCGCGAATCACACGAGGCCTGTTCCGAGGAGAGGCGCAAATTTCGGCGCAGGGACTGTGCATGGTCAGGGTGAAGATTTTTGGTGCTTAGAGTAGGTAGCGCTCTAAGTTTGAGTCTCATTGGCGGCCGTCATCGTGAGCGTCTTCTCCAGAGCAAAGCAGGCAGACCTCGACTGCAACGCTGCGCCGATGTGGACTCGGGACCTTGGGCACAGCATGAGTCGCGCTTGGAGCCAAATGGCGACCTCCAAGGCACATGTTGGGACGATCTTCGCCCAGTGAATGAGCACAGCTGCCAGTAGATGCGGGCATCGAGCGTAGTCCATCTCAACATTCAGAACGCTGTTCCCCACACCGTACCCATACGAGATCAACGTCGCAGGTCTCAAAGTCGGAAGGTTGCTTATCCAATTCGTCAGACCCTGATCCAACGAACGAATGCCCATACCGTACTGCCTGTACCGTCAATCGCCATGGTCGTGCATGAACGTCGTGTGGATGGTGCACGACTCGGTCGACAAGCCCCGACGTTGGTGAGCTACTGTAAGGTGTCAGGCTAATCTAGGCATCTCGACAAGGGTCTTTTGCAAGTATCTGCCACCAAGAATCTTTAACAAGTCGGAGCTCTTGTCTAGCGGACCGGCATTCGTGGATTGGCGCTGAGCACATGAGTCGCTGCGTTAGCGACGACTTGAGCCCTTGACCACCGCCCACACCTGATGATACTGCCTTGCTGCATACACATGGCAATTGCCATCTTCATGGCAATTTCCATCGGCTCACGTAATCGCCGCCAGCCTGGATTCGCGCGCCGGCATTGCGCATTGTCATCAAACGTGTGGGGTGACGTACAGATCCTGCATGCTGCTGCGCTGTGAACCGTGCGTCCAAGCCCGCAGGCTGGCATCCTGGTCGCACGATGCAGGGCGGGCTTCTCCATCCTTGGCCTGGTGGTAGACTTGGAAGGGGGAACCGACCCACGAGGGAATCACTCGTCTCGGCGCACTTTTGACACTTTCCTTCCACTCTCACCATTTGCGTCTGCCCTTAGTAATTGCCGAGGAGAAAAGATTGGTCATCTCACGGTTGTGTCCGCTGCTCCATCTCCCTCAGCAGAGGGTAGAGTGGAATCAACGACATGTCCTCCTCGAGATGCATGCTCGTTACCGCATCAATGCCCATCTTATCCGACGCTGCTTGCGATTCCGCCCCAATCTGTGAAATGGCCTGTGCTGCCGGACCTGGCACCGGATGAGGGAGTAGCCGGCACAGATGGGCGATGCGCCTGCCTAGGCCCTGCCCCAGGGGATACCGTGAAATAAAGGCTCGTAAAACGCGACATGCCGTCAGGAGCGACGCCAGAGTTTCCGGACTTTGCAAATCTGCGCCCGACTGCAGCAACGCGCGGAGACTGATGAAAGCCATGTTCGGGAGCACGGGGAGAGCCATGCCCAGCGGCCACAGCTGCTCGTACGTCTCCAGCAGTTGCGTGACATCCATAGCAGCTGAGCGGGACAGCGACCTGGCCTCCACCGCTTCCGGGCTTGAATCCTCTAGAACAGTCAGGACCCTGTCAAAGATTGTGACAATGGCCGCTCTGGAGTACAAACTAGGCATGTTAGCTGACAATGCCGCCCAAAGGGAATCTTTTCCAGACGCGAAGCAAATGACTCACCGCAGCACAAGAACATGAGGAAGTAACGTGTCATTCGAAGCAATGCAAGCGGGCCATCCCTCAAGCCATCGATGCACATACTCAACCAGCCGTGCTGCACGCTGCCCGACCATCGTCGCCGGCTGCCCGGGCGACAGCTCTTCGAACAGGGTGTGGTTGATTCCGATCACCAGCCGCGCGAATGAACAAAGCTGGGCCCGCACGCATTCAGCGTGCCCCTCGACCGAGGGTGCGTCTTTTGGGTAAGGTGCCCAGACCGTGGCGTCGCATCGTGCTTGGTGAGTGATGGGAGGGGGTGGAGTGAATGTCGACCCGGCCCTGCCTTCTGCCTGAGCCCGCACGCTGCACGAAGTGAGTCAGCATCGTCACCAGGGGGTCGTGGCTCCATGATGTTGGGAATACTGACTTTTCCAGAACAAACACCGACCACGCTGTCAGCTTATGCGCCTGATCAGCACCCTCATCTGAAGGCGATCTTTTCACTATGCTTGAACCGTACAGACCCAAGCCTTGGGCTGCACTCGTCGTCATAGATTGCAGCAGGCGGTCTGCCCATACCTTTCCCATGCAACTCGCGCTATTGGCCGTGTCAGTGACCGCAAATGCCTCGAAACGGGGTTTGGGATGGAGTAAGACAAGCATTGGCATACGGAATCATGTTTGTCTTACTATATTGATAAATGGCAAAGCCCCTGCACAGACGCAAGTCGCGGATGATGTTGGTCGGTAGCGTATATTCGACGCGCTTCTTGGTAGAAACGGTTTCCCATGTGCAAGCGATCTCCCTGCACCGCGTAGGAGGAGATGTCATCCGCAACGAGCAACTTGTCAAGGTCAGTACGCTTCTCTCATCAGAGGGGCATGGTGGGTACTTGCGCATGCGCATGCTAGAATGGAGTTAACTAAGAATGACGAGCAGAATTCAGAATCTTGTTGGGCCAACAAGTCCCTCATAAAGGGTTCCGAATCGATACCGAAGAACAGCGGATTCTTCCACACCATCCACAGAGTGATAAGATGAGAAATAAATTGCGAGTCCTTCGTTACTGAAGTCCAGGAAGCAGAAACGGACAAGGGTGGAGAATTCAGAAGCATGTTCAAGTTGATAGCCCTGCGGGTGGGAGCGCCGCTGTCGGCTGGCGGGCTGGAAGTTGGATTGCGTAGCTCGGGCAAGCCTAGATGAGGGATCGGCGACTGTTGCGAAGGAGTCGCAGCATTGGTGCTTTCAAGTAGACTCTCAACTTCATCAATGGTTGCATCGTTGCGGATGAAATGGAGAAGCTCAACGATGTGGGCTGTGGAGCCTGTTCAAATTGATGAGCATGGTGTCAGACAAATGAGGGGGTAAAAAGGGCTCTGCTTGCCGTGCTTTAGTGCTGCAAGAAGCAGATCAAGCCGGCGACGGTCGCGTATGTGATCGTCAATCTGTCGTTTGCGCGTCTGTTTCCTTCGACTATCCAAGGTTTCGTCAAATTCACACGCGGTCCGATGTCTCTGACAGGACACACACGGCCCGGGTTGACCTGAGCACTGGCAGACGATGTTAGCATTGTCTGTCGAGCCAGCTCGGCCGATCGTACTTTTGTCTTCCGCGATTTGCAAGCCTGACAAGCGACAGAAACTTTTGAGCCTTGTCGCGGAGCTGGTGGAGCGGTCGCAGCCGAGAAAGGTAGAACGGGTCTATTTGCAGCGAGGCTGCTAGTGGCCTCAGAGGAAGTGTCGGAGGAGACTGACGCACGCCTGCTTGCGGAGGAGGGAGCAGCGGCCGCCAGCACAAGGGGACGCAAAGGTCTTCCTGCAGGCGTGTGCCGTGAGTCTCCCATAAGAAAAATTCACTTCTTGGAGCAAGATAGTATCAGAGCCATTAACAATGTAGGGAGAGAGGTCGCCTGGGTTCTTGACGTGGCAGGTTGAGCATGTTCAGAGAAGGGAAGAGGCGGCCAAACCGGAGGCGAGTGCAGGAAGGGCTTGACCAGACGCAGTGCTGTACGAGGCTGAATTTCAGCATGGACAGCAGGTGGAAAGCAAAGATGCTAAGGGTACAGTCTAGAGGGAGGTGGGGTGTGACAGAGGGTAGTGTGCGAGAGAGGAATCTTGTATGGCAGACACGGGGTGCATGGCAGTCGAGGTAAGCATGCGGCGGCCAGCAACAAGCCTGGCAGAGGTGTCCGACCAATCGCACATGACAGCAGGCCCCGCCAGTGGTGTAGATTGTCAGCATCAGCCCAAGGGGCCTGTGTTGGTCGCATGTGTGTGCACGATACAGGTCTGGATGGGGCAAGACGCGGAAGCGTCTGCAGCCGCCACAGCAAGCCACGGAACGCAATCTAGCCGCTCCCGCAAATCACCGGCAGAGGCGCGAGCTGAGCAAACCTGCCTCCAGCAAGGCGAATGCAAATCGAGGAAGAGCCGGAAGGACAGATCCGGTGACTGAGTCTACCCATTCGTAGCTGCTGGAAATACCTTTGCCATGCAAAATCACCATGTGTGCCGGCCATGCCGATTCATGGTTGCCCCAGACCACGACCGACCCCGAGTAGACACCGAGCCGGACTGCTCATGGACTTCACCTCTGGGACAATCCACCTGAATCTTGGCTTGATGCCCGTTGGCCGTTGACCCAAGCAGATCGGCCTGCAAATGACTCTGGCTGAGGCAATGACCTCATCGCGTCGACAAGCTTAACAAATGCTTGAACGCTTTTTCAGCCGCCTTCCCTCTCAGACTGTCGTCAGCACGCTAGCATTCTTGTACCAGCTCAGCAGAGGATTCTCGCCGTTCCTCGCCTGTGTGTCTTCCACATATGCCCACCGACTAAGGAACTCTTCCTGCGTGCTGACGCGGCTGAGCCGTCCGGTCACGGTCCGGTATACATCCTCCATCACGCCAAAGTCTGTCGGGAAGAAGATGTCGAAATAGCCCTGACGAACCTGCACTTCTGATTAGCTAAGCCCGCGCACGTCTGACAGAGCAAACATCCCACGTACCAATGGTGTCGTCACAGCAATCGTGCGTCGCTGGAATCTTGTCTGCACCACGGGTGCGTTGATCCCAGGAACAGCGTCCGGCAGACTGTCAAAGTCTGACAGTAAGAGCCGGTGCGCAGGGAAGCAGCTTTGCAGCACATCGAAGAACTGCAGGAGCCGCGTCGGTATATACTCTGGCTGGCTCCATCTTTGTCCTCGCGCTGACGGCCCGCGGCCTCCGAGCGCCCGCAACTTGAGATTTCGAAGCAGTTTCCCAGAGCGAAGTGGATGATTGTAAGGCCGTGAGACTGCAGCATCGCGGACCCGCAAATAACGAGCGACCAAGGGGTCCAACTCAGTGCTCCAAAATTCATAGAATTCTCCGTCGGTGTCGACCAAAACCATAGATTGCGCAGGCTCTTCGGTGGCCAAGTCATACCGCACAGCGTCGTGGCCAAAATTATCAATGACCTCCATGCAAACCACAAAGCAAGGAGCAGGCTCAACGCGGTCCCATTGGAAGATGCTCTTGTTGATGATCTCGACCTTGCCGACATGACCTTCCGCCTCAACTTCTGAAATTAGTCGATGTCGTTGAATTTCTGCGAGCTGCGAGGAGATCTCAATGACTTTGTATCTCGTACGGTCGTAGACATCTGGATCGACGTCTCGGATATAGTCCAGAACATTTCGCATGAACGTACCGTTTCCAGCGCCCAGCTCGTAGATGATAAGATCATTGAACGGATACAAATAAAGTTTATAGTTGGCGACCAGATATCTCGCCATGGCCTCGGCGTAATGGGGCCTGAACAACTCAGTGGGTGTATGCCAAAGCTGACGGATCTCATTTGGTTGGCCCTCCTGCGCGTCTAATTGATCCTCGAATTGTGTGTAGCGGTCATCGAGTAGAGCTTGGAATTCGTTATCGGAGCTCAAGGAGGTGAAGGGAAAGGGATCGCCTGGGTTGAAAATTACAGCTTGCTTCGAAAAGTATCCGTAGGCAGGGTTGTAGAGGGAGTCTGAAGAGTAAATGTCAGTTGCCAGAAGCTGCAAAGTCTCTTCTTGGGTCATCGTACCTTCTATGAATTCGCGCATCAACATCTTCATCCTGCGTGGTCTTCGACCTTTGTTTCTCAAGTCGTCGGCCGAGACGAGGGGAAACTCTTCAAAAGCCTGGGTTTTCAGCTCTGGCACCAGGTCCTTTCGAGGCTTCCATGGCAGCTCCTTCCAACTGCCAGTCGAGAAAGGACCCTTGATTTGCTGACTGGGCTGGTTGCGCGACCGGCTATAGGTTCCATTGAATCGCTTGCTGTCAATGGCCCTCGGTTTGAGATTAGGAAAGCGCGAAGGGTGTGCATTACGGGCTGCGACTACACTGAGCTCTTGACAGGCTGCACACCTTGTCGCCGCGGAGAGGCGCCTGAAAAGCTCAGTGAGCACAGGCGACTCCATGCGTACTGCAGGATGCTCATAGAGTTGATCCACGAGCGGGAGACATGAGGTCTTCCCTGCAGACGGCAGGGCTTAGGCGCACCACGGTGGCCGAACATTTTGTCATCCATGGCCCGTTCTTTTGCATCCGTCCTCCCTGTTGAGGCACAAGCTGACCCGTCGAGCCCCAGCGTCGTCACGCCCGTCCAGCGTGAATTTTTTTATACAAAAATCAGGTTCATGTGCTCCGGCCAACAAAAGCCCAATGGACCGATCCACGTGCTTATGGGCAACCCTTGCGTTCGTGGGCGGCGTCCTGCTAACTCTTGGGTACAAGGAGGCATACCCAGAACTAGAATGGCGAACTCAAGGCCGACGAGTGCGGCGTCAAAGACCGAGCTCCAGCGCTCGAGCTGCAAGCTGCTCAGTGAACCCCGAACACAGTGATGCTGAAGATATCAAAGATGGAATTGAAGGTGCTATAGGGAACACGCCCCTAATCAGAATAAAATCGCTGTCTGAAGCAACGGGGTGCGAGATACTCGCAAAAGCTGAAGCATGTCCCGACCCAGGCTCATTGAGCAGATCTGTATGTTAATTGAGATAGTTTCTAAATGGCGCGGGCCAAAGTCCCAAGGACCGGGTTGCACTCAGCATCATCAAGCATGTAAGTCAGATTGGATTCTTAATCAATCTTGGAGGTGGGCAACAGCTAATGCACACAGGCTGAGCAGGCAGGTCTGCTCCAACCAGGACGGGGTGACTGCGTCTACGAGGGCACGGTAGGCTCTACAGGGATCTCGCTTGCAGCAATTTGCAGAGCACGCGGCTACAGGGCCCACATGTAAGGCCACGGATGGGAATTTCTTTGTGATTTTCCCACCAAATTACCTTTTCTAGATCGCCAACTCACAAGGAGGCAGATGCATGCCATCAGATCAGGCCACCGAGAAGTCGGACCTCCTCGTCAAGCTCGGCGCAGTCGTTGAGCGCGTAAAGCCCGCGTCCATTGTCGACCAGGGACAATTCGTTAACAGAGCCCGAGCCCGAGCAGCGGAGCACACCAGTGCCGCTGATGAGCCTGGTCGTGGCTATTTCGCTGACCAATTTGAGAATGAGGCCAATTGGAAGGCGCATTTTGAGGGGACAGGCCCTGAGATTTGGCGCCAAACGGGCGGCAACCTCGACGCCTTTGTAGCGGGCGCGGGCACAGGCGGCACCATCTCCGGCGTTGCTCTGTTCCTCAAGCCCAGGCTTCCGCATCTGAGCATTGTGCTCGCGGACCCACAGGGCAGTGGGCTTTTCAACCGCGTCAAATATGGCGTCATGTTCGACCCCAAAGAAAGGGAAGGCACCCGCCGGCGTCATCAGGTCGACAGCGTGGTTGAAGGCATCGGAATCACAAGGGTCACGCAAAATTTCGAAGCAGGGAGAGAACTGATTGATCACGCCGTTCGCGTTTCAGACGATCAGGCTCTTAAGATGGCTCGCTTCTTGGTCGAGAGGGACGGAATCTTTGTGGGCAGCAGCAGTAGCGTCAATTGTGAGTTTGTCAAATTTGGACCCGCATGGTCTTCTTGCCCTAACGCGGCCAGGTGTTGCAGCCTTTCAGACGGCCAAAAGGCTCGGACCCGGCCACCGCATTGTTACCATCCTCTGCGATTCGGGTATGTACGCGAAGCATCCTCTTGCCCTTGATGCTTCTAATTTACTCGTCAAGGAACACGCCATCTGTCCAAATTCTGGGCGACTGCCGGCCAGAGTACCCGTGCTTCCCAAGACAATAGTCTCGAAGATTTATTGCAGTGTTTCACAGGGAATACACAGCAGTAGAGGCTACTTCTACGCTAGCTCGTCTTCGCTCAGGTCTTCGGACAATCTCAATTTCACAGGAAGCCTCAACACCCCCTTCTTTGTGGATGTTGGCTCTTTCCTCTGCCTAGCAGACCAGACACTCGCGGATTGCGAGGATTTCGGGGGGCTTCGAGCAATTGATGGTCTGTGTGGAGTGCTACTGACCTGCTCGGGGTGCACCAACTTGCTTGGCAGACTTGCCCGCTTGTAGAGCGAATTTGGCTTGCTTTTCGCAGGCCGCCCACGCTTACGCTTAGGGGGCATATTCTTTGTCGGCGCGGGCTCAGTCCCACTCGCCCTAGGCGCAGTATCTTGGTAGACGTCCCCTCCAATATCGTGCAGGTGCTGCTCAAGCTGTGTGGGAGCAGTCTCTGTTTGACCTTCCTCCTCGCACGCAATTCCCCGCACTTCTTTAGGCAGGGTCTTCTCACCCTGCAAGTCGGTGACAATACTCTCAAGATCGAGGTCCGATGTCTTTGGTTCGCTAGTATTCAAAGTCGATAACGCCTGTCGAGGCTCGTCAGGAGACTGGGTCTTCTCTTTGCCAAATTTCCGGAAAGACTTCGACACTCTTTCCTTTGGCTCGGCTTCTGCAACGCTTATTGCCAGAGGCGTTGTGGTCATATCCAGGCTTACTGGCTCGACTGCAAAATTACGGAAGTACGCTGCGTGGTAGGGCTTTGCCGAGGGCCTCCGGTGTGCCTCGTTTGGAACGTTCTGTCTCACGACAAGCTGGCTGCCTTCGTGTGGCGCAGCTGGGCGGAATCGGCCATCGATGGAGCAGGCAGAAAATGCGTTGCGCGACCAAGAATTGAGCTGTGTTTCCGCCTTTGTTGGACTGCTTTCTTCTGACACCTCCAGGGGGGGACTGGATCTTGGCGGAGTAGCGCCTAGGTTGGGACTGGGCTCACGCCTGGCTCCAGAATTGCGTTGCTGCTTTCTAGTGTACTTACGCTTCGCAGGGACCTCGCATTTTGTCGACCCCTCTCGCTCCGCTCCATCATTGAGAACATGGGTGAAGCTCGTGGGAGGATCACCCGCTTTGACATCTGCAGCCACGGACAGTGGGGTCATGATGTACCATGGGTTCGGGTCATGAGAGTCGTTATGGATTGCTTGGGCGTCTTTGCGCGCAGTCGATGCTGCTCGCGTTGGCTTTGTAAGAGCACTGACGTCTACCTCTTGCGCCGTTGAGTCATGACCAAAATCTTGAGCGAGTTTGCGTGCGGTAAAGTCTTGTCGGGATGTGTAGGATGTGTGATGGCCACCCACTTTGATTGCTATAATCTTCTTGCGTAGTCTTATGCTGCGCATAATGTCCTCTTCGCCATCATCTTCTGAATCGTTGATCACCAGATCGATAGGATGGGGCTGGCCGCTGATTTGTCGTGGAGAAGCTTTCTTGGATCAGGGCGCCCCGAGGCGCTCTCACATCATCTTGAATATCCATATGATCATCATCTGCAGGACTGTAAAGATTGTCATCCACATGTGACTTTTGTGCGCGATTCTGAACAATCTTGTCAAATCTCATTTCGGCTCGAGACACGCTCCTGCGTCTGCCACATTTTTGAAGATTGGCATCATGAGTCTCTTGATGATGCTGCTCAGTACTGGGCCCTTGCCCACTCTTGCGCCGCTCTTGTCTCGTGCAAGTGTCCACGTTCAGTGCTTTGCTCGATGCAGCCTCATCATCAAGCTCACCAAGGTGGGGAAGGCTTTCGTGGTCTCGCCGTGGGGGAGCAATCGCACTGCGCACACGGAGTGGTCGAGAATGGACGTCGTGTGCATCACTGGAATTCGAATCGATAGCCCACAGCGATTGGTGAGGGCTGCGGCTGGGACGCTTGCCGACGAAACTTCGTCTCAAGGGCCTCGTTTGACGCTCTCGCGGCCGGGACGGGTGGGCCTGGGGCGTAAGTGCTGGCAAGAGGCGTGGTGGAGTCGGCACGTCTTGATGCAGACCGAATGTCGATTGGATCCCCGGATCTGATGCTATAGCTGGCAGCAGCTTTGCAATGACGCCAGCTAACTGCAGGACGCCTGGGCTCAACTGCTCCTCGTTTTGACGAGAGGGTCTGGCTGCATTGTTGTTTGTCTGCATCTGGGCGTCAGATCGGGGGCCACCAAGCGAGTTGGCAAGATCTGACAAGGCATGCTGGAGATGGGGAGTGTGTCTAGACTTTTGTTCAGCGTGCCTCGAGGCTAGCGCCCTCTGAGCTGGAGAAGAGTCAGAATCCAAGCCGTCGTCGCTTTCGAAACCCTCGATACCATCTTCGTCCATGGTTGACCAGTGATCACCATCATCTTCTGCGGACGACTCCTCGAATTGTGCATCCGGCTCGAAGGTGATCGGCCTCCTAAGGCGGCGTCCAGCGTCAAACTCATCGCGCATGTGCAGCACGTGACCGTGATCTTCTACCACGCGACCGGTCTTGAGGTCGATAATGTCGCTGTAACCAGTAAAGTCGAAGGAGTAGCGGTCGAAGATTGACTCAAAGGTGCTCTTCAGGCGGCGCGTGCTTTCTGCGCGAAGCGCACCTAGGGAGGGGCTTTCGTCCTCGCAATCCGCAGTGAAGGTCACTTTGGTGCGTTTGCGGGGTCGCTCATCCATTTGTGAGGCTTCTCCGTCGAGCAATAACCTCAGCGTCGGCCGGAGAGCTCCTCAAATTGTGTGGCTGAAATGTTCGTGGTTCCGACGCGCCATGTCATGGGGTCCGGTTGACGTGTGTAGTAAGGCTGTTTTGGCTGGCGGCCGGCGGCTGGGATTATTAGCGCCCCTCAAGCGGCTTGGACTTCAGCCCTATGACCAGAAGATACTCACAATGCGTCACAGCCTGCACAACACATGACACTGTACCAATTGCAAGGCAATAAAGCCGCGCTTAGGATCCCGTCGGTCAAGTGGTACCACGTCAATCTCGGAGTCAGTCTACTGGCGCCGTCAATGCCATCCGCAGCGGCGATCTTGCGCATTCAGAGCTCATTGCATCACGCGAAGACTGTCAAGACTGGAATCGCATTGGGGTCCAAGTCTTTTCAACTACAGAGGGGGCCGCAGCGCAATTGCGACGGGACTATGGACACAGCCTGATACATGTAGTCGAGCACAACCGCCTACTCAGCTTGGAAACTGAGACTTGTTATACATCTATATATGAAAGGCGCAGCTTCTAGTAAATCTCGAGATATCGCATCCTCTCGCCGCCGAAACTTTGGCGGCACCCGCGCAGCCACCCTCTTACTTCGGTACCCAGACTCCGCATAGGGCTGTCACTTGAAGAATGCCAGATTGTGGGAAGTACAGTACAATCGGGTCCTCATGTCTATGGCGCGCATGGGATGCTTGCTGTACAACTCATTCCAAGCTGGCCAGCGACCGGCTTCTTGCCTCGCAACATGAATCAGTGCCTATTTTCGGCTATCCATACAGGTATTTCAGCCAGATCGATCCGACGGGGCCATTTTTAAAGCGTCCTTTGCTTTTCGTCGACTCTGCCTTATCCCCCAGAAGACCCTGCACCGTCAAGTCGGACATCCGCCAAGGATCGTGGACGTCATGAAATTCAGTCTCTTATATTCATGTCTTCTAGTACTCAGGCTTGTACTCGCGAATGATTCAGCAACTGCATTGGTACATCAGGACCGTGCGGCGGTGAGATCTGGTGCGTCATCAGAGCATCCCGGACCAAGCCGGGAAAGGGATGAAGCTCGACACCCTGAGTCATACATGTACAGTATTGATCAAACCGTGGAGAACCATACACTTCAGGACTATCCACGGCTTCAGTCGAGATCAGTTGCAGTCGGAATAATTAACACTCCGGACTTCAAAGAGGAATGTATCAGAAGGAGCCACGACGAGGTCGAGTCTTTTTGGATCACGATACAGAGCGGAATAAGGAGTGCGAGAATCTCCTTACATATAAACAATTTTGCATATGGCACCTGGACCCAAAGGAATCAGAGGAATTGAATGGCTTTCCTTGTCCTGAAGACCAGGGCTGTGAGACAATATTTGAAGGCACCATAGATCGAGTTCCTATAGAAGCTTTAACCCACGCAGGACCGAGAGAGGAGATGGACTGTGGGTTGCATCACTTCGAAGAAGAAGAAGAACACGGGGCTGTTGACTAGGCTCACGAAAGCATGGGTTTCTCCAATCGTCAAAGCCGGGAAGGGAGCTAAGAAGATGTGGGGAACCTTCACTGTTATTGGCGATTTGGCACGGGCAGACTGGCATTATCAGTGGCGCTGGGCGCAAGTGGGCGCAAGTGGCTTCTGCAGGTTGGGGTCCGATGGATTCCTCGCAAATACCATCGAGAGTCTTCCCTTCAAAGCTGGAGACTTGCCAGCAAGCGAGTACTCTCATATGGTCCAAGTCGATTTTACCTTTGGCAAACTGGATCCAGAGCGGACATGCTTTCAGGTCATATTTTCAACCAATGGAACTCAGAGTTCCCAATTGCTACTCACGGAATACGTTGACTTTACGAGATGATGGCCATGGTGAGAGAAGAGTCTCGGTGCAGTGGAGGGAATCTGACAGCATGCGCGAGGCTGACGTCCGGGCTGCGGCGCGCAAGTAGCACTCCAACAAGGAAATCGCAACCATGAGGCTGAGTTTCGCATCCTGCTGTGATCATCATCCATTTTTCGTGGTTTACGTAGAGGTAAGGACGCATACACAGGCGTACAGGTCAAGTACTACGTGCGTGGTCGACGCCCCAGCGTCAGGTGGAGGCCACGGTGTCCACTCTAGGGCTAGCCCTCACCCGTCGCCGCCTTCCTAATTAGGTAGTTATTCGCCTTAGTAGGTATAAGTAGCCTCGCTATCTATCCTCCGCCCTTTATAAGCCTTAAGACGCGCTCTAGATTAGGCATAAGCGTACCGTTCTTAATAGTTATTTTAACTTTAATTAAGTAAGCTACTTAGCCTTCTCTATCTACCTTTCTACGCTTATTCGGGTCTAGAATAGTAGCGAATTAATAGAGTTAAATCTACTTAATCCTCTATTAGATCTAGTATCTAGACTTATAGTTTAATCTATAGGTTTAATACTATAATATAAGGTACTAAGTTCTTACTATTAGTCCTTAGTATTTTACTTAATCGCGATATAGATACCTTCTTTAAGTAATAGAGACTTTTTATATACTTAAGTTCGATAGCCTTACTTAAAGAGATAAGTATATTATTATTAATATTTTAAATTAGATCGTTTAGTCTAGTACTAGAATTAAAAGGCCTTAAAGAGAAATAAGTTATCTAATCGCTCCTAGCGACTCATACTATATATCTATACTTATCTTAGGGGTCGATAGTAACGATAAGCCTAGTATATACACTTATCGGCCTTATCTAGTTTACGAGGATTTTAAGGATTCGATATAACTATAATAATATTACTAATATTAAACTTTTAAATATACTTATTCTAGTATCTATTATTCTTCGTATTAGATCTCCTCTAAGACGCCCTTATTAGCTTATTATTAGAGGCTCTAGAGCTATACTACTTATATAGTAAATAGGGGGCTAGTATAGCTAACTAGGATAAAGTCGACTAGAATAAATTTTACTAGGTTAAATCTAGGCTATCGACGTTCTAGAAATATACTTATTTTAGAAGAATCGACTACGCTACTTATATTAATCCTAGGAGCTCTTTTTAGTCTTTAGAGTACTCTAGGATAGGCTAGGAATATAGTAAGGAAGTAGTATAGAACTAAGGAAAATAATTTCTAAATCTTTAGATCTAACTCGTAATAGGCTATAATTAAATAGTAATCTATTACTAGAAGTATCCGTAGGCTAAGAAGACCTTTTTATAGATTAAATAAGCGATTTTAAAGTACTAAGGGCTAGTAGTAGTACCTTAGAGAAAAATATAGATCTAATATAGACCTAGACTTAGAATAAGGCCGTACCTTTTAATATACCTCTTTAGACTTAGTATTATAGTATTAGTACGCTAAGAGCTAATTTTTAGGATCTAATTAGTTAGAATTAGATAGTAGAATATACTTTTCTTTACCCTTTCTATTAAATAGTTCGACCGATTTTCGAATTTTAATTCTATCTTTAACTCCTTTATCTCTATTATCTACGATTACTCTATCTCCTAATTAATACTACTATTATCTTTATCCTTATTTTTAGCCTCTTACTATTACTTCGACCTAGTCGTTATCGATAGAGATACCGTTTATACCTAGGTAATTAAATTCGCCTAAGATACCTACTAATATAAGTTACTTATCTTGCCCTTAGATTTATAAGCTAGAGGGTATTAATCTTAGAGATAGTATCCGACTCTCTCCTAGATCTATATAGATATTATTAACTCTTAGAAATATACTAAAAATAGCCCTATATAGTAATATATTAATAGTAGAGTTATACTTTATATTATATATCAAATAGCCTAATTAATAACGTCTAGCTAGATAATACTTCTATATTCTATACTAGGTTCTAAATAATCTCTTTAAGCTATCTATTACCCTTTCGACACCGCGTTTAAATATAGTATATAGAGCTTTAAGACTACGACGTAGATACTATACTTCTATTATATATATATACCTCTATCTAGAACTCGCTACTATTATCGTTCTACGATACCTTTATAGGACCGAAAATTATATACTATTAGACTAGCCTAGTAGCGACGGCCTATATTATCTTATTCTCGATAAGAAAGGTTATTATAAACTTAGTATATTATCCTTAATAATATAAAGGCCGATTACGTTCCGCCATCTGTAAGTCTAGTAGGTATTAGGAATATTAGATTATACTAAATCTAATTATTAAAATAGCGACTATAATAGTATCGAAATAGTATTCGATAAGTAGGCTAATATTAATAAAGCTAATATCTTTTATAGAGTTAATAAATCTACCTTATATAGTACTACGATAAACTATAATAGAAAAGTATTAATTCCTTCTAAAAGTCTTATCTTAATAGTAGCCTTTATAATAATAGAGATCTACTAAGATATCGAAATACTTACTTTTATAGAGTATATACTTATACCTAATTAATTAATATAAAAAAGACGCCTATATCTATAGAGTCTAGAGCCTCTACTATCTTATACTACTTAAACGTCCTTTTAATCTAATTTCGATAGTAACGCTTCTAAAGCGGTTAGTTATTAAGGCCTTGATCCTCTATTTTATTATCTATATACTAAAGTATATACCTAAAATACTCTATAATCTTTTAGAAGTAGCTAAAATACGGCGTAGTCTTAGAACTACTATTAATATAAAGTTCTACTTTATATTTATTAAGCGAGGTATAGAAGCTACGATAAGCCTTAGTATTAAATCTAGGTACCTAGATAAGAGTAGTAGAGAGTAGAATTAGAGTATCTAAAGAGGCTAAAGCTATAATAATAATACTACTCTAGAGATAGGGGTACTATACGTAGGATTAAGAATATAAAGTCTAGACTATTTATATAGTAAAAGTTATATATACTTAAGGTAGGTCTATACCTATCTCTACTACCTATCTTACCGCCTACTCGCCGCCTATCTAGGGCGCGCCTTAAGACTTATAATAGGGCGGAAGATAGATAGCGAGGCTACTATACCTACCGAGGCGAATAACTACCTAATTAGGAAGGCGGCGACGAGGTAGAGGGCTAGCCCTAGAGTAGACACCGTGGCCCTCAGCTCAGGACCTGGCAGCCAGTCGCCCACGACGTTGCCGCTTACATAAGCATCGTCTCAGCACCACGACCTGCCCGCCGTGACCTTGACATGTGACGCGACTACCTGCAGGTATGGAAGTCAACTTCATGAGCTCGCAAAGGCTATCCAAGTCATCATTACTCTCTGTAATCACAATCAGACAGGCAAAATGTTTTGTCAAAAATGCAGGACGCCTTTGCATCTAGATTCTTCTCTCGAAGATCTGAGTGCAGCTGCTATCGACCTACTGTCAGACACGTCAACCAGCGTAGATGAGGCCACCCACTTAACCTCATTGCCATCTCGCTCCGTTTTCCCGGACGATCGGTGGCGTGTCTATGAGGAAGCTAGTCGACATCAAAGGTCGCCAGTCTTCAGGAGGTCGGTCCCGGCCAGCAACGATCCCTTTGGGCCAGGAAAGGCCTCCACCTCGGATCCTGGCGCCTCGTTTGTCCTTCTGAGTGACTCTCAGATCGCGCCATCAGCCACGACTTCACGGTCCAATGCCCGCGTGAATCGTCAGCAGCCTCAACGCGATTCCACCCAACATGCTCGGGACGCTCCACCGCTGGCGCTGACGAACCGCTTGTTTGAAGTCCTATCCGCAAGGTCCGACGTCGACCATCCTGTATGTGCAGAATGCACAACAACACTGATCGAAGCGATGGAGAAGCGTCTTGTTAGCGCAACTAAAGAGCGGGATGCCTATGTCGATTTCTTGAAGAATGCTTACGCTGACGTGCCTACTGAGCAGGAGCAGCTTGAAGCGGAGAGGCAACTTGAGAAGACAAGAGGCGAGGAAAGGCAGGCGCTATCCGACCTTGAACGGCTGGAAGAAGAAAAGTCTGCGCTGGATGAAGAGCTCGCGTCTCTGGAGCAGGAAGCGAGGACCATTGATCACAAAGAAGATGAGTTTTGGCGTCAGCGCAACGCATTTGCGCAGCAGCTCGCAAGTTTTCAAGCGGAGAGGGATAGCGTGAATCAGCGATACGATCATGATGCCAGGCTTCTCGAGAGGCTGCAGAGAACCAATGTCTACAATGACACTTTCAACATCAGTCACGATGGCTCCTTTGGGACGATCAACGGCTTGAGACTGGGTCGTATGTCAGGTGCCACGGTCGAGTGGCCCGAGATTAACGCAGCATGGGGTCAGGCATGCTTGCTGTTATCCACTATAGCCGACAAGCTGAACTTTCAGTTTGAGGGATACCGATTGAAACCTATGGGATCAACAAGCACCGTCGATAAGTTCGAACTGCCTGCACGAGGCTCCGGCAGTCAGGGAAGCAAATCGGCATCACTGTCGACGCTTCCTCTCTACCATTCTAGTGAGCTCCCAATCAATCTGGGCTTTCTTCATCGGAACTTTGACAATGCGATGGTCGCATATCTGGAGTGCGTGCGTCAGCTAGGAAAGCATGTGGAGAAGATCACTCAGGGAACTGAGACTGGTGGTGAAAAGGGCCTAGTGTTGCCATACACCATAAAGAAGGACAAGATTGAAGACTGCAGCATCAAATTAGGAAGTGGATTCGGCGGCGACGAATCTTGGTCCAAAGCGTGCAAGCTCACTTTAACATGCTGCAAATACTTGCTGGCCGCCACTTCAAACATCCATCAGGCGCGAGGAAAAAGAAGTGAGATATGACAAGCAGACAACACTTTGCCCCTTTTCCAGGGCTGGAAGAGAGCATGGGTGCTTTCAGCGACCCGGGGTATCAGAAAAGCAAAATTGCGAGGCCCACTCCAGTCACAGGTTCTACTCTAATTTCTGCGCGCGCCCCTCCAGCTCCTGCACCCATTGCTCGATGGCAGACTTGTTGGCATCGGCCTTGTCACCTGCCTTCTGGATCGCCTCCTCCACGCGCTCGAGGCCGGACCGCCATTGCGAGATCTCACTGCTCACTTGTGCCTGGTGCTGCTCCAGGGCATCGATGGAACTTGAAGCAGAACTAGCGCTTTCATGTAGCACACGCAGTGTTCGTAATCGCTCAATGACTGCCGGGAGTAGGGGAGACACGCGGTGAAACGACGGTAGAGCCTTGTGCAGCTCCTTGATCTTCTCAGACTGTTGCTCTGCGTCAACATTTCTGGCTGCTGGCTCCGCAACAGCACTCCTTGGTCTCGCAGAGGACGTAGCCTCATCAGGCTTTGCAGCTGCCCTGTTAGATTCCGAAAGCCGGTCAGTGTCCGCGATGAGTGCATTGATCTGTCTGGATAGGGTATCCAAAGTCGGAGCAGTCGTGGCGGAGACTATAGAGAGCTGCGTCTCCAACATGGAAATGGATGCGAGTATGCTTTTCGATGGCCTGTCACTGATCTCAGTTGTGGTTGTGGATATACCCAGCGAAGCTTCCAGGGAGGTGAGCCTTGTCTCCAGTGCTGTGGCCTTCAGGAGAGTGTGCTTAAAGTCTGGCGACACCTTGGGAGCATCGCCAATTGCGGCCGTGGAAGCGAGTCTTGCGCTGTCCTCACCCAAATCTTCTTCTTCTTCTTTGGCGTGCCTTCGCGATTTGTCAAGATCTGTCAGAACGCCACTCAATTGTTGCATGATAGCTGCTGGGCCGTGATCTTCCTGTCCAATAGTGCCATCGTTTTGAGTAGCTTTTTCACTCTCCAACCGGACTTCCTCAACCTCCCTCTGCAACCTAGCAATCCGCTGCTCAAGCGTCTCATCCTCGTCATCCGTGTCAAAGGTTGCCTCGTAATCATGACCACCACCTCTGTGTCTTCTGTGTCGAACTGAGACTCGGTAGCCTTTGGTGGAAGGGTCTCCGAGCTTGTCAGAGAAGTCGGCTAGGCGAGCGTCGACTCGCGAACGAGAAAAATAGGCTCGAGCCTGATCAGGACGGAAGGCGCGTCGCTCGATGCGTGTAAGGTCATCGCTGTCGCCATCAACGTCTTTGTAGGATGATGCTTGAGATTCAGGGCGGCCGCTGTTGGATGCCTATCTTGAACAGTGAGCCAATGCAGTGAGAAGGCTGTGAAAAGCGGATTTGACGTACCGTAGAGGCATCCTCGGTCAGTTCTGGCGTCTCAAAGACGTCGGGCCCCGTGTCCTTGAGAGAATGATCGTTAGCGAAGTACGCGTGAAGGATGACCCTGAGACGCACCAAATCAGGTAGAGCAGCATATTTGCGCTCGTTGGTCATTCTCTCGGTGCTGCAAGGACTTCCTCAGCTATCGAGACTTTGATGCGACTGTCGCATAGAGTTGTGGGGCATTGAAACTCTCGGAGATGTTGCGTCGGGCCTGGAAGTACGCGCTAACGATGTCAAAGGATCCATGTCGAGGCTCAATTGAAGGGTAAACATTCTTGGCGCCGCCGCTGATCATCGTAAATCCCCATCGCGGCCCTTGAACATTCGACTCTCGACAACATGATTGCATTCTACCGCCCGAACAACTCACATCTGTTGGAGGAGTGCGCTATCACCCCAACGTCAAATGCGCAGTCAGACGGCGCTCCCAAACAGAGGTCATGCTTGGCTTCTCTTCACCTACCTGCGTCGTCCACCTCCGTCCGTAAGGGACAAGGTACAGTGTAGCACTAGATCCACGCTATGACAAAGGCTCCTGAACGGCTGGTCGAAGGATCAAGGAAGAGTAGCCCCCAGAAGTCTCTTCACCTCGCCATGCGCACTGTCACGGATTCAGCCAACAGTACCACAAGACGTCAAGTTTGGGTCCTCAGGCCGATCATCCGTCCTCGTATTCTTGCCACGAGGTGACTTGGCCCAGGTTGCCCTGCGTTTCCCTCTTCGGGAAGACGATTGAAGCTTTGACTACATAGCTGCTGCCCTCGCATGGCTCGCAATCGTGGGGCGTCCTCTTGAACCGCTGCAATGTCCTCCGAAAACACTACTGGCAGCTCTGAGACGACTTCTGAGGGCAAAAGCAGAGGCAATGTCGTCATTCGTCGGACCAGAACAGGCTGCTTGACCTGCAAGCAAAGGCGTATCAAGTGTGATGTAGGTGCTTTGCAACCCGTGCAGTGCTGCGCAAAGCCACAAGCCGAGCCCACGTCCTCCTTCCACTCGACGTGATCCCAGCATGCCGACGCACAGTTGTACTCACTGCCTTTCATAGGAGGGGAAGCCGGTCTGCAAACGATGTAGAAAGGCGGGACGTCCATGCAACTACGAACAAGATCCCAAGTCACCTCCATCATCCTCCGACGACAGTAGCGGACCCGTGGTGCCCCGCCAGCTACCGACCGAGGACTCTCACATGGCTCTGGCTTTCCAGTACTATTGCGAATGCATTCCACCCATCCATGCGAAGAGCAAAGTGGCTGGGAAGCCCTTTTTAGGTATGCGCCATGGGAAGCGTATCCATGATACAGGAGTTGACTTGTTGTCGCTAGACCCATTTGCACACCTGCAGCACTCGGCTCAGCTCCGGGCTGCTGAACCAACCGTCAAGTATTTTCTCACTGCGCTTGCCATTGTGCATAGAGCTGCATGGGATCCACCAGCTCACGATGAATCTGCGCTGTATTTGTGAGACATCAATCAACCGACTTCATGCTCTGTTGCACACTAATACGAGTAAGCTCATGTATCAGCAACGGTCTAGAGATCATGCGTCAACGTCGAATGCATTTCCCAGACGAAGTCTTGCTCTACTGTGACCAACTACTGGGAGTGAGTCAGCTCCTTCCCGGCCGACAAAATGTCCCTACTGATCATACCCACCACAGATGTCCGAGCTGACCAGGACAGGCGACGTACTCAAATCAGCCCGCCAGATCGCAGCCTTCAGAAGCGTTTTAATGGAAAAAGCCGCAACGATGGCGTCCCTCGACGAGAGACGTCTGCTGACCCGCAAGCAAATTCTCAAGAACGTCGTCCCATTCCTGACCGTCATCCAGGCGCGCTACGAAGAGATAGCCGACCTGACCCGCCCTGGTGATACACCGGCTCAGATCCGCCCCTTTACAAGTCTAGACGAAGCACATCATTCCCTGGAAGACCTGTTCATTCGCTGGCTGGCTCCGACTGTCCGCTTCGACGATAGTGCAACGTGGGTAGCCAAAGCAGACCCAAACACCGCCTCACGCCTCCTTGACGCCTGGATGGTTTCCTTCCAGCAGTATCTTGGTCTCTCACCGCAGCCGACGGACAAACTAGCCATCTGGACTGCGCGCGCGTTAAAAGCACACTATACCGTGGGCCGCACGGCAATATCATGGCCCGTCTTCCTCGACGGCGTAACATCCGAAGAAGGCGCCATGTTTGAGAAAATCCTCCTGGATATGGAATGGCTGCTCGCTGAAAACATGCCCGACCCGGTGCCCCTTTCATCAATTGGACCAGTCTTCATCGTGGCGACCCGCTGTCCGGAACACGCTATTCGCCGCCGCGCGATAAGTCTGTTGCAGAAGATGAATGTCGAGGAAGGGTGCTGGAATAGTCGCGTTGCATTTCTCGTCGCGCAGATTATTTCATCCGTGCACGTGAAGCACATTGGGTCGAAAAAGGTCAAGATTCCGCGGATCCGACCGTGGAAGGCAAACTGCCAATTCGACTCCGACGAGGATATCGCTACGCTGACGGTCGTGTATGAGATTGTTGCCGAGGGCGCGAGCACGAGACTTACGAAGCGTATGGAGGTTACTGATGCTGAGGATTTCGCTGCATGTCGGGCCATTCGTTGGGTAAGGCCTTGTCTCTCTCTCCTGGTTTTTTTTTTCGGCCTCTTTTTCCGCGCTTTCCACCCCCCTTCCCCTTCCTTCCTGCGCCTTGGACTGTGCATACTAACGGTTCAAACAGCCCCTAGACGCAGCGATCAGGAGCACGGGCTACTTCGTCTCAAATCTGAACCAGACACCCTACACCGTAGGCCACAAACTCATCCTCGACCGAATCAAAGCAATGCGCGCAAGCGGTATCGAGCCAGACCCATTACCACTTGAAACAGAGGAAATGGCATATAGGCCGAATCCCTCGTTTCAGCAGGCGTCACCGGAACAAACATACTCAAAGACAAACCAGACTTGACATGATTCTTCGATTCTTTTCTTCATGCATTTCTCCTCTCGAGCTTCATCGTACATTGGACTTTGACGAAGCGCGAACGGGGAGAAGCTATCTACTTCTAGTCATGCTTGACGATTTCCTCGCCTCGTCTGGAGAAGCGCAGGGGCGTCCGCTCGCCAGACACCATCTGCGTTGTGATTTTGCTGACGAGACGCTCGTCAAACACCCATGTGGCACGATCCTTTGCCTTGCCCCAAGCTTCCTTTCGTCGACCATTGTCCATGGCCTGGACTTCCTCCGGCGTGGCAAAGTCGTCTAGGGCAAGCTCGACGGTGTATTGGCTCAGGACGACAGAGAGCACAGCCACGAGTTCAACCTGTGCGAAGCGCTTGCCAATGCAGGAGCGGGCGCCGTCGGAGAAGGGGATAAAGGAACCTTCGACGGGCTTATACAGGGAGCTGGAAGTCGCCGCATCCGGGTTTGCGTACTCGGCTTCTTCGTCGTCGGCGGCGGTCTTGGAGCCGCTCTGCTGGCCAGTGTGCTCCAGCCATCTGGCGGGTCTCCAGACGTCCAGATCTGCCACGTCAGTGTGAGGCCAGTACTTTGGATTGCGGTGGATACCGGGTGTGCGCAGGGTGATGTTGATGTCGCCTGGGATAACGTGTCTGACGCCATTGATGGTGATGGACTGTGGCGCAGCCGTGCTCTTGGGGATATCGGTGACGGCAGGGATCATGCGCAGTTGCTCCAGCACCACTGCCCAGACAAGACTGTTGAACAGCTTGGGCATATCCTGCTCGTAGCTCCACGTGCTGGGTTCGCGGCCCCCAAAGATCTTGTCGACGTCTGCTTGCGCCTGGCGCTGGACGTCCGGGTACATGGCCAGGTAGATGAGCGAGTACAAGATGGAGTTGCTCGTCGTCTCGTGACCCGCCAGAATAAACACAAACGCATTCCCCTGAATCTCCTCATCCGACAGCAGCGGCCGTGCAGCCTTGGAGTCACCCTTTGCCGCGAGCGTGAGCGCACCTAGCAGATCGTTATCGTAGCCCTTTGCGCCCGCGGCAATGTCCCGGCGCTTCCCCTCGAGCATGTCCTGCATGTACGAGTTCCACTCCTTCCAGCTCACTTTTGCGCTGCGCGCCCACGAAAAGGGCAAGTAGTCGAGCGCCTTGCCGAAAATGACAATCGGCAGCAGCGAGTCGAGGAGCACGCTGACGGTATCCTTGAAACTCATCTTGTGACCGGGCCACACATTCCCCGCTGTATTCGCCTTTTCTGCTTCCGATCCCGGCCACGGCAGACGCTGTCCGAACCCTGCGCGCGCAATAACGCTCAGACTCAGCCTCATCGTGTCGTTGACCGCGTGCCAGATGGGCTCGCGCGAGCTCTGCTGCGTGCGCGTCCACGTCTTGAGCATTTCCTGCGCCAAGTGGATCGACTCCTCCCACACGAGCACATTATTCCGCTCGCCAAACGGCGGCGCGGTGATTTTCCTGTGCAAGCGCCACTGGTCGCCTTCAGAGGTGACGACGTTCTTGCCAAAGACGTCAATGTTCTTGTACATTGCCAGGGGTTTGGGGAAATCGCGGCGCCGCGTAGTAATCTGGTGCACGACGGGCGCGTCAGCAGTGTACAAGATGATGCCGCCTGGCGAGACGAGCAGAAAGGTGTCTGCGTCAAGATCCTTGAAGAGCTGGTGCGTGAAGCGCTGGGCGCTGATGGGCGATATAAACGCCACGATGGTCTTTGCTGCTGCGGGAGAGGTGCGGGAGATGAGATTCTTCAGGATGGGGGCACCCATGAGGACGATCAGCGAGTAAGGTTTGAAGGGCACTATTTTGTAGGGGAGGCCTGATGTGCGGGCAACGGATATGTTGCGTTGGAGGGCGTGGAGGGTTGTGCCTAGGTATCCTATTGCTGCTAGGAGCAGGAGGGCGGCGACGGTGGTGAACATGGTTGCGGCTTGCCCTTTTTCCCTTTTCTCTTGCTTCTTTTCCTGGTTTTTTTGGCTTGTCGATGTGGCTGTTGATGTTGTCGTGGTTGTCGTGCGCCCGGTTTGGTTTTGTGGGCGTCGCCTGCTTCTAGAGTTCCTGTCCGTCGGCCGCGAATGCTACTTGACGACAAGAGGGCCTCCTAGGAATGTCCAGAGCCTGTGCAGATACTGCTTTACTTTCTCTTGGATGTCGAGAAGGAGAGGGAGAGAGAGAGAGAGAGAGGTGTAAGACAGAAGCAGCAAATCGACTAGCAGCGGCAACCTGAGCGTCCGACGTCAACTAGTCAAGTACCGCAGCTAGGCTAAAGACAATTGACTTTCAGATCCGTCCAAGCAGACGTTCAGCCCAGAGTCGGACTCGGCGGGTGCGGCTCTAGCGTTCAGAGACTGAGCAGATGCAGAGACGAAGCAGCAGTAGCAACGGCAGTGATAAAAGAAGCTCTCAAGGGACCCGCTACGCGACCAAGTGCATTAAAAGACGTACAGCTACCCGACCTGGTGCTTGTGCAGCGGCTGATCGAGCCTAGACATTGCAGCCAATGGAAGGAGCGGAGCGGGCAGTGGCGGCGAACAAACGACTTCGGTGCACGACGTTGCCGAAATGCAAGAGGCTTGGAAGGAGACGACGCGGGAGCTTTGGCGCGCCCACTGCCCAGCGCTGCCTGCAAGTGGGACATGTCATCATTGATTCAGTTCGTATTTGACGTGCTGCCTCGCGGAGAGGTCGAGCTATCTCGCGAAGGGTGGTGTTTCCTGTGCATTGCGTCGTCGTTGTGACACGGGAGCCGTGGATGTAGGTAGGTAGTAGTGGTCAATGACGCGAAGAAGTACTGGAGGTTCCACTTGTTGACGCCGGTCAGTCGAGTCACATGCTTTGCTGGCCCGCGAGCCGCTGTGGCCATTCCACATCCTGCAGGGCTCGCACATGTAACGGATGCTGCATCTTGCTTTAATCAGCATTGTTCAGACCTATGGCAATCCGATTCGACACGCGACATACAAGACTCGAGGCTGTGGCAGCTGCGATGGAATGATATGCACAATGCAAAATGAAGACCATCGTATGCGCACCAGGTAAAGCATCCGGCTTGCCTACGCGCGTCTGTGAAGTGTGAACCCCAAAGCCCAGCAGCATCTCCAATGGCAAAGCAAGCCCACTGCTGAGCGCAACCCTGCATCACGCATGAGCCTATTTGCAAATACCCATATAATACAACTGTGTCGCACCCCTTCCTACCACGGGCTATGAGTGCGCATCCAATCCTCGTCCGACATTGCATTAACCACCCACGCATTGAGCAGCTCGCATTAAGACGCAACGAAGTCATCTACCATTATATTACCTACCTAGACAGACAGCGGGCCAGTTCTAGAAGGGGCAAAGAAAGCGGCACGGCATATCAGTGCAACGCAAGTAGATGTACATGTAGCAGTAGATGCAAAAGTCAAAGTCACAGTCGAGAAGAGAGACCGCGAAACCTTGAGCCCCAGTCCAGTCCAGTCCATGCGGGCGCCGGTACCTAACTCAACGGCAAGTCCCAACTGGCTTGGGTAAACTCATATAGAAACAAGGAGAGCCAGATCTGCCCCCTTTTTTCTATAATTGAGACTTTTATTTCCTTGTCTCCTCTTGCTCTTCTTATTTTCTTGGCATTGCTTGTTTCGTTTGTTAATGCCATCGTTCTGACTGCGTGGAATGGAGGGGTATGCGCGCGCACCCTCGTCCGATTCTGAAGGCGATCAATTCACCACACGCAAGTCGTGGGCAAGATCATAGCAGGAACCAAGCCAGGCAGATGCACGGAAATTTAGCAACGATTATATTTTTTTTTCCATACTTGCTAAACCAACCATAGCACAGAAAGTTACGAATTTCGTGTGACCCCAACAATCCCCGGTGGCGCAACTGGTTAGCGCGTCTGACTGTTAGTCGTCCACCTCATCAGAGGACGCAAGCGATCAGGAGGTTGTCAGTTCAAGCCTGACCTGGGGAGAAGCCTAGTAGCTTTTCCTTTTTTTTTCCCTTCCTCTTTTGTTCCCGTGCCCCCCTAGAGTCACTCATTCTTTCGCTTATATCTTTTCCTATTTATCACATTACGCTGTTCTTGTTCTATCGTAGTTATGGCATGTAACTCTTGACCGAGGAAGGAAGACGATCGTTACGTATCCAACTTCAGTCACGATCATACTCACATCAACAAGAACACAAACCACGACAATCTTTAGCAAGCAATCAGAGCAAGAGCAAGAGCAAAAGGCCAAGTGCCCATCACATTCGCTAAGAATATGCAACTCAACGCGAACCACGCGGAGCTGGTCTTAAAAATGAGAGAGAAGAATATACTACACTCCCTTCACCCCAGCCCCCTAATTTGTCCTTTTATCTTCTCCAAGAAAGAACCAGAATCCGAGGAAAGATCTCATCAAGTCATGCCATCAATATAAGCCTCCCGTCGAGGTAAGCAGTAATAAGTCAAGCCAGAGGTAGGTAGCCCCAGCCCATCCAAAAAGGAAGTAGAAAAAACCCCGCTTCTCTGAAGGACTTCTTCATCTTTCCCCTTCTGGTGGTTTTGAGGCTAGACACTGCCGCCACCAGCTCGAGCAGCCCGTGCCCGTAAGTGCTTTTGATTCTGCAAGTGTATTCTAAAGTTCTTGGTGGGATCTTCCTCGTCGGTATTGTATAGCGTGCCGGGGCAGTCGTTGCAGCGTATGCGCGGCTGCCAGACACCCTGCTTGTCACTCCATCGCATCTGTGCATCAAATGAATCCTCTGGGAACTCTGCTCGCAGACCCGGCAGGGCGTCGAGGAGCCATTGCGGTGCTTTTGGAGGTGGCTAAGACTAGGGTGTCAGTTGACATTCCACTGAGGGGAGGGTAAGCAAGCATATATGTATAGGTGGAGAATTTCTTGGAAAATGTAGTAGTGGGCAGGGTGGAGAGGGGGACTCTTGCAACTTTCCATATTGGCTCTTGTCATGAGGTCGAAGGTCCAAGGTGGGTCAAGAATGACTTTTTTGCTTTCCTTCTTCTTCTCTCTTTTGTGTCCCGTTGTTAAGAATGGGGAATGGCTGTGACGCGTTTAGGAAGTAGCCGTGCTACTCGTCAACGTATTCCGATCCATCCGAACCTCGAGAGCTGGGGGATGAAGGGATGCTGGGCAACGAACTCGATGCCTCCTTTCTCGTCGTTGTAGGGCCATTGCGACGAGCTTGGGAGAGTCGGGAATTGTGGGCTATTTCACGGAGTAAACTTACGCCTGATGGCGGACCACCTGGAGTCGGTGTGGAGGTTGCAGCTGCGTCTGGTCGCACCTCGCTTGATCCGTGCCGTGCGAATTGCGGGAGACCCCTATTCATCATACCAGGCGTCGTGGGAGGAGGTCCCATCGACCCAGGTAGCGGTGAGTTCCTTGGTTGGGGTGTGCTTTGCATCATTGCATTGTTCCGTAAGCGATTGGCCTTGTACTCTCTCCACCAATCTCTGTATTTCTGCCTAGGGAGCTTCAGACTCAACATGTAAGTAGGGGGGTCAACGGTAGTATCTTCACGGGCGCTGATGACGCCGTACTTCTTTGGCGGCAATTTCGGCTCGTTGAACACCTCAGGGGTCTGGGAGCGAGTGCTGAGATTTGCGCGCATTGCAACCTGGGCAGCTGAAGCGGCGCCACGCATGCCTCTTGTCCTAGAAGTGCCAACAGGAACCAGCGTAGCGGGATTGCGCGCAGGTGAGTCCATAGTGTCAGACTCGTCGCTTTCCGAAACATCAGAATCGTCGTTTCGCGAGTTCCATTGCTTGCGTTTTCCAGCGCGTGAAACTCGAAGGATACCGCTGGTCTCCCAAGTCTCTGCAGCACCAGGAATAACCGACGAAATAATGCTGGTCCTCCAAGTTTTCGGTCTATCCTTCAGAGCAGGCAGTGATGGACCACCGCGACGATTGACGGCAGAGCGTTTTTGCTGTCTCTGTTCTCTGGAGAAGATCAACTCTTGACGATCCAAGTCCACATCGTTCAGTTCATAGAACATTGGTGCAAAGTCCTTAGCTTGCTGAAACGGTCTGAAAACTGAGGGTAGTGGAGATGGTAATAGGTTCTCTTGGATGTCACCGTCTTCAATCGGTCTCCCGTCGAAAGGATGGTTCGTGATGTAGAGACTCTTGGTGAAGAGTTGGCACTGCTCCCGGATCGAGTGCGCAATGGCGGTCTTAAATTCTCCAGATAGCGAGAGATCCAAAGCGGTCTGGTTTGCAAACTCTTCAGGACTGTTGTGTGGATCATTGATGTCCCAATCAAAATTGTCAACGTACGTGTGGGAGCCAATCGTGATGTTGATAGTGATTTTAATGCGCATTTCATCATTCTTGTATGCAAAGTATGGCAGATGGGGGTCCAGAGGCTCCTGCTCCATGAATGGGTGTGGGTGGTAATCTTGTATTTGTTCGTTGATGTTCTGAACCACTTGCTCTTTCAGGTGAGGCGCTGCTTCCGGTGGGACTTTAAAATCTTCCATAAGGTCTCGTGCGAACAATTCAGGCTCCAGTAAGCGATCGTGAAGGTTCCAGGTAAATGTGTCTCTTAGGCGCAGCTTCTCGAACTCAACATCCAGCCGTATAGGCACAAGTTCTTCAGGCTGTTCTGCAATGGCCTGGCGATCTTTACGATTCACTCGGAGCTCCGGTGTCTGTCGGTTGCCAAATCTTCGTCGTTGACTCGGATAGACGATGCGATTGGGATTGCGCCTGGCGAGATCAATGACGCGCTTGTTGTATTCTGTGAGCAGGAAGCGTTTGCGCGTCAAGGCTTCCAAGGTTGCGCGCGCTTGTTCATCTTCTCTTTCCAAGGCCGAATATAACATTTGATCGCGCGTTGTGTATTCGTCGAGGTAGAGCTGGCTCAAGGTAGGCTTGACTTGGCCGTCTTCGTCGTTCGAAGCTTTCTGCGAGCCGGATCGCGAGCGCTTGCGACTGGGTGTGCCATTGCTTGATCGGTTGTTGTGCAACGGAGAGTCGTTTCGACTGGGCGGGTGCGATCCTGCCTGCAACCCAGCCATGACGGCTTTGGCCTTCTCTTTTCCTTCGGCTATACCGCCGTTCCGATCGTGTGTTGACTGATTACCCTATGTGAAATGTGAGTGGTGACAGGTCATTGACGAGTGACCGGCATATGTATTTACATTTGGCGCGCCGTTGTCGGTGCCTTGCTCATAGGAAGCGGAAGTGTTGTTGTCGTTGGACAGTTCAGACGGGCCAACTTCACCATCCGCTGACTGCATCTTGCCCTTAGACGCACATTCGTGTAAGCGCAAATGTATTCAAGCGAGGGAGCAAGAGATTGGATCGCGTGTCGATGGGGCTGTTCTAAGCGGCGCCATTAGCAGGGCTCCGACTTCTGACAAGGGGTGCCGCGCGCGCGCTTCCACAAAGGCTCCATAGGCGCCACCATCGCGGTGCGGGGATCGCGCGCAGCTGTCGCCCGAGTCTTTGATCTTCTGAGATGAGATGACTGACCGTAGAATCCAAAGAAGACGTGTTTCGGTGAGTGGGCGTGGGATTCGTAGATGTGGAGGTGATGGGATAATGATGAGTTGTCAGCGCAACTAGCACAGCCAGACAGAACGATTAGGGAGGCGAGGGCGATGTTGAGCGCGGCAGCGGTGGATAGGCAGCGACTGTACCTCTGCCTTTCAAATCAAAAACGGTCGGCAGGAGACGCGCAGAAACAGAAAACCAATGGATGATAACGCGGTGCTTGCAGGTCTGCAACGAAACAAGGCTTTGGGGCCGTACACAGGTTCTAGGAAGCTTCCATGTGCTCTAGCCGAAATCGTGCCGGGTCACGTGTTGAGCTGCTCAATCGCCCTGACAACTGGCTAATACTTGCAACCTGCAGGTCCGCGCAGGAGAGCGTCAATCGTGTTTCAAATGCTGGGCTATGTGGGTGGACGGAGGGATTCTGTCTCCGGTCGAAACCGCGTTCAGAAAGACAATTGGCAGACGTCTGTCACAAGCAAGGCTGGCAACATGCTAGCACGTTGTGAAGAGATGCCTCTACATACTACCTAGGTAGCATTCGGAGTGAACGCGTCACAAGGTAACAGACAAGCTAATATATAACATGGGCGAAAAAACTGTCGAGGGTGCGCATAACTCATAAATTTCCCTGCCGTCGTGCTACAGTCGTCACTACTCTACAAGAACTTCTTCGGGGCGTTTGCTCGCCTCTTCTTGTACACAAAGTAAGCGCCCGCAAGCATGACCTGGAAGGCTAGGACCACAGCGATGAACAGACCCATTTTTGGGGCACTGCCCGTGACAGCCTGAGTCATGCCGGTCATCAAATTTGCTTGAGTGTCGTGAAGCGCACGCTGGAGATCAGCTAGAGTCTTTTGCAGGTCACGCCCCTCAATATCCTTTTGGATTTTCTGGACTGCTGTCTCAATGTTTTGGGTCCGACGAGCAAGTGCGTCGAGAATGGAATCGGAGGCGCCTCCCCCGCCACGCGCCATGACCTCCGAATGGCGCACGTCGTGACGCTCGTCGAGCTGCTTCAAGGTTGCAGCAAGGTTGCCGACCGTTCGCTGAATGTCAAGAGCGTTGAGAGTCGATGCGAGCTGGTTTACAGTGGCCTGAAGGTTGTCGATACGATTGATGATGCCATTGAGGTCAGGGCTGCCTCCGGATGCAGCTGCTTGGGGAGCAGGGGGGGATTGCTGCCCTTGTTGAGCGTATGCCTGCTCGTTTTGAAAGTTCTTGGGTGGTTCGTATCCATCTGAACGATGCTCCTCGCGAGTCACTGAAGACTGCGTTAGGACGAGAAATTTGCCAATTTCAAAAGAGTCTGGATTCTCAGCGCTGGCGGCGGAGATACCAAAGTAGTACTGGGAGGGCAGCCTAATCTTTTCGCTCTTGAAGCAGGGGTTGCCATCGATGGTCACCTCGAAGCCACTCGATTTTTGCTCAACAGTCAATCGAGAGAGCTCGCCACGATTTCTATACGAGTAGTGGCAATTTCCAAAAGCCATCTCATCAATGTTGTGATGTGTGCGGAAGTTCAATGAACCATCATTGAGGAAACCACGGATGGTGCCTCCGCTCCCTCCATACTGGTCCACTGACAGCACCAAACCATCGAAGGCTCCCACGGTGTAGATGCTGGGAAGGTGTTCTGGAAGCTGTTTAGCATACCACAGATTCAAAACCCCGCTTCCTCTCTCCTGCCCAGAAGCACGGAATTCAAGCTCCGCCTTCCATTCGCTCGGGACGAGGTCATGCTTCGCGAATATGCCACCACGCTTGTTCCCCGGTGCCGGAGGTGTGAGGATGATGCGATCTGACAGGACTTGTGGTGCAAAGTCATTACCAGATATAGTCCAGCCTGGAATTTCACCACCAGCAGCATTCAGCGGCCCTTTGTGTCCGAAGCTCAAAGAGTCGATCGTGTATTGAGCAGACGCCGCCGCGGCCAGCAGCAATGCGCCGAGTTTCATCATTTTCAAATATGTGGAAGGGAGACTTGCGGAACGTAGAGTCTGTGCAATGGGGCGGAAGCTGTCTAGCTACAAGTCGTGTGAGTGGCAGTTGCAACCTATGAGAAGGATAGACAACACCTACCTACAGTATTCAAGCCAGCCTGGAGCGCCGTCTGTAGTCTAGGATAGCACCAATGACGCGAACGGTAGCCCAAGCAACAGCGACGCCAATGGCAAGTTTTCTGAATTCTCTAGCAAGCTTCAATGTACTCTCGGAAACCTCGAACGAATGCAGGTGGGTGATATGCACAGGCTTGAAGGCCGCGAGATGAGTAAGGCTGAATTTTGGATCCTTCTGTCCGGCGAGCTCAAGCCACTCCATCCAATGTCGAGGGTGTGTTGCTTGGGCGACAGGATAGGCGGGAAGGGAGTGCAGGTGAAGGACAAGGATCGAAAAGGCTACATTGCACGAGCGGTTGTTAGTGACGAGCTAGTGTCGACGTAGCTGGGCTGGCAGGCACGGCAGGCTGGGCGGGACGCCGCGCGCACTGGCCCCTTTTAGCCCCCAATACACCGATCTCCGACCTCCGACCTCCACCCGACTCTTTCATGCCTGCAAAGAGACATTGGGACGATTGGACTCACCTACATTTGGAGACTGCCCAACACAACTCATCATGTCGCGGCAGGCAGCAAAGGATGCGATAGTCAAACTCATTGTTGGCGCTGGTCAAGCCAGTCCATCGCCTCCAGTTGGTCCAGCCCTGGGTTCAAAGGGTGTCAAGTCTATGGATTTCTGCAAAGTACGCTTGCCTCAGCATTTCCTCCACCCCACTTCCTGCAATCACGCGACTAACACTGGCTACTGCAGGAGTTCAACGCCCTCACAGCAGGCTACTTGCCTGGCACACCCATTCCAGCCTGTACGTAAACGATTCCCTCGCGTGACCCTTCGCGACGCCATTTAAAAAAGTCGAGGAAGAGAAGAGGCAGATGAATTAACAATTTGCAGTGATCACCGTCCGTCCCGACCGCACATTCTCCTTCACATTGCGCACACCGCCAACGTCCACACTTCTTCTACTAGCAGCGGGCGTAGGACCCACTAAAGCGGGCAAGACTCGAGGTGCCAATGCGCCCGGTCGCGTGCCCGAGCCTTCATTTGGCGACACTTCACCCACGCACGTTAAGGCATCTGGCTCAAAAAATATGGCGCTCTCTGCTGGCGGAGGAGTTGGGTTGGGTACGGTGAAGATGGTCGCGAAGACGGCGGGCGGAGACAAGGCGCCTGGCCAGGGTGGTGGGTCAACCCAGGTAGGGGAGGTGAGCTTGAAGCACATCTACGAAATTGCCCTGATCAAGAAAAGCGAGGCAAGGTTAGCGGGGGTGAGTCTGGAAGGCATGTGTAAGAGTGTGATTGCGCAGGCCAGGAGTATGGGCGTTGGTGTGGTCGCCTGAGATTCTCTACTCTGAGAAGCGCGACATGGACTAAAATGCCGACAGAGGAGTGGCTGACTTATAGGGGCTGTGTATGATGGGGAGACGATGAAACAAATGTACGACTATTAGACAGGTTCAGATTCTTGAGGTCTAGACCGAGATTTCGGAAAGCATACTGAGGAGCAATATACCCAAGCCCTACGGTTCAGTAGCAGCTCGAGGGGCAATAATGTCATTTATCCATAAGCCATCCATCGTTCATCCAGGGGAATTTCCAAAAGTTGTCACAGCGGTTGCCCGTGCGTGGGTCACGAGGGACCTACATCTTTCCCAAAACACCACCCTTTTCAGCAAATGCCCTTTGACACTCCCTTAGATTGGCCCACCTCCTTAGATCCTCCTCCTCTTCTTCATCGACCTCGGCGTCCGGCATCCGCCTGCTGCCCTCTCCGCTCTTTTCAAGATCGGTGAGTATCTCCATGAAATTTCGCAGATAGTATTGTGCCCTCTGATCGGGTATGCCGTTGTCAAGACCATTGCTTGACGGTAGGAGAGTGGCTGCTATCTGTCGAATCTTCATGCAGAATGGAAGGCAGTTTGGTTCCATGTGTAGCGGCCGAATCGACGAGAGGACTGCCAGGAGATCTGAAGCTATGCTCTCGCGTTCAATCTTCAGATCACTGTGACTTGCTTCAAAGGCATTCGGTGACGAAGTCTGCTGCGCCTCGCAGATGGAATAGTACCGCTCAGCAAAGTCGGACCGTGCAGTAAGCAGCGATGCATGTATGTTTGCTTTCTGGATTTCGTATGTAATGTATCTCCTTGACTCATCTTCTATGAAATCGACGCCAGTTGGATGCAGTTCGAGGTTGTTTGTGTGGTGCTCCAGGGTCGAAGATGCAGAACTGCCGGTGGGCGACCGTGAATTGATGCCGCGCCAGACGGCAAATGTGTCAGGTAGAGAGTTGTGAATTTGCTTGACGTTTGCCAGACACTGCTGTAGTACATTCTTCTGCAGCGTCCAATCGAAGCTGTGTTTGATTCCGTATGAGACCTCAGCAGCGCGAAGCGGATCGTAAACAAGATACACTCGGACGTTGAGATTGAAGCCTGTAATACGGGGCACGACCTCACGATGCTGAGGCTCAATGTGGTCAGGGAAAATGTAGCGATCATCGACCTCCAAAGGGAGCGGTGGATGAGGCGACCCTGGAATCTCGACGTGCATAAAAAGTTCGTCCAGGCCGACACCCATTGATCTCGACGAACTGATGCAGGTTAGTTGAAACACGCTCGTATTGAGAAGCTGGTTACTCACAGGACTGTGACGAATACTGTCCAGTAGAGTCGTCGCGCAACCTCTTGCTCAATATAGTTGACCTGCTGGCTTTGGTCTGTGGGGACTTTGTGCTGTCCAAGGACACGCAGGATGTTGTAACATTCGCCGAGGTAAAGGTTCCCCAGCGTCAGCTCGTAGGTGAATGAGTGCATACAGACCATGAAATAGCAAGTCACCGCATCATAGATGTTGAGATCGGGACGGCTCAGATAGCCGGTGCCGCGAGCTTCGTGAACGACCTGTTGACATCGCTGGACTAAGCTTAGTGCAGTCGGAAAGACATGTCGTAGATTGAGCTGTGTGATGCGCTTGAGGGGCCGTCTGGGAAAGGATGAAACGAGAGAACCCACCATGCCGGCCAGGAGGGCGACAAAGGGTCTGTCGTGTACATCTCGTCTCTGAGCGAAGGCTTGTCGGAACCAGGTCTCGTGGGGGAAAGGAGTGACTGGGTGGATGTAGGTGAAGAAGTCGTCAATGAGAGCGTTGATGAGCTCTAGAGGGGCTATTGATTCGGCGGAGAGGGGCGCAGACTGAAGGAGCTGACTAGGCAGGGCAGTTGGTGAAGGCGCGACAGGCGAGGCGAGGTGTGAGCTCGAATGACCGTTCTGCCCAAGTTTTTGGCGCTTGATGGCTTCGGCGTGACGATTTGGCGGGCCTCTTCTGCGGCTTGGGCGATCGAAGGTGCATGGAATGTCCAAGGCCAGACAAGCTTTGCATGGAGGACCACTCTCATCGCACTGGAATCTATCTTTTAGCCATGACAGGACCAAGAGATGGAGGAGAGGGCGTGGGGGTCGGGGAAAGGTGGGCTTGCGTACCTTGACTTTACGGATGCCGCATGAATCGCAGGCCTTGCGCAGACGGACGGACCTCTTTGGGGCGTCGCCAGGAGCGTCGCTTGGGGCGCGTTGAGGCTGGGGTGATGAGGCCGACTGTGCTTGAAGGTGTGCCTGGAGGTGGGCGGCAGCTGGGGTGACCAGGGGATTCAAGGGGAGAGCGGCGTGGTGATAGAAGGCGTTGTTTTGGTGATGATGGTGGTGGTGGGGCGCGGGGGCGGCGACGGCAGGCTGGTAGGGCTTCGAGTCCAAGTCGTCGGGGTCGTGTAGGCTCTGGGTGGGCTGCGGCCCCAGAGCTGGGCGATCCATTGCTCTCGAGCCGACAGCGCAGCAGTGGCAGGGAAGCCGAAGTTGATCCGTATGTCAGGAACAGCGAGTGGATGGGGCGGTTCGGCGTGGTTAGATTAGGTAGTCGGTAGGTTGGCACGATGGGGAGTCGCAGCCCTGGGGGTGGGGCTGGAAGCAGCGCATGTGGTAGTGGAGAGGGGAGGCTCGGGGCGAGACCGAGTAATGCAGGGCAGGTCACGGCTTTATGGGGTAAGAGGATGAATGGGCAGGCAGGCAGGCTGGCTGAGGAGGAGGGCGAGGGGAGGAGGGGGGGGGCGGTAGGCAGGAGAGGCAGATCGTGCCACGCCCGCCGTCTTCGCGTCTTCCAGAAGAGCTCCCAGACAAGCCACACACACTCTATCTAACATACCATCCGCCCTCTCGCGTGGCTCGCTAGCCCGCTCCTGCACACATCGTTTTTAGCAGCTTCTCTAATGCATGCATCCCCTTCTGACTAGCTGCCAGCCCGCAAGCGTCCACCGCAAGGCTGCTCGGAAAAGAGTCGGCCACGTGAAGCCACTCCCACTCCCTACGTATTGGCGCGCAACCATCGAAAACACCCACAACTGCTGCTTATCCGATCCTTATCCGTTGCGGGCATTGTCCACTCGAGTCAATGCCTGCACCTGCGTGCCTGACGCGCAGAATAAGCTGCCGCCGACTCAGCGCCTGCCCCTGCCAATCTCTGCCTCATCTACATCGTCATGCGAATGCTTAGGTATGCTGATACTTGTGCTACAGGTCGTGTCGTCTTCATTAGAGCATCATCGAGGCTCGCCTTTTGCACTATGCCGCGCTATGCTCATAAGAACCGCTTCAAGCTCGTCTTCCTCCCATCCAGATCCGCTCTTTTCTTTTCGCACTCCAGCTCTGCTCACTGCTGCTTGTACACTCTCATCCTCATCATCGCAGCTGGTCGGCATCGGCCCCAAAAACAGCAATGCCTCCGCCCGTCTCATCTACGCGCCTCGCTGATCCTTCGCACTTCCACCTCGCTTGTATGCAATCTATACATCCGCTGGCGCCGTTTGCTTCCAACTACTTGATACCTTCCTGCTAACGAGTCCAAGAAAATTTCTGTTTCTTCCATCCATCCGAGATGAATTGGCTGCCAGTCGCGCTGCTTGAGCCTCTCCCACCACGCTAACGCTGCTTAACTGTGGCTGCCATTGGCTCGTGCACCATTCAACGGCCGTCCAGCCGCAACATCGGACCACTGCTTTCCGCTCGACGCGACTCCATCATCACGCGTCAACGCACTTTGCTTGCCTTTGTTGGAGTTGTCGCCGTCTAGCTCGTCCAAGCTAAACACGCCGTCTTCCTCGTCTATCCGTTCGCGGCCAACGCTCGTCGACGACATAGCGCGATCCAGTCTGCCTGCTTTGCCCTCTGCCGCAGATCCCACGCTCGAGCTCGATATCGTTCTCATGGGTCCTGCAGGCGTCTGTGCATGGCTGGGAGCCTGTGTGCCTTCCCCACCGAGTCCTGCCTTGCGCAATTGTTCGGAAATGAGGCCCACACCGCTGTTGCGAGCACTGCTAGCTGCAAACGTTGAGCCACTCCCCGTCTTTGCTGGCCGACTGATCGCGCCGAGAGACGAACTAGCCTCTGCGACGTTTTCGCCTGCTCTTCCTCCAAATGACGACGCATTGCGTAGGGGCGATCCGACGTGGCCGAAAGGCGATGGTCCCGGTCCTTCACCCTCCTCTCGCTGTTGCTGTTGCTGTTGGACTCGGTTCGCGAACAGGGGTGCGTAGCGCGAAGGTGAGTTGTGCGAGGGCGATCCTATAGGAGGCGACCCGTAACTTGATCGAGGTGGTCGAGAGCCGAACCCATGGTCGGCTTCGCTGCGAGAGAATCGGCGCATCTTTTCCTGTGGCGTCAAGAGTTCACTCAGGCTGTGCGGAACACAGTCTTCTTCGAGCTGATCGTCGTCTTCGTCAATGGGCATCTCGTCAGATCTCTTGCCCAGGCCTGCAAATCCATCAAATTGGGGTCGTGCTCCAACGCTGTGCGCAATATTGTACGAGGCTGTCCTGCGGTCCGAGTGGATGATCCTCCTCGGTTGTGCGTCGGCAGCTCGTAATCTTGGCGAGAGCAGATTGCTGTTCGCGGGTGGTGACGATGCTTCGAATTGCTTGTAGGCAGTGCTGTCCGACCTATCTGCACGCGCGAGTGAGTTGAGGTTACCAAAAGCCTGGTGATTTGCAGCCGAGGCAGGAGGCGAAGTTGAAGCGAGAGGCCCCCATCCAAAGGTATTTGGGACCGACTCGCCAAACTTCTTGTGGTGCTGAGCTACAAGCGAGATGCTGGTGCTGTCAAACGAGGCCGGGAATGGAGTCTCAAGTGCTGTCAAGCCCTTGGGTGAGAAGTGAAGACGGCCATCGTTGGGCGGTGATCCAAAATTGGAGCCGGTTGGAGAGCCAAAGGGCCCCTCTGCGCCAGGAATTGCGTCTCGCTGACCAGGCCGGCTATGTGCAGGAAACTGATCCTCTGAAGCCGTGAATGGTGGTTGACCGTAGGGTTGATGTGGAGGCATGACGGCTGGCACTGGGGGGTACATCGGGGACTGGTCCGGGTGCTGGGCGTAGAATTGCTGTGCCTGATTCATGTGCGGCATCCGCGGCTTGTTCACGCGACGACCGTCCGGAAGGATGTGTGCCAGAGCACATTTTGCGCCGAATTTGCAATTGCCCTGTCTCTTGTTAGCTTTTGGCCGTCATTCTATATCGAGCAAGGACATACCTTCATAAAGTACTTGCAAGGGGGCTCTGGCTCCATCGAGTGATCGAACGGGCAGGCAGCTCCAGCTTGACAGTTGCCTTGTTTGAAGAACTTGCAAGGGACATGTGTAGTGTTCTTGTTCGGGGGACTTCTGGCCAGCGGCAGAGGGGGTCCACCTGCAAGATTGCTAGCATTTCTTGAGTGACCGGGGGCTCCAAAGGGCTGCTGGGGATTGTTGTGATTCTGGTTGTGGAGTCCTGGTGGGCGGTTCGGAACAGGCACAGGCCCGTTGTTCTGCGCGCGAAAGTCGGAGAGACTGTTGCGTTGGGCGTGATTGTTACGCAGGCCAGCAGCTGGACCATGCGGCGGAGACGAGGGCTCCATGCTGGGAAGCCTTAGCGATCAGGTCGTGTGGTCGAGTTCAGCGGTGGGGGAAGATGGTGCGATAGTGGGATCAGAGCTTGTCGCGGAGGGCGGACGTAGGGTTGAGCGCAGAAAGAAGGCAGAGACTCAGTCAAAGGAAAGGTTGGCAAAGGATGGCAGTCTAGAATGCGATATGACAAAGTTCCCGGCCAAGGGCAACGCGCCCGTGATATGTGCAGGTGAAATGCAGGTCACGAGAGTGTCTTGTTGGTGAGAGAAGTCGATCCGCAGCTTTGAGCGCTCGTGCTCAGGTGTCGGAACCAGCAACGCCCGTGCTTCCTGACTCCACGCACGCCACGATACAGTGAAACCCTCTCTGCAGTATCCATCGTGGGAACCGTCAGTCCTGAAGATTATCTGAGCTCCGGCGCCGTCGCCAATACAGAATGCCCTGAGAGGAGCGGTTGCGCACGCGGACCGTCTAGCGTCCGCAGTGGGCGATATCTGCTGACGCTGCTCGATACCATCTCCACGACGATGGTAATGCAAAGATAAGCTCGCGTTCCTGCCGACTCAGCCATGGCTTACACAACTCCATGTAGCCAGACCCAGAGCCTGTAACATGGCCTTGTCAGCTCCACCCCTATTCGAGCGAGGACAGGCAAGCTGGGCGTTCGGTCAGACACCGTGTTCCTCTTCCCAATTCGTCAAACTTACTGCTCAGCAAAATTGACTAAAATGGCAATCCACTGAGCTCCTTCAACCTCCACTCGTCTGCTCACTAGACTTCCTTCTGCATTCAACCTTTCCCTTCCAGGCAGCATTCCTGGACCTTCAGAATCAAACAATACCCCCTGGCCTGATTGTACTTCCTGTAGTCTATTTGAACATGTCGCCGCCGACTAGACCTGTCTCGCTTCGAGCGCACCTCTCGTCTCTTTTAGAGCCCTTCTCCATGCTTTTCGACGCCTATGCTGCCTATCTTTCGATCTTGATCTCAAGAATCTCGAAGCTAGATCTGAGTCCCTTGGTCAGGCCTTCTAGCATCCGCGATGAAGCCTTTGCCAAGTTCTGGTCTGCCTACACGGCTCCTCCACCACCTGCAACGACACCATCCATTTCCACCAGGCATGTGACGATAACTTCCGACCCTCCCGTCGTCAACGGCTCTGCAGATCTAGCTCCGCTACTGCTGGCTCAAGCAGAAGGGACTGTCCTAGATCTTGGTCCTGGTAGTGGAACACAGGTCAAATTTTTCAACCCTGACAAAATCAAGGCTCTTTATGCTGCCGAGCCATCTACGCATTTGCACTCGGCTCTTAGATCTCGCGCCGACGAAGCAGGTCTAGGCTCGAAGCTTGTCGTATTGCCATGCTATGGGTCGCAAGAAGCTATCCTGCCCGCCTTATCAAAGTCCGGTATTAGTCCAAAGGAGCTGGGGGGCACGGAGAACGGCGAAGCAATGTTTGATACAATTGTCTTCTGCAGAGTCCTCTGCTCTGTGCCAGATCCCGACGCGACCGCGAGAGAGCTGTGGGCCATGCTGAAACCTGGAGGCAAATTGCTGTGCCTGGAACACATCAGGAACCCCTGGGCATCCCAATCTCAACAAGGCGGTAGCGTTGCTGGAAGATTAATGCAAAAGCTTTACATGAGCTTGGGCTGGGGATACTTTGTTGGCGGCTGCGACATGAGTCGAGATGCAGAAACCATCTTGAGAAAAGCTGGGAAGTGGAAGAGCATCGAGACAGAAATTTGGTTCCCTTGGCATGTATTTTCCTATTTGAGGGGAACTTTTGTCAAGGACTCATGAGAGCCGTCGCAGTCGAGGAAGGTTTCAGTAAAACTGCGCCTACCTTGAGCACAGGCCTCGAGTTTTACGATGGGCTTCTCTGCGCATCCGCGGCGTTCAGCGTGACCGCCTGCGGACGCCACCAGATGGAAGAACGACCGCTCTCTCCACGTCTTCGAAGCCATCAAGCTCGCCCCACTCCACATGGTTCTCGGCTCGTGCTCCCTCGTCTTCCAGGCAGCCCAAAGCGACGAATATTTCGCTACTCTTCCCGACTTCGCCAACGAAAATGCTCGCACCGCAGGTTCTACCATGGCTCAAGACCTTTCCCCCAACAACTCGGACAACCAATTCGTCAATACTGTCCAGCTCCTCTACAAAATCTAGCATCGCGCCATTGACCCTGAACTCGTCCCATTCCAGAGCGATCCTAGCAAAGAAAGCAACCTCGACACCCATCCACAAGCAAATACAATCATCAGCCTTGGTCGTCACAGGGAGCTTCTCGGGCGCCTCAACGTTGAACTTCACGCGACCGCACGCACACTGACCATTGACGCTGCCACCTTCGCGACCATTATCAGCCGTAGGCAACAGCTCGTTGTGCCAAATAGTTGGATCTGGAGCATGGCTTGCGCCAGCAAAGCGCGGCGCAACGTGGCCTCCATTTCGCAGCGCGCTGCTCAGTCCTCCGTCACGGGTGTCGGCCACGAAGTTACTCGCTGACCATTCAAAGCCCCACTCTCTCAAAAATAGATTTGGCAGAATGGCTGTGAAGATATGGAGTTTGCTTTCAGCATGTGGGATCCAGTAGAGTCTTGTTGAACAGGTCCGGCAGAAGTAATACGTCAGATGCCGGAGGGAACGTGACTCGAGGCATGCGAGCTGTGGAAAGCAGGCCAGATTCACTGCAATCTGATGAGAGCTGTCGCTTGAATCCTGCGCTGGCTTACTCTCATCCTTTGCGCGCTTCGACGAAGCTGTATTCTCCTTGAGCGCCGTACGTCCCGAGGAAGTACGCGATAGCCCACCGTCATCATGAAATATCTGAAGCAACCGAGAAACCGAAGCCATGCGCCGCGGTACAGGTGACTGGATCTCCATAGCCGGGCGACCGACCGTAAGCGCAGCAGGAACGGCAACGGAATCTGACTCGTTCCCTCCGTGCGATCGACCGGGCCCAGCCTTCTTCTCCCACATGTTGATACGATCCCGCCTGTATTTCAGTGAATCAGAGGCAACGTCGCTAGAGGCCTTTTCGGCTGCGTGAGGTCCCGGGACTTACACTTCACTGAGTCCTCGACGCCTCGTCCGGGGCTTAGGTTCGCAGATATCAAAGTTCCAGGTGCAGAATCCGTTCCACATGCCACCCAGGTGTCGACAGGAGTTGCAATGGCAGGCAGAGGCCTTCACTGGCCCTGTGAAGGTGGCCGGGATAGAATAGGTGCTGGTGTATGCACCGCACTGGCAGACAATCTTTACTCTGGATCGTGGATCACTCATTGCGCCTGCTGGTGTGTGCGGAAGAAAATCTGCAAGACGAGATGAAGACAAGCCAAGCTCGGAAATCCAAAGGCGTGCGCCCGCATCAGATTTCGCCCTTCTTGAAAAGGTCTAAAGATGAGAAACATACTGCACATGAGGACTGAGATGCTGTGATCCGACACGTTGCTGCGCCGACGACTTCTCAGAAGCAAGCTCTACATTGAGCAGACGTGGGAGTCGCAGATAACCTCTTGTGCGCTGTAGTGGTTACGTGCGTTTGTGTCACTGTCGCCTTGAGGTATACTACAAGAATACTGTTATGTGGACTTTGTTGCGACGCTTGGTCGGCTCTCGTCACTTCTCTCGTCTCTCGTCACTGAACAGGGATCTGAAGACGGAGAGAACGAGTAACTCGCTGAGAATGCAACCCACACTTCCAACCCATTCACGTGTTCTCTCATTGGATCTGCTTTAGCCGAGAGCTGACAAGTCATGTTCGAGATGCATCCGTTTAGTTCTCGTCAACAATGTGCTCGTTTTCCAAGAGTGGCCCATCGAAGCTCGTCAAGCATTTCCTCTCTTTTGCATTCCCAGCCGTCGTTTCCGCCAATTCCCTACACTCTCACTCGTGTTGAGCCCAGTCTACTTTCATGCGCGCTCGTGTCTCATAAGGCAACACCATGCCGCTACCTAGGTGCGGCCTTTGTTGTATATCTGCAACCGCAGCCTAGGTACCTAGACAGGTGTAACCCAATAGACATTCGGCAAGCACACTCCTCAGCTTTCACTAGAGAGAGTCTTTTTTTTTTTTTTTTCGCTCAACTACTAATAACTCCCTGATGACGAGCAGCACTGCTCTGATTTATCCATCGAGTACCCATGGTGGGCACGCTGCAAACAACACCAATGTCGCAAGCCAACGCCATTTCCACATAGCGCCTCCTTCATAAGTCTCCAAACCCACGCGGAATCCAAGATTTTCCAAATATATGATCCGAATTAGAAAATAAAAAAAAAAAAAAAAAAAAAAAAAAAATCTAGCATATAAACTATAAAAACAGCAGTGAATCAAAAGGTTTTAATAACCCCCCCTTTTTTTTTTTTCCTTCTTAAAACGCCCCCAAAACTAAAAAAAAACTAAAAAAAACTAAAGAAAAAAAGCAGTCCTACTTATACTTTTAATCACCTAAACGAGAACCGATCCTCTATTCTCTAATATGTTAGAGGTTTTGCTAGAAACTCTTATAGAACGTACAGTATACTAGACTCTTAAATTACTTGTTATTTTTTTTTTTTTTAAATGTATTTCATTTTGACTTTTTGATTTTCATCTTTCTCCTTCCTAGGGGTCGGCGAAAAACAGAAGAAAAAGAGAAAGAAGAAGAAAAGAAAAAGGAAAAAAAAAAAAAAAAAAAGAGGAGAAAAGTTTATACAAATTTTTAGGAATCCACTTTGGTCTTTGGAATCGAAATCTCAATGTTTACTTTATATCTATCTGCACACGACTCGGCTTAATTCATATCCAATCCCTAGAATGCAGTAAAGAATTGCAGATAAGATTAAAGCCGGAGGTCGTCATCTTTTGCAGATACAGACGAGAGAACGAACCTTTTTGCCAGATAAATACAAGAACCAAACGAGATGAGTCGAGATGAGAAATGAATGAAACAAAAAGATAAAGACTAGGTAAGGTGAAAGAGGCATTTGAAAAGTCACAAAAAAGAGACTGGGTATCATGTACTATCGTAACTCGCAAACTAACCCGCTCGCTGACTGACTGACTGACCGAATGGCGTTCAAGCAGAACGCTGTGCCTCGCTAATCGGACCGCGGATTGCAAAGTAGGGTACCTCGCAGACTGAGTTCCCTCGCCCCTCCCTCCCCTGAAAGTCAGTTGCACCTTTCAACTTGCAACTTGTAAAGCACCCACCTCAGCTTCGCAAGAAATCGACCCGCCATCTGCAATCCGTAAACGCTCGTCGACCAAGAACCCGACTCAATATGCAAAAGAGATCCCAGACTCGGCTCGACTCCAAGACTGAAGAACCAGACCCGACCAGTGCCGGGAAGACTAATGGGAAGGAAAGAAAAAAGACTTCGTGTCCATGTGTTGCTCATGCCTGATCCTGAATTTGTTCCTTGTTCAGTTCTCTTGGGTATTTCATGTCAAAACCAATGACAATAACAGATGAGTGCGCATTCGTGTCCAATGACAAAGATTTCATCAATGTCAAGAGGCGCGCTGGCTGACTGGAGTCAAACGCCTGACCCGTATCGCCGGTTGTGTCCAACATGAGCAAAGAATCAAAGTCGACACCCAAAGTCGAGATGCAATGGATAATCCGTGTCGTTCGCTCGCTGCATGTACCAGCATCCTGAGGAGTCGGCGGAGGAAATGACAGGGGAAAATGAAAGTCTAAATGATAGTAAAGTGTCCAGTGGACCGGTAAACATGCCTCGCCATGCCGTGTCGTGTCGCGTCATGTCGAACGCCGCGAAATTCAACGCCGCGCCACGCCATGCCATGCCTTGCCAATAAAAGAACCTAGGAACGAATCGATGCGTCCATGTCGTGTAGCTAAATGCGCTCAAAAAATCATGCCAAAAAGTATCAACGACTACCCAGCTCTTCAAGACTGTGAGACAGTCAAAGCCAAAGAAAGAAGACCCAAACATTCGGTTTGAGTCAATCAACTTCATAGACCTCACACCCAGCGCAGCGATTCTACCGTCTTACAGTCCCCGCAGTGCTCGTACTTGCTCTCGAAGCAGCACTCATACTACTCATATTCGAGAAGCGTCTTGTGTCAGGACTTTTGGATGCAAGCCGCTGCGCATACGGGCCTGGACTTGCAAATCGCTGAGCATAAGGACCAGGACTGGGCGCCACACGTGGTGAGCCATGCGGTAATGGCAGCGAGGCTCCGCGGCTCGCGAGTGAGGAGCCTGGTCTGCTACCGCCAAACGATGACACAGGCCGTGCGGGCGAGGGAGATGTTGGCTCCTCGCCCACAGAGGACGGCAGGCGGGAGTGTCTCTGCGTAGTGCTTGGACCCCATGATTTTGCCAAGGGATTGCCTGTTGGCGTTGCGGATGTGCGCCCAATCTGTGGAGATGGTGTTGCTGCTGAGGATGGTGGACGGGAGAGGCGGCGGGTCGCGAGGGGCGTTGCGGCTAGTGAAGACGATGGACGGCGGCTGCTGGGAGCTGTCTTGACGTATGTGGACATGCGGTTAGCGGATGGTGGAGTAGGCGGGCGACCAGGATGGGGATGGTCGAATGGAAATGCAGACGCATCGCTGACTCTAGAGCCATTCCATCGAGGTTTGTGTGCAGAGGATGGCGCAGACTTGACGCTGTGCCGTGATGAAGACGCGATCGAAGACGCTGGCGATAGAGGCGCGCGGTAGTTTGGGGAGAGCGACGATTGTCGAGCAGACAGTGTTAGATCGGCGGCCGATGATCTGGTGACGGGCGTCTTGCGAGGGATCTTGGATGGAAGGGGAGTGCTTGGGACTCGAGTGTCTGCAATGTATGAGGGCTTTGAGGATGTACTGGATCCGCTGAGTTGACGAGGCTTGGCGCTATACGCTGGCGTTAGATTGTCGGGCAGCGGAGGCTGACCGCTCAGGCGTCGGTCTGGAGTGTGGATGGATGAAGCTGACGAAGAGCCGGGCGTGTCCAGGCTGGAGTTGAGAAAACTTGGGTCAGAGGAAAGTATACTCGAGACGGAGTCTCGGAGTTGCTGTGCTTGTTGGACGGTAAACTTCTCGTAGGTCTCGAGGTTGGCGTCCATCTCTTTGATGTCAGTCTTGATCGTCTGGTACTTCATCTGGAGCTCATGCTGTAATCTCAAGATTTCGCCATTAACGGTCAAGCGGTCCTTGACGCCTCGATCCACGATCCCGATAACGCGCTCAATGGCGGGACAGTAGTGTAGCTTTTTTGCCTCATAACTCTCCATCTTCTTCAGCGTACTGGCAGAGTGGCGGAGCTTTGTGTTGCTGTCGAGAGACTCGTCGAGCTTCGAAATTGCTCTCGCGACAGAGTCAATCAAGGTCATGGCCTTCTTGCCAGCATTTCTAAAGACCAAGATCCAGCGATCTTCTCCCAGCTCTCGGCGTAGTGACTCGGCGTCACTCTCCAAGTGTTTCCACTGCTCTTCCATTTGTTCGCGAGCAAGGTCGAGATCTTCACATGCATTAGGGAACATCTTCTTTGCGCGATTCTGAAAGCCGGCAAATCGCATTGGCAGGAAGTCCAGCGAGGCTCTCAGAGGCTGCATCTGTGCAAAGAGTCCCAGAAGATCTGTATCATCCTGAGACGCCTCGGCTCGATGCTTGACGGGGCTGGCATTTGCCTTTAGCAGGCGGGTGGGATCGTGTGGGGCCTCTTCTACAATTGTTTCGAGATCGCCAATATCGACACCGGCAAGAGCATTGTCCGAAAGACCCGGGTTGAAGTTGGCCATGTGTCGTCGTTCTTCCATCTCAAAGATCTGTCTCGAGAGAGCCTTGATTTCCGCGCCGATTTCGGAAGTGACGGAATCGCGTAGCGTTGACCATTCGAGAGCGAGCTCAACTTGCTTCTTTACATTTGTCAGGCTTTCTTTGATTTTGTGCCAATCGAGAACGATCTTCTCTAGCTGAGCGACGACCAGCTTCATGTCGTCGGCCGTGACTTGTACAGCGTCCTCTCTCGACTGCAGATCTTCGACAGCTGCAATGTAGACTTGTATCAGCTTCTCGAAGCGTTTGATGGCGCCGTCGACTTGGCCAACACCGTCGCGTCCAGCAGCTGCAGCCCATTCGGCGTCGCCGGCAGCATCCAGGCCATCGAGGACGTCGGTAGCCTTGCTCATCCATCCTTGAATCTGACTGGCGGCATCTATGAGGGTGCGGGCGACTTTTGGAGATGTGGAAATGGCAGCGATGGAGCCAGACAGGCTGTCGGCATCAGGAAGGGATATGGAGGTCAGCTGGCCAATCTGACTTTGGAAGGAGAGTCTTGACAAGGAATTCAGCGAGCTGATGGACATTGTTCTTGCTAGATGACCGCGACGTAGCGCATATGCGGGTGAGTCAGCAGACAGATCCACTGACCCGTGCTTACTGCTCTCCGGGGTGGACAAGAGGCTAATGGTATGACCATCCTTTGGGGGCACTGCAGGGCCAGCACCGTTGGGGGGCGTTCGTGGAGGGGCAGTCGGGCTCTGTTTTGGACGCATGGATAAGCGGAAGCGCGAGTTGGCAGAGTCTGTGCTCGGCATTGTGGAGAAAGGAGAATTAAGCTGGGGAGGGAGAGGGTCGGTATGGGATGAGTTTGGCGGAGAGGGAATGAAGGCCTGGCCAGCAGGAACGCGTCCGATCTTGTCTTTGCCGTGGACTGGGCTGTCGACGATGAGAACTTTTTGGTTGTAGTCGAGTTGCATGGTCCAAGTGGCTTTTGGGAGCAAGAGGAGGAGGAGGAGGGGGTGATTGGGATTGGGCTCAGGCCCCTTCCCAGCCAATGGAGTGGACCCCTGTTCTGCTGGTTTAAAGTGTGTGGAGTTTGGGGGGGATGCAGCGTTCAGCAGTCATGGCATTCGAAGCAAAAGGAGCGGACGGGCTAGGGGCGCGTAAGGGCGTGTAGAAAATTGGGCGAGAGCTGGATGGGGAGAAGCGTCGGGCGAGGGAGGGTTGGAGGAGGAGGGTGGAGTGGATGAGGCGGAAGTGCTCTGGCAACGGTTCCTAGCCTGAGGAGGACGCGGAGGTCGCAATTTGCGAGAGTTCTGGACTTGGGGGCAGAGGCAGCAAAGCAAAGCAGGGCAGGGCAGGACAGGACAGGACAGGACACGACACGAGAATGAGTGTGAAGAGAGCGAGAAGTAACGTTTGAGCAAGAGAGAGAGAGAGGCAGTGAAAGTAAAGGCAGCGGTGCAGCAGGGGATGGCAGGTCCAATCACGTTGCAGCGCGTCACTGCTGCGCTTGCGGCTTAATTCTCCCTTCGTCGTGCATGAATTCTGAGAGTCGCAGCCTGCTTGTCCGCTCGGGCTGCTCGATTGATGGATTGATAAATGAGATTTCGTCGCTGTCTCGTGGGTATCATAATCTGACATAAAATGGAACAGAGGCAGCCCTTCCCATTCACCAGGCCCGCATCTCGTAGTCGTCGACCTGCACCCGCATCTTGGGCCGCTCCATCTGCAGCGCCTCGTGCTGTTCCTTCCACTCGCGTGTCAGCTCCTCGCGCACCGTCGTGCACCACTTGAGGATAGCTTCATCGAACTTGATCCAAGCCTGCGCGCTATCGCCGTGTACCACCCCAGGCACGTCAACGTCCAATAGCACGTCCCACCGGAGCTCCGCAGCCTTGATCCAAAACTTCAAATTCTCCGAGCATCGGTAGGGTAGATTCGTGTCGGTGTGATGCGTCTTTATCAGCTCAAACTGCCGTCGCGACGACTTGAGCAGCGAATTGTGGATCTGGCACAGCCGCAGCCCGTCCTGCATCGACTTTAGAAACGCTGTTGCCTTGCCAGGGTCCATGCTCGCCGACGGCTCCTCCCATTCCGGCAAGCTGTCGCTGTGGTCGTCGAATGACTTTAGAAATAGAAACTCGCGCTCCCGCTTGCCATGCTGCCACTCGCCCTCCATCCACCGCCAACTCTGTCGTTTCTGGTGCTCCTCCTTTTCCGCCTGCTCGTCCTTATTCACCAAATCCTCGATGCTGTCCACCCACTTTTGGAACGATTCTCGCTCCGTCTTCCGGATGCCGCCCGCAAACTTTCGCGACGACATCTTGCGCAACAGTTCGAGGCAGGCATAGAGGTCGGATCGGATGTTGCGTTCCGCTCGAATCGCATACAGTCTCTGCGGCTTCTCATGATGTGTGTAGAAAATCCTGGCTGCTCTGATTGCGCTGGTCATCAGATCCAGCACTTGTAGACCCTGCATTTCCTGCCATTGCTCCGGCGCTGGCGCCTCCCGGTTCGGTCCGCGTACCGGACTATCCTCCACAGGCGGCCGCTCCCTCGCATCCACCTCAAGATCTCGCAACAGTCGGTTGGCGTACTCCAAGGCGTCGCGCAGCTCCCGTCGAAGCACAGACAGGTCCGGAGGAGGCGGCACATAGTTGCTCTTTTGCTTGTACGTGCTCATCGTCGGCGGTAGGTACAGAGCCTCGGGAGGTGCGTCAACAGTCGGATCGACGTGTACTAGCCGAGGAGATCCCATTGTCGGAGAGGGCGGGATCTCAAAAGATGGCATGGTCGACAGTGTCCGCGTTTCCGAGGAGATGTTGGTCTGAGGGTAGCTCTGGTGTCTGAAGACGGTGTCGGTGTCGACGGTGCTAAACGGGTCGTCCAAGTTCACGCTCTTTGCATCACCCGTCATTTCAGGTGAGAGACAGCGGTTCTCGATCCCAAGTCCAGCAAGATCGGCCTGGACCACAGGCTGCTGAGGCCGTCCTTCGAGCGCCGAGAGTGCATCGCCGCGGCCGTGTTGCGAAAAGGCTCGACGGTTCTCTAGGGCTTTTTGGTATTGCTCCTCCTTGGCCAGCTGTGCGCCTTTGCCGTCGAGCAGGCCGGTGCGGGCGAAAAAGTGTTGTACGTGGTCTATAGGGCCGAGGCTCATGACGCTGTCTCTGTTCCTCGCCGAGTCTGAGAAAACGGTGGCCTGTGGTCGGACGTAGCCTCTTCTTTTCGGCTGGCCATCGCTGCCCATGGACTGTGCCGAAGCTATCGAATATGACGAAGCGGTGGAGACGCTCCGATCAAGGTCTGGTGGGTATGGCGAGAGGGCAGCGGTGGGCGGGTGATCGGGCGAGGGGCTTCGGGAGCGTAGCTGGAACTCGTCCTGGGTTGCACTTGCTTGTACGTCGGCCATGCTGGGCAGAATCGGCCTCGTCAGACCCGTCGTGCGTCAGAGTGTAGAGGGAAGGGTTGGAAGAGACACAGCACGCCAGACGCAGGCCAGCGAAGGGCAAGGAATTTGAAAGCGTACCTAGGCAGTGAGTGACCTGGCAGCAAATAACGAGGGTCTGGGGGAAAGCAGATGCCCCTGAGGCAGCTTGGCCAATCAGCGGCGAGTTGCCAAATGAGCGACGGACCGGACGAAACGCGCTGTCACGGGGTTTAACGCTGGACGCAGAAACATGCATCGATTGACAAGAGACTCAGTTCTGTAGGTACTCTCTTCGGGGGAGAGGTGGATATCGCCAGGTGAAGTGGAAGTCAAAACAGTACAGGAAAAGAAACACGAGCCCGCTCTCTCACTCACACACACACACACACACACACACACTCCTCTCTCCACGAACATCTTTCCCCCCACCGTCGAAGGAGCAACTAAAATGAGGCTTTCCCGCGCTCGCCCCACCCATCCTCTCTTGAAGATTGCGCTCTGCACCTTATTATTAGACTAGCCCCCGGCAACTCGCATCCAAATTCCGTCGTATCGCCCTTCGTGTCGTGTCGGGTCGGGTTCACGTTGTTGTTCAAGCAACCACCTTGGTCGAGTCTTCTGTCGCCGCTGCTGCTGGCACCGCAGTGCCTGTTGGTGCAGCGTGGCCAGTCTCGGCGGCCGCGGGGACGCCAGTCGTCTCCAGGTGGGTGCCTGCGTTGGACGGAATCGGCTCGTGGCTTGGTTCCCACGCCCTGAGCTCTGCCTCTGCGTCGCTGAGCACCTGCTTCGCTTCCACTTCGTTGGCGTAGGCCGCGGGCTGGTCGCCAGGCACCACGGGCGTGTCGTCGAGCAGGGTGAGCAGCTTGCGCGCCTGCTTGGCCAACAGGATCTGCTTCTCCGCCCGCTCAATGTGCGCGGCAAAGTGCAGGTCGTATGACTCCTTGAATTTCTGGCGTGTCTGCAGCGTTCCCCGGTCAGCATGTGTCCGCGTTGGGCAGTCAGCGCGAGCCGTCTGCACGTACCACGTTGGTCAGCTGCGCATCGGCAACCAGGCTCTGCGCTTCGGCGCGCACGAGCTCCTGCTCCAGCTCAGGAATCTTGGTCGTGGTGGGATCCTTGTGTTTGAGTTTGGCAATCTCGTCTTGCACCTTCGCCTTGTGGTCTCTGCTGGGCTGCACGCTCCTCTCCGTGTTGCGGATGGCCTTGAGCACGCCGCGGGCCTCCTCGAGATTGGCAGCAAAGTTGTCTTCCTGCTCGGCCAGCTCGGCCATTAGGACACCAATCTTGTCCGAAATGTCGCTGACAGCCTCGTCGTTGGTGTCCTCACCCCAGTCGGACAGCTGAGAGGCAATAGCTGCCCGCTCGCGACCGGCCTGCTCGTATGACTCGATTGCATGGCTCTCCGACTTGATCAACTTGTACAGCTTCTTGGACAGCTCGGGCTGTGCGTGTCCACGGAGACTAATGAGGTTACGAATGTTAGACACGGTGTGGCTGCGTCGCATGCTGTCGAGAGGAGTGGGAGCACATGCCTGGCCATGGTGAAGCGGTGCTTTGCACCACTCTTCTCCCCGTCTTGGCCCTTGGACCGGATTGAAAGTGCGCGATTCATGCTTGCAAGGTAGTGTACAATCACTGCTCGACTGTAGAGACTGTGTTCAAGGTCCTAGATGAGAGGGAAAGGCAGGTGGGATTAATGTTTGGAAAATCGTCTTGACTTTACCCCTCCGGCTTTCTTGGTGACGTTGGTGACGTCGCTCATCACACGCGCAAGACGCCGCCAGTCCAGACTTCCCACTCGCCAATGCCTGGAATACCTGCCCGAGGACAAGGTTTGCCGAGTCCAGGAAAATTGACAGCACACAACAAAGTATAAGTCTTCACTGAATTGCATTACAATGTACGTTGCTCGAAAGGGAGGGGGACCTTGCGCAGTCGTCCAGTCCCTTGTAGATGTAAATATGCTGCAGCTTTCCAAACGCCTGTACACACACCAACATATCGACAAGCAATCCAAGCCCTTCCAGACGCCATGCTTTTCATCACAGTCGTAATTCGTCAATGCATCCCTTCTGGGCAATCACACGCTAGGCGAGCCTAGATGGGGTTGTCCATGGCCGATGGCACCACACTGTACATGGACGCGTTCGTCGGTCCACTCATTACCCTCACCACCTTCTTGTCCGTACCTGGTCTCGCAATGAGCACCTGTGCAGGGCACACCACTATCTCATCATCAGTCTCCCCCATGTCATTTCCCTTCTTCACAACCAGCGGGAACAGCACAATGCGCACCACTGCTTGTTGGTTCTCGAGTTCCTGGTTTGACGTTGTTTGTCCGCTTCGCTCGTTCATCAGGTCGGCGTTGAAGAAGACCTTGCGTGCCAAGTCTCCATTGGTATCGTACTCGGGCTGCAACGGCGGAAGCATAATGTACTCGGCTCGTTGCGTTCGCATCTCAATTGAAAGGCTCACAGCAAGTCTCATGACGTTGCGCAACGACTCCTCAATCTGTTGCATGAGGTGTCCTGGTGGCGGCAGAAGGCGGTTGAGCGTGCTAAGCACCTCTTGAACCACCGCCTCCGTGTCTTGTGCTTTTTGCTCCTGGAAGGCCTCTCTTCTCGACAGCAGGGTCAGCGTCGTCGCTCGCCACTGCGCAACGGCGCGGCCTGGCCCAACCTCGGTGAGCGTCTTCTCCAGGGATTTGAGTTTCTGGCGTTGGTCGCGGTCCATGCCGAACAGGTAGCGAGTGAAGACAAACTCCCAGATCATGGTCATGACCACGGACATGAAGACATCTCGTCGGCGGACACGGTCCCGAAGGTAATCATCAACATCTGAACCGTCGAGGACGGCATTGTCGAGACGCGTCTCAATCTTCTCGTCTTTGACCTGAGAGGACAGTCGGCAGGCTCTCGTGTCAGAGAACTTTGAGAATCGCAGCACCCATTGTTGGACGTGCTGGCAAAGCTGCTGACAGGCGCTCTCAAAGTAGTCCTCATCGCGGTAGGTCAGATAGTCCTCACTGCGTCGGGTTGATGCGACTTGGCGTTGGAGGGACTGGATGCGGTCGGTAGCGCGCTCCAGCTGTGAGCGGAGCTGATGAATCTCCTCATCCTTGTCGGCCAGTGCAGCATTGATTTCGCCGCGAACAACATCCTCCATGCCCGAGGTGAGCTGCGTGTGCTTGGATTTGAGCACATCGAGTTCGCGATTGGAGGCCAGGAAGCGTTCGTGAGCGTCGGCATGCTCCTTCTGCAGCGTTGCATAGCGAGCGTTGGTGTCGCTGGCCAGGTTGCTGTTGGCTGCTTGCAACTCATTGTTGTGCTCAGTCAGACGAGCGACTTCGGCTTCAAGAGTTGCAAGGCTGGCCTTGATGCCGTTGATCTCGACATCCTTTTCGCGCAGCTGGATCTCGCGGTTGCGGAGCTCTTCCTTGGCGGCATTGGCATTGGGTGGGTAGAAAACCTCGCTGGGAGTGCGAGAGGAGCGATCACGAGCCTCGCTCAATTGTCTGTTTTCAGTCAGAGCCTGCTCGAGCTGGCGCTCAAGGTCCAGGATGTGGGTGCTCTGGCGCTTGCGGATACTCTGCGGACGCGATGGCGATCGCGGAGAGGCAGCAGTACCCCATCCCTCCTGCAACAAATGGTTAGACTGGGGCTGGCCAGCATCAGGGGCATGCCTCGCAGGACGACTTACGAAGCTGCCGGCATCTGACATGCTCTGTTGGCGGTCTTTGCCGATGCCTCTGAGTGGAGAGTAGTTGGCAGGTTTGTTGTGATCTGCGGGTGCGTGGGTCGCTTCGTCGCTTGGCTTAGCGCCGCCGTCGGATCCGGTTAGCGCGGCATCTCTTCTGCTGACGGCCCTCAAGTCGCTGCTGACACTGCGATCCATGCGTCGCAGTCCAGGCGTCCCGCTGCGACTCCCTGGCGTCACTGACCGGTTGCTGAGCGCACTGTACGATCGAGGCATCGACTCCATCACTTTGCTCTCGTTGCTTGGCGTCCGTCCAGTGGGCCTCCGCATGTCAGACGGTGACGACGGTCCACCAAACATGGCAGCACGTTCACGCACCGACGGACTCTTGCTAACTGTAACTTCTTTCGCAGGAGATGGGCTGACTGGAGGCTTGCGACCCTCAGCGGTGAGCAGGTGCCGTAGACTTGGTGGCACGCTCTCCTCTTGTCCAGCCCCGCGCCTGTCGTCACCCTCGCGAAGCACCTGCTTGCCGTCTTTCTTGTTAGGCGACTCCTCGCGAATTGGTGCCAAATCCCGGCTGACGGTCCTTCCATGGCTTCTTTCCTGCTGGCCCTGGGGGCTGTCTTTGGCTGACGCCGGGCTTTGTGCAGATTGCATCGATGTTCGGTTCGACGGCGGGGACTTGAAGAGATCAGACGAGCGGTCTTTCGTCTCTGCCTCAATAGGCGCGGGACGAGCTGATTCATGCTGAGCGGCCTCATCAGTCGTGGGCGCGTCAACGAATCCGCTGTCACGGGCTGCTTCTCTCAATTGGTCTTTGGGCAGAGACGGTGTGCCGTGGGCCTGTATGGCGCTGTCGCGATTGTCATCATGTCTCTGCTCCAAAGAATCCCACGACCAGCCACCAGTCTGGTCTCTGCTCACGTCTTCGGGCTTGGTCTTGTCGGCAGATTTGGCAGTCTCTTCGTGCTTCTCTAAACGCATTTCGCTCTGGCCCTTCTTGCCTTTCTTGCCCTTCTCGCTTTTGACCGCTCCCCAATCATTGGCCTGCTCAGAATCCGAGGCCTTGGGACCATCCAAAAAAGGCACCGGCCGCAAGTGCTGCAGCAGCTGTTGCCCCAGCAAGTCCAGCTTCCTTGGCAGAGCTCTTGGGTTCAGGCGAGCTCCGTCGCGAAGTCGCCTTGGAGTTGGAAGGGCTTGTTGATGACTGCCACATGGACGATGGAGAAGTTCTTCCAGTCTTTGGTCGTGGTGAGTTTCTCTTCGCAGTAGGTCCAAAGTCCATGATGCCCGAATCTTCCTCTAGCCGTTCCTTTGAAGTCTTGCGCGAGACGGCATTGGGGTCAAAGCCAACTTGGTCCATGGCTTGCATGACAATATCTTCAAAGCTGGCTTTTCTTCTCTGGGTCTCTGGACTCAGTTGCTTCGGAGTTCCTTGGGCTGTCGTCCCTGAGGCAGCCATAGTGTCCATAACCACGTCGCCAAATCGACCTGCTGACTTTGACGTATCTTTGCCAGTTGCTGATGATGCTTTAGACTGTGCTTCGCGCTGTTGAGTCTCGTTGCCGGCTTTTGCCATTGCTGCAAATACCACCTCTTCAAGAGGTTTGCCTGGGGCAACCGCCTTGCTAGGCTTTGATCCAGACTCAGAGATGGCTTGCTCCTCGTTGCGTCGAGCTTTGTCACCTGCATTTGCCATGGCTGCAAGAACCACGTCTCCAAGAGGTTTGCTTGATGACTCTGCCTTGGGCTTTTGCGCCTCTTCCTCCGCATCATCTGCCCAGTTCAGTGCGGACATCTTGCGCTGTTTCTTTGAAGCTTTCTTCGACTTCTTGCCAGTAGTCTGGAACTCATCGGCTTCTGGTTCAGCTGAAGCATCGTGCACATCTGCCAGACTCTTGTCGAAGCCTGCATCTTCAAGTCCGGCCGTTACTGCGGCTGCGAACTCGTCTTCAGCTTCAGGATTCTTGCTGGCAGACGGTGTTGCATCAGTCGCTTGAGGCTCGTCGTCAAAGGTGTCCACTTCTTGTGTCTTTTTCAACTTGCGTTTCTCCTTTTTCGACTGTCTTCTCGCCAGAGGTGCTTTTGCTCTCTTTGGGAAACTCATCAATGGTCATATCTTGCGTCGCAGCCGGTGTTTCTTTGACGGATTCGTGAACGTCCTTGTCGGTTGTTGCCGATCTTTCTTGGGTTGATGACTCTGGGACACTGGCTTCCATGGCAGCGTCGGATTGAATTGGGGTGTCACTCGAAGGCTCTTTGTGAGAAAACTCGGCTTCATGCTGCGCGTCTGACTGCGAACTCTCGAGGGCAAGAGATTCTTTTCTGGCTTTCTTTCCCTTCTTGCCTTTCTTTGCCGTTACAGAGGCGAAGTCATCTTCTCCAGCGTCCTGAGCTTGTTTGTCTTGACCAGAACCCGTCAATGGCTCATTGGCTCCAGTCAGTGGGTCAGCATCTCCTGCTGCAGCAGGGGGCTTATCTGCAGACTGTTGGCTTCCTGCCTCCGAGGCATCTTCAGGCTCGTCCCAAGCAAATGCCTCCTTCTTCGCCTTTTTGCCCTTCTTCACTTTCTTCGCAGTCACAGGAGCAAAGTCATCTTCGTTGGCGTCTTGGGCCGGCTTGTCTTGATCAAAGTTTGGCGTTGGTTCAATCGTTGGATCCTTCATCTCGACATCTTCTATTGCTGCAGGGGCAACGTCTGTAGCAGGGGCGACGTCTGCGGTCGCTGCAGATCGTGATATGGAAGCCTCCTCCTCCTCCTTGTCCCATGCAAGTACCTGCTTCTTCGCTTTCTTGCCTTTCTTGCCCTTCTTCCCGGTAGCGGGAGCAAAATGATCCTCGCCAGCCTCCTGAGCGGGCTTGTCTTCTTCAGGAACTGTCGAATACTCGACCTTCTGGGCAGATCCAAGGCCGTCTGGAGTAGTGGTTGCGACATCAGTAGCGAATGATGCATCTGTAGGCTCTGCGGAGACAAGCTCGGAACTAGCTTCTGGCTTGTTCCAATCGAATGCTTGGGCTTGTGCCTTCTTGCCTTTCTTGCCCTTCTTAGTCGTCACGGGCGCGAAATCATCCTGCTGAGGTTCGGGAGCTGTTGTTGGTTTCGTCGTAGCGTCCACTGACTGCTGCTCGATGCTCGGTAAGCCTTCAGCTGGAGCTTTGGACTCGTTGACAGAGGGTACATCGGCAGGAGGGATGGAGCTAGGCTCATCTTGGTCCAAAGGCTCGTCCCAGGCAAGGGACTGTCTCCTGGCTTTCTTGTTCTTCTTTGACTTCTTGCCTGAGACTGGAGCGAAGTCGTCAACGTCCTGGACTGCCGGCATCTCGCGCGTTACGGTAGGTTTAGATTCGTCTTCTGGCTTTGTCTTGTCAGCAATGACAGCAGCGCCAGCCAGCGCTGCTGCTGCGAGTGCCACTTCGTTGCCTCCTGATTCATGCTTCTGAAAGTTGCTGGTTTCCTCCTCTTCCTGCTCCTGCTTCCCTTGCTTCCCAATTGGATTTGATGACTCCGGTCCTTCCAGGTTGTCCTCCGTCTTCTTCCCGCTCTTTCCTTTCTTCTTGCTCTTCTTCACGGGTGTCTGAAACCAGTCATCTTGCGCTTCTTTCTCTTCGCCTGCCTCTTGACGCAAAGTAGGCTTATCAATGGTATGTTCGTCGTCCCAAGAATCAAGTACTTCTCTCTCCGAAGGGTGATTGGTCTCTTGCTTCTCACGGTCCTCGAAGTCATTGACGTGCTTCTTCGTATACTCGAGTGGATCGACAACTTCTCGTGCAGATTTGGATCCGTGGGAGTCGGCAAGGTCGGTCTTCTCCTCAACATCCCAAGCGTCTGGAATGTCGGTATCCTTGATCTCGCTCTCGATTGGCTTTGCATCTGACTTGCCAATGGCTGCCTCATCTTCAGCTTGCTTGTCTTCTGTTGGCTGGTCGACAGCTGCTTCTGCTGCAGACCAGTCAAAGGCCTGAGTTTGCTTCTTGTTCTTCTTGGCTTTCTTCTTGCTAGTAACAGGAGCGAAAGTCTCGTCCGCATCAGCCTCTTGCGCATCGCTGCGCTGAGAAGTGAGAGTGTCTGCACTAGTATCTTGCGCAATTGGCTTAGGTCCAAAGTAGTCATCAGCCGAGCGACCAGCTTCCAAGCCAGGCTCAGTTGGTCCAAACTCCTCTGCCGGTGCCGCAGTCGATTTGTCTGCGTCGGTGTCCGCTTCTACTTGAGTGGCCGCTCGCGAAGTTCGCTTCTTCTCCTTCTTGGACTTTTTCTTGTCAGACGATGGCATGCTCCACTCACCGTCATCAACAGCAGGCTGCGCATCGGCAAGAGCATCGGCAAGAGCATCTGCCGCGAGAACCGGGTCCTCTTGAGCGGTCACGGATTCGTTCGCGCCACTCTCGTCTGCTTCGGCGATCTGAGCAGCAGCAACGGAAGCTTGCTTCTTGTCCTTCTTGCTCTTCTTTTTGTTCGAAGACGGAGTGTCCCATTCCTCATCAAAGGAAGGTGGTGCAGTCGCGAATGTTTCTACAGGGACAGCTACGTCTTCAACGGCAGCTGTGGGTTCTTTGACTTCCTCGTCGCCGGCCTCGGCAGCCTGAGCAGCAGCAAGCGAGCCTCGCTTCTTGTCTTTCTTGCTCTTCTTCTTGCTAACAGGTACAGCCCACTCATCGTCCTCTGGAGCCGCATTGAAAGCAGCGGGTTGATGCTTGTCGGTATCGCCCGCGACAGCCTGTTCTAGTCCCAATTCATGCGGAGCCTCTTCGGAAGGCTCTTCCAGTTTAACGTCTTCAGCAATTGCGTGGTCTTTCACTGTCTCCTCGTCGGCTTCGGTATACTGAGCAACAGCAAGCGAAGCTCGCTTCTTGTCCTTTTTTGCTCTTCTTCTTGCTCACAGGTACAGCCCATTCATCATTCTCAGGAGGAATCTCAGACTCGGGGCTCTGCAGCTTTTCTATGTCAGATACTTGAGGAGTGTGGGTGGAGGGCTCACTGCCTTCGACCTGCTTATTGTCTGCGACCTGCTTTGCAGTCTCTTCGTCAGCCTCAGGTTCAGCAATCTGGGCAGCAGCGAGCGAGCCACGCTTTTTGTCCTTTTTGCTCTTCTTCTTCTTGCTGACAGGTACGTCCCACTCGTCATCTGCAGGAGGAACCTCTGAAGCAGCACCCGACTGATTCTTTGTCTCGGCAAGAGTGGTTTGTCCTGTAGGAAGAGCACCGGTGGACGGCTCATCATCTTTGGCTTCTTGAGTTGCTTGCTCAGCCTGCTGCGCCGCTACAGCCAACCGCTTCTTTTCCTTTTTGCTGAGTTTCTTGCCTGGGAGGGCCGTGAAGTCGTCCTCTGCAGTATCAGCAGCGAAATCTTCGACAGCCTCGTTTGTCGGCTCCTCGACAACAACGTCAGGCACGGTGGTCTCGGAAGGGTGGTTGACTTCTTCTTCGATGTCTGCAATCAATTCGGCATCAAGAGCTTCGCGCTTCCTTTCCTTCTTGCTCTTCTTCTTATTCGACGAGGGTGTAGACGCTTCATCTTCGGGCGGTCCATCTGCGACAGCTCCTCGGTCTTGATCAGGCTTGTGAGTCGCATCAGGCGCATCTACAGAGTCTTGTGTCGTGGGGTCTATGTTTCCTGCCCGACGTGTTGCATCCTCGAGACTCTCGAGCTGAGCAGCGGCAAGGGCAGCGCGTTTCTTCTCCTTCTTGCCCTTCTTTTTGCTAGAAGCGGTGGACGCCCATTCATCGGCCTCAGCGTCGGCGTGGGGCACAGCCTCTTCAGCGTTTTCAGGAGCTTCGCGACCCTCCTCCGCCGCTACCAGTGGATCCGTTGAGAAGAGTTGAGGGAGGTCGCGGTCTTTGGACTCTTGCTGATACGGAGAGTCTGCGTCAGCGTTGTCGTCATTGAGCAAGGAGGCACGCTGCTTCTTCTTGTCCTTCTTCGACTTCTTTTTATTGTTGGACGCCGAAGCAAGCCAGTCTTCTTCTGGATGCTGCTGTGCGTTCTCAAGGTCTTGGCTAGGTTCTTCAGCCAAAGGATCACCGCGAGATGGCTCCTCGGCAACGTCCTTGGGCAGCTCCTTTGAATCAGGCTCAGGTAGAGATTCAGAATCGGGAGCTGCAGACAGGTCGTCAGAAAGAGCTGCAGATTGGCGCTGTTTCTTCTTATCCTTCTTCGCCTTCTTCTTGTTCGAGGTAGGTGCCCACTCGTCATCTGGTTGAGCTTCAGTTGTCTCTAGCGCACTCAATGGAGCAAGTTGCTCTGAGCCTTCTCCAGGCTGAGCGTGCTCGGAAGACACGCGACCTTGTTCCTCGGCGACGTGGGCTGCTGTTCCTGCGGCTGCGACGGCGGCTGCAAACTCAGCCTCGTTGGCGACGGATGGTTCATCGTCAGCCCAGGAAAGAGCCTTTGCCTTTTTCTTCTCTTTCTTGGACTTCTTCTTGCTAGATGATGATGTGGCCCATTCGTCCTCTTCTGGCGGCGGTACAGTCTTGGCAGAAGTGCCTATTGTGTCGCGCTCTTGACTTTGGTCGGCTGCAGGTGCAGACATAGCAACCTCGTCCGATTGAGCTTGATCGTCCTCGAAAGATCCAGGGAAATGGAATCTGCCTTCCTCGGCATCGCGGAGTTGAGGCGTGATGGGCGCATCCTTGAGGCCTTCGACAACGTCTTGCTCTGCCTCTGCTTCCTCCCACGCATCTGGGATCTGACTGGCGTCCTCCCATGATTCGGGAACCGCATGCTCCTTCAACTCTTTCTCAGTCGTCGTATCTGTAGAGGGAAGCTCATCGGAAGCAGGGCCGAGATACTCAACGCCATCCAGAACATTACCCGGTGTTGGCAGCTTGGACTCGGATTTCTCAGCGTTCGCGTCGTTATCTTGAGCATCGTCCCATGAACTAGGCACACCGCCTGCTTCGGCAAGATCGAGATCCTCTTGGGCTGGAACATTCTTCAAGCCCTCAAGGCCGTCTTCAACTGGAGCGATATGGTTGTCTTGCGCTGGCTCAGCAGTCCTGGCTGCCTCCAAAGCATCGTCAGCGGCTTTGCGGCGCGCTGCGGGCGTCTGCTCTTCATTGTGAGTCTCACTGAATTGTTCACGTGAAGAATCGGCTGGTTGAGTAGGTTCATCGGGGTGATAATTGGTTTCTGGGCTCTCACTTGGATCGCTAGCAGCCGCAAAGTCTGTCATGGGACCATTACCGACTTGTTCCTCTTGTTTGGCTGGGGGTTCTCCAAAATCGTCAGCCCAGCTAGTAGCAGAAGCACGCTGCTTCTTCTCGGCCTTCTTAGCCTTTTTCGACTTCTTAGTAGAGGTAGTTGCCCATTCATCATCCGGCACAGGCTCAGATCGATCAGCAGCTGTGGTCACCGCAGCTGCACCAACAATCCCGGCGAGACCTGCTTCAGCATCGGCAGCGCGACTGTCGTCTACGCGCGTCTCGTGGACGTCTTCTGGAATTGCAGACGGGCCTTCCGAGACTGGCACGTCGGCCTTAGGCACAGGGGACGCTTCAGGCTCTGGCTCAGGAAGAGAAGAACGCTTCTTCTTGTCTTTCTTGTTCTTTTTCTTCTTGAACGAGGAAGACTCCCACTCATCGTCAGGGGCAACTGTTGTTGCAATCGGATCTACAGTCTGATCATCAGAAGTCTTTCCGGAAGCATCCTGATCGCGACTAGGGTCCAAGTCATCCTGAAAAGATGACGGTGTGTCTTGAGGTGTATCCTGGACATCCTTGGCTTCTTGAGTATCAGACCTTGTGGCAACTTCGCTCGTAGGATCCTCGGCAGGCTCGTCGTAGCCCTGGAAAGACACGCGTTTCTTCTTCTTTTCCAGCTTTGACTTCTTTTTTGACGGTGTCGGAGCCCATTCATCTTCGGCGGCAGCCTTAACTGGTGCATTTGCATCTTCAGACTTGACATCCGGCTTGTCGCCTGGTGTTTCCTGCGAAAGATCCTCTGGGTTCCTGACAGAGTCGTCTTTGCTGGAAAGCCTATCAGCCTCGTTCGAGGGGAGCGCATGATGCTCAGACGTCTGCTTGTCGTTCTCTTCTTCCTTGTAGGAGGACCAGTCAGCGTCATCTGCAAAGGAAACGCGCTTCTTCTTGTCCTTTCTCGACTTCTTCTTGCCTATCATGGGGGGATTCAGACCACTCGTCGTCGGCAACTGCTAGCGGTGTTTGAGTCTCAGAAGGTACTTGTGCGTTGTCTAAACTGGAGTCTAGTGGCTCGAAAGGACCTGATGCAGTAAACCCCTTATCGTCAGACAATGCAAGCGCCTGATCATTGGACTCTGCGGCATCGTTCGAAAGCATTGCATCTGTTGGTTGATCAGGAGCATCGTCCTCGAAGGTGGACGCTTTCTTGCCTTTTTTGCCTTTCTTCTTGTTGGACTTGGATGGAGTTGTCCAGAAGTCATCTGCATCGACTTCAGCTGCCGCTGATGAATCAGTTTCAAGCTTCGTTTCATTCGAGGTTGTGTTTGCTTTCTCCGCTGGCTTTTCAGGTAGCTCCTTCAAACCTCGCGTCTGAACATCGTCAGGCTCGTCCTGCTTGTTGATAGCGACCACGGCTGCACCGGCTGCTGCTGCAACTGCCGCTTCTGCGAGAGCTTGTTGCTTCTTCGCCTTCTTTGACTTCTTTTGCTTTTCGCTGCTGTGTTCCAGTCGTCATCCTCTTCAGCTGCTGCCTTATGCTTCTCCGAGCCATCGTCAACGCTGGCCTGCGATGATTCGACAAGGTCTTGCAGAAGATCGTCTTGGCTTTCGACAGGCGCGAGAGCTTTGTCAGACTCAAGGGGCTCCTCGCGAGTTGTCTGCTCAGCGTCAAGTATCTGCTCCTTGGCATAGGCTTCTGCAGCGGCACTTTCAGCGGGTAGGGCGACTTGGCCAACATGGTTTCCATCTTCGTCGAGCAGCTCGACAATGGGCGAGGAGGAGCCACTACTATCTTGCGATGGAGCACGCTCAGTACTAACAGATCTGGACTTTTTGTCCCGCTTCGACTTCTTTGACTTCTTGGATGGTGTAGCCCATTCATCGTCCGCGACTGCATCTGACGTGGCCTCTGATTCGATCGCAGCTTTTGTGTCCAGAGGCGTTAGGGCAGCATCCTTGGCTTCGGTATGAGGCGCAGGTTCATCTTGAATGGCAACGTCTACGGGCTCGTTCGTATCGACAGCCTCGGCAGATTGCTCATCCGTCTTCGTTGAGTCAGCACCTCCTTGTGACTTGGCCTCTTCCTGGGCACGCTCAGCCTCGAGCTTTTCCAGATCTTCCCACGTGAAGGATTCGCGCAGTCTGCTTTGTTTGCGCTCCTTTTTACGCTGTCGGGCAGATGTCTGCGCAGCTGACCAGTCCTCTTGCGGCTTGAACTGCACTCCTGCCTCGACGGGCTCGTTGTCAGTACTTGAGGATGGGGCAGAGTCCTCACCCTCCGGGCGCTGCTCATTCTGAGGCTCGATCTTGGATTGATAACTTGGCTCTAGAGTCTCTTCGAGCGTCCCGTCAGCTTGAGCTGGCTCATCAGCAATCTGATATTGGAATACGTCGTCTGCTGAAGCGGCTGGCTCAGTCTGCTCTTCCTTGAACTCCTTGGAAGGCTTCGAGGCTTCAATCTCTTTGCCGCTGCGTTCTGGACTGCTCTTGCGCCTCTCATCTTTGGGCTTGCTGGAGAAGAAAGATGAAAACCACCCTCCAGATCGTTCTTGACTAGGCTTACGAGATTGCGAATCTCGACTGCTGGACCGTGAAGAAGACTTCTTGTTCGGCGTTGCCGCTGATAAATCATTGCTAGTTGCATCGTCTCGAGGCTTTGGAGAATCGACGGGATCCGTGGTCGACTCTCTCTTTATCGAATCTTGTACTGGCATATCGCGCTCAGTCTGAGATGATTCTAGGTTCTGGCTGTCTGGTGTGGATTCTGCAGGGTCAGCAGATTCTGCAGGTTCTGTAGTCTTAGCCTCATTGCTGCGTATAAGGTCTCTGAAGTCATCTGCGGCTGTTGCAGCTGCAACGACGACGGCTGCAGCAGTAGCAGCCGCCGCCTTCTTCGCCTTTTTCTTGTCCTTCTTGGACTTCTTTGTAGGGGTCCAGAATTCTCCGTCGTCGTCGTCATTCGCTTCAGTTGGGGTAGCATCGTTCACGGATTCGACGGAGGGCACAGAGACGTCGGGATCGGCTCTTGCGGCACCATCTAGCCCGTCGTTATCAACGATGTCTTGTGGTCCGAGAGTAGCATCGGCCTCTGCTGATATTGCTGTCTTAGGCTCATCTTCCTCAGGATGGTTGGCTGGAAGCTCTGTAGTGACGATGGGCGCAGTCTTCTTGCCCTTCTTCCCTTTTTTGCTCTTAGTCTTGACTGGCACCTCCCAATCATCCTCAGCAAGTGTCGCCTCAGACGGCGACGCTGCTGCGGGCTGAGAGGTCTGGCGTGGCGGAGACTCGTGCGTAGAAGTCTCTCGTTGCTTGCTGGGCTCGTCGAAAGAGATGCCTAAGCCAGGATACGCACTCTGAGGAGCTGCCTGGCTCTCGCTTAGCGGAGCGCCCGCTTGTGACTCGAAGGTACCGATATCAGGCTGGCGAGGTGTCTTCTCAGCATCCTCTGCATGAGCTGTTCCTTCTGTCTGCGCTTCGCCTCCCTCGTCTGTAGCGACAGGCCCTTGCGGGACTTCTTGGTTTTCTTGTCCTTCTTCTTCTGTGCCTTGGTCTTTGGCGCCGCCCATTCATCATCAGCAGCATCTGACTGAGACTTTTCAGCTTTTGGTTCTTCACCATCAGCTTGCGCTGGACCAGGCTCTGTGCCCTTGAGAACTTCACGGGTGCGGGAATCACGGTCAGCGTCTTCAAATGCTGCATCACGTTCCGACTCTTGTCGTGCCTTTGCGGCAAGTGCTGCTGCTGCTGCAAGACCTCCAGCTGCAAGAATGCCAGCGTGCGAGGAAGATCCTGACTTCTTACGAGAGTGCGACTTCCCGTCAGTGCGATCTTCTTTGGCTGGTGATTGAGATCCGGCCTTGGGCGTTGGTTGCTGAGAGTCCAGGAAGTCCGGCTCTTCGGTTTGCTCAGCATTAGGGTCAAGGCTTTTATACTCGATGTCAGATTGGGAAGGAGAGGGAGATTCTCTTGCAGACTCAAAGTAGTCATCGTTGCTGCCGTGGACGGAGGATGTGCGCGAGTTAGAGTGGCTAGACGGAAGAGAAGGAAGGTTCTCCTCGACCTCAGCAGGTTTGCGCGTTCTCTCCAGCAGATACAGTGGTCGAAACTCATGACTAGACTTAAACTCAGTCGAAGGAGGTCTTTGCACTCGCTTCTGCATGGGGCTGGGCGGGGTCTCTGAGACTGGCGACTGGACCGGGGACTGCCTGGTTAGGTTTGGGGATAGAGGAGGTTTACGAAATCGAAAAGGCACGGCAGTCGTGGAAGACTCCCTGGTTGACTTTGGCGTACTATCGCTAACATGTTGCTTTCCGCCTGGCTCTTCAGTCGGCGAGTCCGGACGCGATTCCGGCAGGCGGACAAGCTCAGGTACATCGTAGATCAAAGCCTCCGTCACTCTCTTCTGCTGGTCTTCAGGCCGGCTACCTGGTTGATCCTGTGACGAAGTAAGTGCCTGATCATCTGTGGATCCTGGCGACAACAGGGAAGAAGTGGGATTCACCTTGGCGCGGGAGCTCGTACCTGTCTCGTAGTCCTCACTCCGGCGTCGACCGGCCCTGGAACGGGATCGTGAACCTGTGGAATCAGCGCGTTCACGACGCGAGTGGCTGCTATGTTTTGACAGCATTGAGCCGACCACGGATGCATAATCGTCGAGCGTCGCATCGTTGAGCGAACGGCGCTTGCTGGACTTGTCATGCTTGCTCCTTTTGCTTTCAGATATCACAGAAGCATCGTCGCGAACACTCATTGACGAGCTCTTTGACGATGATTTAGCGCCTTTCCCATCTTCAGAGGAGCGTCGATCAAGGAAGCCGAAGATTCCACTTCGCCTTCTTTCCTTCTCGGGCTCCTTCTCTTCGTGATGTCGGCTGGATTTCGAGCGACGCTCCGAAGGACCATCTGAGGAGCTTCGCGCCATTGGAGGCGCTTTGAATGAGTAGTCGTCGGCCTTTGCTAGGTCCTTTGGTCGTCGCTCAGGACTGTAGACGTAGCTGCGGTGGCTTGTAGAACGCTGGCTGATGTTGGACTCCATGTCACCGGGTCTGTAGGCAATTTCTGACTGTGATGGTCGAAAATCGTCGCGCAGTGAGTCGAGCTTCTTATCGCGCCTCGCAGAGGTAGATGTGTAGTCATCATAAGTAGTCGAGCGCTCAAGTGGAGCTGACACAGACGACTTGACGTCGTCCTTTCGAGAAGATCTCGACTCCTTGCTCCGAGTGGGTGATTCGTGGTCATCAGCAAGCCTTCTTGACGTGTTTGACGGCTCCTCTGCGCGCTTCTCACTCCTGATCGGGGCTGCTTGTTCGGCCTCGTCTTTATTCTTAGAGGAGATGGCCTCCTCGACAGTGTCTGCGAAGGACATTTTCGGCTTCATCAGAACGGGCTTTGCCTCAGAATCCATGCTTCGACGCTCCGCTCTACGTTTGCTTGCTCGAGATTGCCAATCCTCTTCCGAAGTACTTGGCACATCTGTAGACTTACCACTTGGCTGCTGATCGAAAACGTCGTCGTTGTCATTACGTTTCGGCTTCTTGCCCTTTTTTGTCCTTCTTTCGCGGTTGAGATTCCCACTCGTCTTCGGCGTTGGCCTCTGAGATCTTGTGATTACCAGTAGAATCTGGCTCATTTTGTCCGGAAGAGGCTTGGTGATCCCAACGCTCGAGATCTTCAGACTTCTCCGGCGTCTCTTCAAATGCAAAAACGTCAGGCTGGCTTCGGTGCTTGGATTTCTTGCTCTTCTTCGAGGATGAAGCCGCTTCCCACTCATCAGGGGTGTCGTCCTTCGCGGAGGTCGGCATAGCTTCATCTTTGATCATAGTTGAAGCATCGATTTCCTTTTCAGCAGGCTCGTCGAAGTCAAATGGATCAGCCTGACTGCGACGCTTAGACTTCTTGCCCTTCTTGGTCGTTGTTACCTCCCATTCGTCAAGCGTGTCTTCCTTGGAAGGTGTAGGAGCAGGGTCCTCTTTGACTTCTGCTGCTGCCTGCTTGCTCTCACGACGCTTCTGCTTCTTCGATTTCTTAGTTGGAACCTCCCACTCGTCAGGTGTGGCGTCCTTGGCCTCGTCTTCGGTTTTTGACGCCTCAGTATGACCAGCTGGTGCTGAAGGTTCGCGATCGCGCTCTTCGCTAAACACGCGGGCTGGTTCCTCATCATCGTCGAAGCTACCGGGCATATGACGGCTCTGGTCACGGTCCTTATCGCGACCATCTGCAAAGGTGTCTCGGATGGCTTCGGCACCTGCTGTAACACCACCACCAGCAACCGCAGTGCCGACAACGTTGGCGAAGCCTCCCTTGCTAGATGATGCATCCTTCTGCTCTTTCTCAGAAGAATTACCTGGCTGTGTGTCGCGCGCGGAATCTTGAGCAGAGTCAGTAGATGGCTCAATGTCACGAGGATCTTTGTCTGTCGACTTCCGCTTCGACTTCTTATCTTTCTTGGACTTTTTGGAAACCACAGAGAATTGCTCAGGTTCTTCTGACTTCTCGGTCCCCTCGTAGAAGTCCCACGGCGAAGGCCTAGAATCAGAAGTATTTGCTGACGGTTGATCTCGCTTAGAGCGGTTCTCGGAAGCCTTCTCGTCATGAGCTCGCTGCACGGCTTGGTCGACAACGCTCGCCAGTGGCCAGCTTGCCTGTGACGAGGTAGCTCGATTCCCTGAGCTAGCTTCGGAAATCGACTCTGCGTAAGGTGTTTTGTATTCCGGTTGAGATTGCTGTGCAGGGGGGCCGTTGCGAGACGAGCGGCTCTGCTTACTGCTTGTCCTGCTTGTTTCGCTCGGTGCTGACACAGCCGGTGCTGACGGCTTTGGCGGCTCATCGCGAGACGAACGACTCTGCTTGCTACTTGTCCTGCTTATTTCGCTTACCGCTGGCGCAGCAATGGACGGCGTTCTTGACGGCTCATCACGAGAAGCAGACTTTGCTGACTCGGTGGTTCCACCATTGCGTTGAGTCGCACTATCCTCCACGGTCTGTGGGAAGTACTCCTTGTCGCGGAAGCTCTCCGGGGACTCGACTTGATAAACGTTGATCTCAGAGTCGCCCCAGCGCACACGTGAAGCGGTCGGGGCATTGCTAGGTAACTCCGTCTCTACATCTACAGTCTGGTGCAAAGGTGATGGGTTGGCAGATTGCGTTCGACTTGCCGGGAGACTATGAGGAGGCGTAGCAGGAATCACCTTCAGCTTAGGGACTTGACTGTCCGATCTGCTGCGTCTGTTGTACGGTCTCTCATCCCCCGAAGAGGAAATTTCGGCATCCACTCGACGATCGACAGGTGCAGGTCCGTTGAGAATCTCTGGAGGCGCGAAGAACTCGGCCATTGATGGTGTCTTCTCTTCGTATCGCTTGGTGAAATCCTCAAAGACCTTCTCCGCGTCCTGCGAGTCACTACGAGGTCGCTTGAACAAATTTGGGTCAAAGATCTCATCGTCGAAGATGGGCTCATGCGCGCGATCATTGGCATTCGGCTCGTAGACTCTGGCGCTAGGTATAGGCTTGGGCTCGTCCTCTTCACTGTCAGAGTGTGGAGGGACGTACTGAGAGGCAGACTCGGAGGGCGTGATAGAAGCCATTGACTTGTTGGGCATGATTGCGGATGCTGGTGGGGACGGGCCCTCGTAGTCCGGGAACGGTTGTGGCTTGTCATCTTCCTTCTCGCGGCGATGTTGCTTCTGCTGCTGCACGGAAGGCTGTTGTTGACGCTCCTGACGACGGCTTTCGCGGCGTCGGCGTCGCTGTTCTCGCTCGTCATCGGAGTTCCCAGAGTCCTCCTTATTCTTCTCCTTTCGGTTGCGAGATTCGCTATCTCGTCGCTTACTCAGAGCATACCCGCCTGCTGCGACTCCCGCTGCGGCCACACCTGCCAAAGCCGCATCTCGACCCCCTCTATGACGGTCAGACCGGTCTGGTGTAGGACTTGAAGTTCGCCTGCGCCGTTGGACTCGAGATGATTCCTCTGCGATCTTACGATGGTCAGCTGGAACTGGCTCTGTGGACTGTCGCTTTAGAGGCTGGTAGTCCTCGACTCCTGTGGTCACTGGCGGGTCAGGCCTACGACGAGGCTGCTCCTCGCTGTCAACAAAGGCTCCTGGCATGCGTCCAATATTTGAACTCGGGGGTTGTGCTACAGGATATGGTTTTGGCGGAGATACGGGTTTAGGATGCTGTAGGGGAACATCGCTTGGTCGGACAATTGGCGTGTTCACAGAATCCCTCCTCCGTCTACTCGACGTGTGAGAGTCGGCAATCGGTAAGGGATCAACCTCTTGTAGCGGCGCATGGCTTGACACACGCCTAGAGGGCATTTGCGAAGACTTCGTGGGTGTTTCGTGGGCTGCGTACGCGGCGCCTGCAGCGCCGAGACCTGCGACCTCTGCTAGTGGCAATGAGATTTTGTCTCTTGAAGAACGTCGCTTTTTTTTGCTTCCCCAGCGCCAGCTCCACTTATTTGTCCCAGAATCACTCGAGGCGAGGGAGTCTGAGCTGGGGCTTGATGGTAGACCGTCTCCAAAGGCCAGATTGGAGCTGGCGTGGGACGCGCTGTCACTTTCAGACTCCCATTCGTCATCTTCCTCTTCCCGCCCTTGAGACTGGAAGCGATGAGGTGCAGGTGGAACTCCATGACGGTGCGACGCACCAGTTGCTGGATAGCCCTTGTTTTCGCGACGAGCCCCGGCGGCAGCTAGAGCTGCGGCTGCGGTCCCAAGACCTAACAGCGTCTTGGTAGGATCGAAGTTGTCAGAGGACTTCTTCCTCTGGTGGCGTTTCGATCCATTGTAACTGACTGTGGAGGCGCCTCCGCCATAGGCTAAACCAGTATCGACAGAAGCATTGGAAAATCCATAGAAGGTACCACTACGACGCTTTCGAGGCTGACTGGGTCTTCTACGCTCCTTCTTCTTGGATCCTGGTGAGAAGATGCGACTGAAGAATCCAGCATCCTCGCCTGAGCTTGACACATTGCTGTCCGAAGATGCTGAGGCAGAATCGCGTCGTTTCCCAAGCATGGACACAGCTGCTCCACCAGCGATAGTGGTTCCTAGTAACTCGGCCTGGGTGGGCCTCGATCGAGAGCCTGATTGACGACGCACTTGATCAACACTTTCCCGTCGAGAGGATGTCTTGCTCGTTCTTCTTTCTGAAAGAGCGGCGTCTGCGTCGCTCCTCAGACTCGCGTCGATAAGTTGATTGTCTGCTATAATCGTCCACTTCGTCATGTCGCCGGGACGAGGAACCGGCTTCATATGCAGCATAGCCTGCCAGACCGGCCGCCGCTGCGGCAGCAGCGGTCATTCCTCCAGATCTCCGCTTCCGCCTCTCGTCCTCAGCAGCAGTGTATCGCGAGTCTTTGTCGATACGCGTACGGTCCTGGAACTCTCGTGACTTGCGCTTCCGCGGTCGGTGCTCTCTAGGTCCCTCCCAGTATGGTGCGTCGTGGTCAAAGCAGTAGCGGCAGACACCAATGAGCTGAGTGTATTCTTCCATCTTCCGAACATCTTCATAATCGGCCCACCACTCCATCAGCGAGCCAAGTGCACCCTTCTCTTCATGCCGCCCGTTCGCACCGGAGGGCGGCAAAGAAGTGTAGGAGGGAGGTCGCGTTCCGGAGCCGGTGGTCGATCCAGCGTGATGGTTTTGGTGATGATGGTAAAGATGCATTGCAGCAGATGACAAGCCTGCGGCGCCTGCTGCTGCGAGAGGAACATTCGAGCTTGATGAGGACTGCTTGAAAGGTCGAGCAGGAGGTCTGCTTGATGTCGACGCAGGCGGTCGTTGCGCAGAGTATGAGGTGTTCGCAAAGGCCGATGCTGCTGTGATACCAGCAGCGCTTGGTCTGGACTGCTTGGAAGGGCGCGAGGAGCTGCCCTGTTGTTGTGTGTCGTTTGTCGTTGATTGGTATGAGGTGGACTGGTAGTTGGAAGTGCTGGTCTGTTGAGTAGAATAGAACTCGTTGGCAGCGCCGGATCCAGTCTCTTGAGGTGGCGCAGGTTGCGCGGAGGGGGCATGGAGATGAGGCTGCGGGTTGATGGCTATGGGCGTGTAGGGTCTGTTCCCAGGTTGTGCTGCAACACTTGCAAGATAGGCATCATGCGATCCGTAGAAGTCCGCTGCCGCACCGACTTCGCCTGATTGCGAAAAGGCTGGTTTGGAGTACTCCTGAGGAGCCTGGCCAGGGAATTGAGCTGGGATTGTGCTTGGAATATCTCGATCAGATGCACCGGATCTCTTCTTTTCAGACTTTCGAGAGCGGTCCTCCTGGTCGCTAGAAGCGAGGACACGGCTCTTGCCCTTTACGTCTGCTTTTCGATCCTTGGAGCTTGAGGAATACTTTGCATCACCTCGACTTTCTCGACGAGCATCGTCCTGACTCCCAGTGCGACTGTCTCGGCGCGACTCAGCGCGTCCATTCGGACGCGTGGGCTTGCGCTCGTCCTCGGGCGGTGACTTGCGGTCTTTGCGGCTGTCCCTTCGCTCATCTTCGCGTGCGGACTGCCTTTCTTCATATCGGCTCTCTCTCCGGTCGTCGTCGGGAAAGGGCTGCCGCTCGTCATTTCGGCTGCTCTGACGGGGGTCCGACGCAGCTTCGTAGCGGCTGTCCAGACGGCTGTCGTAACGGGTATCATAGCGATCATCTTGTCGATCGTCTTCCGGCGACGAGTCGGGCACTCGATATTTGTCAATACTGGAGGGCATGACACGGTCGCGATCACTCGCGCGCGAGCTTCTCTTCTCCTCGGCGGAAGCTGATTTGCGTCTGGTCTTCAACGACTCTTCCGGTGTGTCGTACTTTTTGGACGAGGAGGGCCAGGGCGTGGATGTCTCGAAATAAGCGGTTCGCGGGGCAGAGATCATGGATTCGACGGGCGGACCTCCGTGGACGCTTTCAATGTCGTCCCACTCGTCATCTCTGTCGTCGCCGGCGCGTGTGGACTTGCGGGAAGGAGAGCGGTCGGGATTACTGCGGCGATGATGCTTGTGTGAGCGGGAGCTAGAGTCGCTCTTGTGCTTGCGTGAAGAGCTGGAAGGCTCGGAGCGTTTGCTGCTCCGGCTTCCACCTCCTAGGAACATGGTTTGGGTGGGTGTGGGTGTCTCGGAGCGGTCTGTTGTTTTGTTGTTGTGGCGATCAGCAAGGTTGCGAAGACTGATGAGCTGGCAGTTGGATATATTGCGAAAAAAGGGTGCTCAGATGCATGTAATCAGCGCAAAAAGATGAATTCAATGCTGGACATTCATAACGTCATATGAAGTTGCAAGTATCGCGGGCGGGGCGATGCGTGTGGGTTGAGACAAGAAGAATGTTGTCGGGCCCTCAGAAATGCGCGAGAGGTGGCTGGTGAGTCCATTTGAAGCTCAGCGGCTGATCCCGTAGCGCCCTGGCCATAGCGATCTCTAGCATTTCGATATTACAGCACGTCAGAGAGATTCTCTGCCGGTCCCACAGGGATCAAAGATCATGCCTGCATCGTGCAATCAAGTCATTGGACAGAGCAATAATTTTCAAGTCAGTCAGTCCCAGAACAGCAACTTGCCCATCGTAACACACAGCGATAGCCGCCAGACAAATAGGCATGAGCAAACACCGCGAGGATGAGACTATTGCACCTCTGACTACCCTGATCACCGTCGTCAAGTCATTGATCAATGAACTGTGCGCAAAGCAATCTGGACGTGCTCGTGTAAGATTGAGAGTCAAGATTGCCAATTTTCCCGCATGAAGCGGCGTATCCAGTCTACAAAGCAGTGTGAAGTGACTGGGTTGGGGAAGCATACAACATGTCGTACGAGAGAGAGGCCATCAATCAGAGCAACCTTGACCGCTTCCAGGCATGTCGTCTGCCGACAGTCTCTTTCAACATTCAAAGCATGCTGAGATTGTCCAACAGCGTGATATTGTACCTACACAGTTGCCTGCTAGCCTCCCTGGACAGCAGAGACGTCCACATCTTCTATCCTCCACATGTACCACATGAACAAACTCCTGTACGGAGAGAACTTTGCGCTGATTTCCAGCATATCGCTTTCAGACATGTACTTCCACTTGTTGCCGCCACCCTTGGCCTTCAATTTGGCGACGTCCTTGCCGACGTAGGCAGCCATGCCTCTCTGTACACCAAGGTCACCCGTCGACAAGATGTCCGTTCGCTTCAGACCAAAGCACGCAAACATCTCCACACTCCACTTACCCAGGCCCCGAACCGCAATGAGCAGCTCTAGAACCCTGTCATCATCGGCTTCAGCGAGCATCTTTGCAGTCAGCTCACCGCCAGCAAACTTTTGAGCAAGGCCTTGAATGTACTCTGCCTTGCGCTGGCTGAGACCAGCTAGCCTAAGTCTTTCAATCTTTGTATCAGCGACCTCCTGAGGCGAGGGAAACTTTGATTCCCCGTGGTCGTCGGGAGGAAAAAGTGCAATGAATTTGTTCTTGATGCTCTTAGCAGCTGCACCAGACACTTGTTGCGCCATGATGCCGCTGGCTAGACTCCGGAATGGATCAACATCCTCCGATAGACCCTCAGGAGAGAATACGGTGCAATAATTCTGCTCGATGACGGACTTGAGCTTAGGATCTACACTGATGAGGTGCGCGTTGGCAACCTCGAGCAAGGTGTCTGTAGTCACCTGACCAGGGTAGAGCTTAGATGGCGAGGCGTCGGTCGCCGTCGAAGTCGCTGGCGGGAGGGCTATGACTCGAGATCCTCGTGGGGTAACAAGAGGTGCATTAGACATGTGCGGTCGCACAGGTCTTGGGGGACCTTTGAGTGCAGGAGGCGGCGTTGCATCATCTACGTCGCCAGACGAATAAGCCCCAGATTTGGCTCGGACTGGCGTAGCTGGCTGCTTGAACTCTGCTTCCTTCTCAAGGGGTTGCCCCTGATCTGTAGGCTCGGCGACGGGATGCACCTTCCGCTTCTTGCTTGGGGTCTGCCCTTGGTCGTGGTGCTGGGAAGGAGTTAATGGATAGCTCTACTCTACGGGCAAAAGGGATGCTTGCCCGATGCTTGCGAGACTGCTGGACTCAGCTGATAGTTCCACGCTGGTCGCCACGCTTCCTGCACTGACGTTCTTGCGCTTGATTGCGGTGGCCGCTTTAGGGGCGGCCACAGGCGCAGCAGTAGCAGCGCCGGACAGTCTTGACGAACGGCGAGTCGACATGGCTGTGGTTCTCAAGCAGCGCAAGGCAGACCAGTAGACACTTTGCATGCGATTGTGATAAGAGGATGCTACTGGGAGATGGCAGCCCTCAAAATATGAGAGGTCTTTTCAAACGGCCCATGATGACGGCTGAGGTCGACGACCATTGCCTATCTGGGCGTTTCGCATGTGGTCATCAGCCAAGGTCTTTGAGGTTGCCTCACGTCCACATAGATTCCATTGCGCAGGCTGCAGATTACTTTTATACCATCCGATGAGTAAAAGCGCCTCATCTGCCTCCACAAGGAAGACACAATCTATCAATCACACCAACAGTGCTGAAATGAAGCAAGGCCGAGTCCCAAGTGAGGCGCGCACGCTGACTAAACAAGCTAAGCCGAGACTGACCAAGCGTTTTTCCCTGCCTAATGAAAAAATCGCGCGCAACAATCTTTCCTCCTCCCCCTCCCAAAGACGACCCTAGACAGTAGAGAAAGCACGCAGTGACGAGATCTTCCAGGAGTCTTCGTCCACCGCTCGACGCGACACAGCCAGCAGCCTCTTCATCCCACCAGAAAGCATCATGGGCAACGGCGCGAAAGCAGCGAACAAGCGTGACCGCGCGAAGGACAAGGGTCCCAAGGAGGCAAAGTCGCAGCTCAAGACTGTACGTGATTTGCAGGTCTCAAACAACTTCTGAGACCAGCATGAATCATGTAACGCCAGTAGTGGACTAACGATAGTAGAACGCGGCAGCCAAGACCTTCAAGTGTAAGGCTTGCTTCCAGGACTTCCAGAGCACCATCCGCCGTGAAGAGTTGGAGAAGCACGCCTCCGATCGTCATAGCAAGAAGTATGAGGATTGCTTCGCTACTTGAATTTATCAGAGGCCAACGACATGAACGATGAATGACTATGTGGATGGTGTACTGCATTTGAGCGGCTGCAACGGCGAAAGTGATGGCGCATGGGTGAGCAAAGAAAGGGTATCTCATTCATTAAGCGGTTTAACAGCGACCGGGAATCATCTTGATTTCTACAGACCCTGCACTTCTTCTGTCCTCTGACATATCTCCATCCAGCTGATCGAGAGAATGTGGACGCATTGCAATGGTAGCTGCCTCTGGTGTTTAGAAGTCAAGTGTCGCGTAGCCATATGGTGTTTCTCCGTCACTAAGCAGCTGCGGTATGCATACACTTCCTGGACCTGGGAAGCCATGTAGACTGCAGTCTGAGCCAGTAAAGGAGCCCTGGCTACACACGGGGTAGCTGTTCCAGGTGATGGACTTTCGGTCCTTTTCAACGACTGGCAGCCATGCTTCAATTCGCGTTGTGAATGCCGGCTTCCATGTGTAGTTACGGCCCAGATCCATGGTCGGTATGATCAAATTGAAGAGTGTCGCAAGTGTTGTGTTGTCGCGAATGTTCCATGAGTTCCAGCTGCCTAGTGTCACATTGGCCGACGCTACAGCCCGGCACTGATGAGGGACACCGCATTGCGGGACGGTGAAGGAGATCAGTCGAGTCTCGACAGCATCCGTCGAGCTGTAGGCACTGTAACCGCGAAGCGGAGTCCATGTGCAGTTTAGCGCGAGTGTTGGTAGGCTGTATACGCTTGCACCAATGAGAAAGTTATAAATCGAGCGCATTGTTGCGCAAAGGCGCGTTCTTGAATAGTTGCTTGTCGCAGATGTCAACACCAATCATCACTGGCAGTTCGCACGACCATGCGGACTTGGCTGGACTCAAGTCAAGAGCGTAGGGCGCTGGGGCGATCCTGCCGGGGTGAGGACCGTTGCTAGTGTTGAGGTGAACAGAGAGAGAACAGATAGTCCAGGACGAGAAGACAAACAGTGCGCAGGTCAAGAGGCGTGATGATTTGTTATTTTACAAAAGCATAATCGCTCGCAGACCGAGCAACATGCTCGTCCAGTCGGCGCAGGTCTGGCGTTGTTGCATGCGAAAAGTGACTGCAGCGACTAGAGGAAGTAACATTGCTGGGCGTAAAGGGCTAAGCGCAGGCCCGGAAAGCGACTGGTGGCGCGAAGAGCGACACACTCAGGAGAGCGGCGATCCTGATTCGAGCTAAGATAATCTAAAACGAGGGCAGGGTGTTCCCACTGGCTGCCTCTTTGGAAGGCACTGGCCATGAATCGCGATCTTGACTGGTCCTGACCATTACCCGACGAGAACACTGTTGTAATGCTGGTGCCTCAGCTCAGCCCCCAGTGGGCAAGTCGCATGCCGGGCCAGCCATTTGAATTGCAGACTCTCCTGCCACGGTAGATGGGCCAAGCGCTTCTTGCTCACAGCAAGCACCATGTCCTATCGTATCGAGACTGGGACATGTACGACACCACTGCCCCCGCAAGTGACCGGCTTTAACGACTACCAATACGGCAGTCATGAGTTCAATATACCCTTGATGCGACTCCAGATTACCAAGGGAGGTCCAGATGGTTTCGATACAAGCCAATTCTGTTGCCGCCACACAAACAAATCGATCGAAGTGGACACGGTTGACACCAAAGAGGCTGTCTGTGGTGTGATCGGTCCATCTGCTGCTTTCGCGAAATGTTGCAAAGAAGACGTAGGTGGCCATACAGCCTGCTGGTTGGTAGAATACACCAAACTGACGTCTGGTCAGAAAGCCGCGGATGGCAATCTCATCCTGCAGAACAAGTGTCAGCAGTATTGTCGGTGGTCGTCCTCTTATGACGAATTCCGCAAGTGCCTGCTAGGCCTTGGAGAGTCCGACGGTACTTGTGCCCACCCATACAAGGTGAAGGCGAAGTGACCAATCGATTACCCCAACAGCCGCGGACAATTCTTTCTGTTGGAATGTGCCATCGACGGATGCTGAGGCCCATGTGTACTATGCGAAACCTCCTCAAGAGCCGGATTCGACGAGCATAGGGCGTCGGACGCATGTGAAGGGCACGCTTGCACAAGTCCTGCTCGTACTGGCGGCCTGTCGCATATTATTTTTGGTCGTAACATGAGAGAGCTTGCCTCTAGAATCTATAATGGCTTGTCTGACAAGGGCGGGAGCGACGACAAGGGATTCAAAAGGTGCGCAGGCGTGGCAGGGCAGATCGCAGTCCCAAGTAAGTCGCAAGCCACTCCCGCGACACGGGACGATTCATGGCCCCGGGTTTCGCAAGTCAACGGCGAGGCTCTTTTTTTCTCTTGCATCACATTACAGGCAGTGGACGGCACGCTTGAGAAGAAAATTGTGAATATGAGACGGCGAAGTGCACGGCGCAGGCAAGTACGTCGGTGTTTGTGGCTTCGCTAAAGTCTTGCCCTGTCACTACACAGGTACCAGCGAGAGGAGCGGGGGCGTGGTTTTTGGAGAGGGCGTCTGAGGGACAGCGACCGAGGCTGAGACGACGAAACGTGCATAGCGTAATCTTGGCCAGGGAGCGGCGGCACACCAACAACAATGAATGCACAATCTGTATCAGCAAGCTTTTGATGAGGTCTCACGCTACTGTTTCTACACAAGCCGTGGTTGGCAGATCTCAACGTCTGGGGAAGCTTCCACGACTGCACGACGCACCATTGGACGGCGACGTCTGCAAGGAGTGTAGTGCGTGACGCAGTCGTTCAGTGGGGATTTGACGCGCACGAGTACGGACGATCAGCTCAGCCCCTGTGAGGATGGATCAGATGCCGACAGGCCGTGGTGTCGCAAGGGCCGTTTTGGATATTGCGGAGGGCGATGGAGTGGGCAACGAGTGGGGCGAGGGACAAGGACAAGACATGTCGAGAAGGGGAGGCGAGTGCCAATGGGCAGATCGGGAGTTTGTGGTGGGATTTTTTCTTGGGTGATTTTGGGCAAAAGCTGGAATGGCATGGCCCAAAGCAGCATGGCCGAGGAGGAAGAGGAAGAGGCTGGGCCGGCGGGAGGTTCGCAGACGCGCAGTGGCAAGGCTGTCGGGCATGCAGGCCCGTGGGCGTCGAGGCGCTGAGGAGGAGCCAGCGAGGGCAGCGAGGGCTTGGACTCGCGGGCAGCTGTTGGCGTCTGTCTCCTGAGTGTTGACTGGAGGGAGATGAGTGAGCGACTATCTGCTGATACGGCGCGTTTCACACGTCTGTGCTGAATTGAGGTTCATTTCCCTACGGCGATGGCGCGTGCAGATGCTGGAGGCGCTGCTGCTGGCTGCTGCTGCTGCTTCGCCTGCCCTGCCAAGCGTTGCCTCCGCGAGGACAGCCGGGCGCAGTGGCGAGCAGTGCAGCGCAGTAGTGCTGAGGGTGGCATCGTGTGTCATCGTCGGCTGGCGAGGAATCGCACAGATGGGAATGCCAGGTGAAGCTGCAGGGTGCGTTGCGCGGCGGTGGGAGGCTAGTGCCCTTAGCGCCGAATGCCTCCCCTGCTAACACTCTCGGGCCATTTGGTCCTCCCTATTCTACCTCTTGTCTCTCTTCTCCTGTCTGTTCTTCTTGACATCCATCCCACCACCTCGTCCTTCCTCCCATCCCCGTCACAGAGCCTCGTCTCTTGCACGCTTCGCTTTCACTACACTCGTTATCTCCCAATTCACCCACCCCTTGCCACCGCCGCGTCCCTCGCTCCTGCGCGCTTTTCTGGCCAGGTACGACGCTCGCCGTCTGCTCATTTCCACTCCCATGACACTCGCTAACATCCCATCCCGCACAGCCTCTTCTCGATTCATATTCTGTCCAACTCCATCGATCGCAGCTTTAATACTCTCAGGTACGTGCAATTGCCAGCCTGGCTGCATGCACCCGCCCTCGCCGCCGCCCTCGCCAGCCCGTCGAGAGACAAAACGCGCGGCTCTACGCCCCCAACACTTTTTCGCCGCCAAAACATACTAACAACAACTCTTCCACACAGACTCTTTTCTCCACATCACAACCGCAATGTCTGCTTTCAAGTACATTCTGCCAGTCGTGGCTGTCGCCAACGTTGCTGCCGGTACGCATTTGCTTGTGTTTTGCTTGGAGATGGTCTGATGCTGCTGCGGCCATCGTCATCACCATGAACACTCCAACTTTAGCCACTGAACATGTCTGACCCCTGTCGTATAGCTCAGAACTCTTGCTCCGCCCAGGGCACTTTCACCGTCTCGAGCGTCGGTGATGCCAGTGCCGTCGCTGCTTGCCAGACCTTCACTGGTAACGTTGCTCTGGCTACCGACGCCGCCAGCACCATCTCCTTCGACGGTGTCCTCGAGGAGATCTCTGGTGACTTGATCGGTCAGAACGCTTCGAACGTCGAGGCCATTTCTGCCGGCAGCCTCAAGCGCATTGGCGGTGACTTCAAGCTCGCTGGCATGACCCAGCTGTCCACTGTCACCTTCCCTCAGCTCACTAACATTGACGGTGAACTCAACTGGCAATCCATCCCCAACCTCGGTGGTCTAACCTTCGGCAACGGTGTCCAGCGCATCAACAAGGTCACCATTCTCGACACCCAGATCCAGGACTTGTCTGGCATCAACTTGAAGTCTGCGAGCGCCGTCACCATCGGCCAGAACACTCGTCTCAACAAGCTCAGCTGGCAGTTGGCTTCCGTCGATGGTCTCCTGTCCCTCGACACCAACGGCGGTGGCTCCGGCTTCCAGGCCACCTTCGGCAACCTGGCCACTGCTCAGTCCATTGTCGCCAACAACGTCGACTCCCTGACTGTCAACGCCCTCAAGAACGTCACGGGTCTATTCCAGATTAACAACGCCAACATTGAGACTCTCTACGCCCCCAACTTGACCTCTACTGGCTCCTTCAACCTTCATGACAACGGCAACTTGAACAACATCACTGTGCCCGTCCTCAAGACCATCAACGGCGGTCTCAACATCAACAACAACCAGAAGCTCTCTGGCACCATCTCCTTTGATGCCTTGACCACTATCAAAGGTGCCGTCAACGCCACTGGATCCTTTGACGAGATCCTGTTCCCTCAGTTGAACACCATCGCCGGTGCCGTCTACGTCAAGTCCTCTGGCAAGCTCTCCCAGACCTGCTCCCAGATCCAGGCCGACTACAAGAAGAACTACTTCCAGGCCAGACCTACTTGCTCTTCCACCTCTGGCTCCGGCGGCTCCGGCGGCTCATCCAGCGGCTCCAACTCTGGCACTGACAGCGGCTCAGGCTCCTCAACCTCGTCCAGCGCTGCCGCCCCTGGCCTCATCAGCCAGTACCCAGTTGCCATCTTCGGCTCCACTGGTCTCCTGGCTGCCATGATCGGCATGATCTAAGCAGCGTAATGATACGGTTGAGTTTTCAGGAGCTCTGGGGTTGATTATTAATGACTATGCATTCTCGATGTCCTTCTTTGGCTTTTTAAGGGACCCAACTTGCATGGCGTGCACGTTCACACGAGGTCTTTCCATTCTCCCAAAAATGCGCGCTCCTTACATAGAAGCCGGAGGTCTTCACGCACGAGCGAAAGCGTCGGATCCGTCCTTATCAGGGTTGTCTTTTCCAGTTTCTATGCATTACAGGTTCAGGGACGAGGTCGTCAGC